>VZTU01030196.1:2854-13463 GCA_013400835.1 Zapornia atra
AGCAGGTTTCCTTCAGACATGGAAATTGTCAGCCATACACAAAGCAGTTATGACACACCGACACCAGTGAAGTTGCCCCATGTTTTTTTTCCAAAGAATTTTTCAATGTAAATCAATATTTGCAAAGTGCTTTGAAGACAAAAAGAGGTCTTGGTTTCTGTAACAGATGTATGCTCTGTGCAAATCCAAATGAAAGCTCAAGTTCCTGGTAAATTACCAGCTCTGGTCTGGGCAGCATTTTTCTAATTTTTACAGAGTGCAGCAGATTTGCTGTGTTTTGTCAGAACAGCAAGGTTCAACAGAGAACTAGCTATAGTGCATATTTCCCAAACAGTGAGGCTGAAGAGTGACATCTTAGACTCTGTCATTTACTATTTTTAAATAATAATGAAATGAGAATGTCAGTGCAATCATATCCCAGTGATGACATTGAAAATCCTTTCAGAACTGACATGTCCCTTGAGAAAACATTTCCATTTCAATCAAACTATTTCCAATATAGAGCTTTTCCTGAGCTGATGAGGACCTCTTATGCCCCACTGACTAGAAAGGAATACAAAGGCTCAAGCAGTTCATGTATGGCCCAAAGACAACAAGGTCTACCCTTTCCCTTCAGTCTCTTACAAGTAAAAAGCAATAATTCCAAATTTGTATATTTTTAAAATCCAGATCAAGATATCTTCAGTTGTATCCCTGATAGTCTTCCCAAAGAAGCCAAGACCCAAGATGTGAGTGCTTTCTCAACACTTAGGTACTCTCCCCTGACATCTCATTAACTAAGATGACTCTTTCCTCAGTCACATGTTATTGTGACAGAAAAGTCTGCAAATGTGGGTAGAACCTGGCCCTGTTCATCTTGTTTTAATTATGGGTGCCATAAAATACAGAATCCCCTCACCAAAAAGGCCATTTTTACAAGTGCAAATTTCTGTTCATAAAGAAGAAATTATGGAATTGGTGGCAGTTACAGCTAACATAGAATCATAAAATCATAGAATTTGTTAGGTTAGAAGGGATCTTTAAAAGTCATCTAGTCCAACCCCCTTGCAGTAAGTGGGGACATCTTCACTTGAGCAGGTTGCTCCATGATGTGCTTTGGTAAGCAAGAATTGTGAGGGAAGACTCAAAAGAAAGGCTTCAAAACAGTCCAAAATATGGTGGTTGTACATATCTCATCTTTAGATGAGCATCTCATCTTTAGAACTCCTTGGCAAGGGTATAATGGGTGTTAATGTTTTTAAGGGTTTAAAAAATGTTATTGGAAAAATTTTAGTTTCCAAGAAGAGTTGCAAATGCCTGTCAAAGTTCAAGGGCAGTCTAGACAGTATTCTAGTCATATGGTTTAATTTTAGGTAGTCATTCAAGGAGCAGGGAGTTAGACTTGATGATTACAAGCCCCTTCCAACATGAAATATTCCATGATTTTATTATTCTATGCACAAATTGAATAGGAAATTACAGGAAGTTAGGAAGATACTCTGATAAAAATGTCCCTATATGCTTTTTGCATTTTTAAACTTTTTTTACCCAGGCACCTTCAGTTATCCTATATCAGCCTGTTATCCTATTTCATCATCCTCTGTCATCTCTTCTTGAGCTGGATGGATCCTTGATCTGATCTAGAATGACCACTTTTATGTTCACAGCCTCTGAATTTAGATACGTGTAAAGGCAATGCATGTCCTAGCCACTTATGCATGGAAAAGTTCACACTGGAGGTGCCAGAGAAGGTTAAAAGTAAAAGCAAAAGAAGTAATACATTCTGGTACAATCAATACATTTATTTTTGTCCCAACTTGGTGGCCCATTCCTCAACATTTGTACTAGGAGAACATTTTTCATGTCAGCTGCCTTACCAAGCTTGGAGAGCTGTCCTGACCTTTGTATCAAGCTTTCCACTATGGGGTCCACTGCAGCAGCAACAGCAGCAGGACTTCATGGAAAGAAAACCCTGTGTGCTACTGAATGCCTCTGCAACTCTTACACAGGGCAAGAAAAATGCTTTTTTCAAGCGCCCTGAATAGTCACACAGAAGCCTGACCTCCTTTGAAATATTCTTCAGAGCCTGACTTCTCTTCCTCTACCCCTGCAAAGCCACCCACTTTCTTCTTGATCTGGGAGGAGCAGCAAAAATAAGGTTTTACCGGCAGCGGCTTACACCATTGCCTGCACCTGCTCTGCGCCCTTGGCTGATGTCCTGCAGGGCAGAAGCCAAGGCCATTGCTTCTCCACCTGCTCAAGGGAGAAGGGGAATAGCAGAGCATAATGTCTGCTGTCTCCTAATACCTTCTAACGTTGATTCAAGGCCTGGGTCATGCAAGGGTAGGGCTGGTAGTTTCCTCTCAAAATGAGACTGGGCAGGGATATGGTGTAAGCACAGTCCAACCTGCTGAGAGTACCCAGTCGGTTCTGTTTTAAAAAGGCAGTCATTCAGTTATCAGAGATTTAGTTGCAGCCTTTTGGGGAGAAAAAGGAAAACAAACCTATAACACTGAGTAGTATCTAAACCACTGGGACTTTTAGGGAAATTAAGAAACAAAACATCGACTTGTACTGAAAATGGCAGCTATCCAGTAGGCAGTCTTGACCATCCTTCATAGTTCTACACCCTGGATAGAGAAAAGCTGATAACTCACTATGGAAAATGTAGCTTTTTCTGGGTTTTTTTAGAGGATTTTCCTCTCACAATATCTTGTCAAACATGTTTTCTGTTTCTGAAAAAGGGGTTAACGTTTTCTGCTATCCATTCAATCACAGAGGTTTATGAAATAGGAGAATCACAGAAACGAAAGATGGGAGAGATCTATTAGGTTATTTTGTGCATCCCTTTGCCAAGGCAGGATTGCTCCCTGGAGTAAATTCCAGAGTGCTTTGTCTAGTCCAGTTTTAAATGGACTCAAGAAACCAGGTTTTCACCACTTCCCTTGGGAGGCTATTCTGCAGTCTAATAGTCCTCACTGCTAGAAAAGGCTTTTCCCTAACCGTCAGCCTTTTCTTTCCTTAAATTCATCCCATTTGTCCTGGTTGCAGACTCTTTCAGTAGCTTAAAATTCCTTTTCCTGCTTAAAGGTTAAATTTTAGTAATGCTACACAGTAGTATGCACATACCTTGCTGGTTTAGTTATGTTAAAAATCTCTTAAAGGTACAAAGTCACTTCTCGTGGTGATAGATAGCTTTTAATCTTCACACAGTGAACTGTGCCTGGTGTGACTTTCAGAAATAGACTTTAATTTTATTTCCATTGAAATTAATGGAGCTTTCTCATTGATGCAAGATGGGCAATATGGGTTCTAATTTTAACATGAAGATGACAAGGTGATCCAACCAGGTCCTCAGTTTCTCCGTTTCCTTGCCTGGGAAAAAAAAAAAACAAACAACAAAACGACTAACCAAACAAAAAAAACCCCAAAACCACAAAAACAAAATCCAAACTAAACCAAATAAAAAAAACCCCACCAAAAAAACCACACACACACCACAAGAAACACCTCCTCCTCAAAAAAAACCCAACCCTCCAAAAACCAACCAATGAACCAAACCCAAACCACAAAAGACATCTAAGAAATAATCCTGTCTGCTCTTTTTCTGCTTCCTCATTAACATTTTACTCTTCTGAAAGGCATTGCAATAAGAAATTGATGCAATGTCTCATAAAAGTCTAGAAATACTTTTTTAAAAAGAATCACAGAATTCATAGAGATCCTGGTATAGATGCTCATGTGGAAGGAGAAAGCATTATCCTTATTAACCTTTCCTCCTGAGGAATGCTAGCAAAGAAAGAAGCCATGCAGGGAAAACTATTTTAAATATGCTTTAGGGTAGAATTCATGCACCATGTAATTCCCTTTTAAACTCTATATTGCTGGGTCTCTGCACAGGGGTGAATATTGCCCCAAGGCCTTGTCTATCAAGGGAAGTCACACTGGTTTAACCAAAGTCAGTTCTAAACCAGATACATTAAAACCTACAGAAAGCCTTCTGTTGATATATGTGGACTTACCAGTTTCAAGTTACCTTAAGCTGACTTTAAACACTCCTTTAAACTGAAAATGAGAATGTCATACAGCATTTTGCACCACTTTTAATCTAAGCCTTAAGTTACATGTGTATGACTCGCCCCTATAGATATTACTTTAGTTGGCAATTCTGAAAATAGGAAAGATTTCTTATCTCACCTCACCTGAAAGCAAATGTCATATGTGGGTTTAATAAAAAGAAGCTTTATGAAAGATTTTATGGCCAGAATCTTCACCCTCATCAGCTTGAGCCTTCTTTTACAGCATTTGTTTTTTGCCCTTTCTAAAAAATGAGCAATGCATCCAATTTCAGGTTTACAGGAAGGTCTTGATTCTCATTTTGGTTACCCTGTGCATATCCAAAGTCATTTCACAGGTTTCAATCACAGATATAGAGACCAAAAAACATCCTTAGGTCATTTATTCCATAAATGAAACTACAGTTTTTCCTAGTTTTCTTTTGGTTCCATTTTCTATGGAGTAGTCAAGGATTTATTCAAAATCATGTGATCCCTAAAATAATCATTATTCCCTATATTATGGCTAGTATTATATCCCATGCACTTTCACTTACAGGCATGTCTGTCAAAGGGACCATTTTTCAGCCTCACAGCTCCCATGGCTCTGTCACTTTCTTACTTACAGAGGCCCAAAATGGAAACTATTTTTCTTTTCATTATGAGCTGTCACTTTTTCATCTTGGCACTGCGATGATAGACTTCCATTCATCTTCTATATTACCTTTCCTGAAGCCTCTGACACAGACTGACACAATGCAAAATGCAAGAGATCTCGGAGCATACGTTTGCAATTTCTGGGAAAGGCACTTGCTTGTCTTTGTTTGTTGTTTTAAATATATATTGAAAATGCCAAGCTGCATGGTGCGTTGGAAATGTTAGTGGGGGATTCTTTGTTTATTATGATCATTACAAAGCAGCTCTCTCACATCCTGAATAAAAGCAGTTGGATTCAGTGTGGGATGCTGTTGCCTTCACCTTTTCTAAGGGCAATGGGGGAAAAAGTTTTGATACAAATCAACGCTGATGTGAGGGGATGAAAGGAATGTGGTCAGTAAGCCTTCATGCAGTGCTGCACCTTGCAACAACTGAACCACTGCCACACGGTGAGTTTGGTGGAAACACCGGGAAGTGCCTGCTTACACTGCAATGGAACGACTGAGTTATTTTAAGAAGGAGGAATGATTTCAATCAACCTTGAAGCAGAAAAATCAGGCACCCAGGCACTTGCAGAGAGACTGTGAAACCAGGGGATGGGTTTTGTGTGCGTTTCCCTCCATGATTTCTGAGAAGCCGGCATAAAAAAAAAACCATCATAGGGACTCATAGTAATGATATTGTAAGGTCCACATTCCTTCTGCATTGTTTATGCATGGCAGCCTTGAAATCCAAATGCTGGAACAGCTCCTGTTTTCACATACTTCAGTAAAGCTGATGTACTAGCCACAGCAAGGGAGGAAGACATAGGTGCAACTTTCTGCATCTCAGGTACTCCGGGCCCCCCTGGATCGAAAAATAATTCTGCTAGGAATCAGGCTAAGATTTCTGTAGTTTCTGGGGTTTTATAGACAAACACAAAAGTAATATATGTAAGGCAGAGTTAAAAGCCAACAAAAATCACCTACTTATTCTGAAGTGGAGTCATAGCATCAAGATTGGTTCATAATTCACTTCTACCACATTAATCAGTCACTAAGAATGAACTTGGTGGGTATCTTGTGTGATCTTTAGATCTCTGAGTATCTTTGGGTGGTTTTTAAGCCATCGTCCATAGATGTCAAGGGAGTCTATCCTCACAATGGCAAACAAACAGTACCTAGTAGAGCACTTCGGAGCAGATCCTCATTTCATCTGCGCAGCATCATCTACATCAACAAACCTATTGTTGTTTTATGGATGGCTATTGGAGTACTCCAGTTCAATACCTCAGAGATGACACCTCAGAGGAAGAACATTCTGAGACCAGGTCTCTAGGCAATGCAGTCCTGGAGGTACTGGTTGCTCTTTCTGCCCTGTGCTCTTCTACATTTCCTTTGTGACTTCAGACAGTGCCATGTGTTCTCTTACTATTCTCTGCAGGATAAAACATGTTGGAAAATAAACCCAAACAAATATGACTCTAAGGGGCTGCAACAGTGTTTCAGATATTTTGAACATGAAATAAAAAAGAAACATATAAATACAAATTATACTTTAGAGCTATAGGGGTGTAGACAGGACCCAAAGAAGACCCGCATATAGTATGGATATGGTACTTAGCTGTAGAAGGGGAGATGTCTTCGTTTAGTGTGGATATATATCAGCCTGAAGCACCTATACCGGAAGTGAGGCAACATACTCTGAGGTGCAAATCTCTTGCAAAATAGATGTAGCCTATGAAAAGCCACATTGTTGTCTGGTCTGAACCAGTTACTAGTTTATAGTTTCCCTGACACTTTAAAAAAAGTCCAAAAACTTGTAGAGTACTAATATACTTTTCTCCCTTGGGACCAAAACAAATATACTCATATTTTTCTTAACAGATACTTATCTAACTGATCTTAAAAATCCCCAATGATGGAGGCTCCACAACTTTACTAAAGAATCACCAGTATTGCTTCCCTGTCTCTTCTATTCAGAAATTTAATCTTACTGAAACTTAATCCCATTCTTTCTACTACATGGATTTAGAAAATAGTTTCTTTTTCCTCTTTGCAACAGCTTTTGGTGTACTTGGAGACTATTCCCTTGTTTCTCTCAGTCACCTCCTTTTTTTAAAGCCAAACAACTCTATATCTTCTGAATTTTTTCTTCATAGGTCATCTTTCCTTGACCTCTGATCATTCTTCTTGATATCCATTGGAATTGCTCCAATTATCTTACATTTTTCTTAAAAAATAATATTTCATCACCGGGCATAACGACAATTACTTTATGTTCCTTCAAATTACATTGATGTCTTATGCTCTTGCTTTTGCATGAATACGCAAATACATGATTCTCTTCATATATTCTGGCTTTAAGACCTCGTAAGGATAAGATTACTTCCATGTGAAAGCGTATTTTGCCCATTGAGGGCTGAAATTGGAACTTTGTATTTGTTAAACATTCCTATTAATCGTGAGGTACTGCTGGCCTATCAAACAAAGATATATACACAAGTTTCTGTCTCTCACAAGATCCTCCCAAGGATAAGTCTGACACATTAGTTTACTTCGTATACTACATAAATTACAAGTTTTTTATTTAGAGTTGCTAGTGATGATTATACTAATTACCGATTAAGAAACCTATATTTTACATAGATTAGGATTACAAGTAGATAACTGCACCTGGAAACAAACAAAACCAAATGTAGAACAATAGGAGGTGAATAGAGGACAAAGAAGAGCAGCTACAAACTCCAGCACTACTGGAAATTTCATTGAATATTCTGTACATGAATGAAGAAGTGCAAGCTACCTCACAGAAAGAACTAAAGAAATTTGAAGACTTTTTTTATCTTGGAAAGAATGTAACTTTTGAAAGAGATTTGTTTCACAGAAGATTTTTAAAACTTTGGAGAGTAACTTTGGATCCCTTTAACACAGCTGAGGCAAAAATGCATGAGTGGTTGGAATAATTTCAGAGAGTTCAATGACTCTCCGATGGGAGATCAGATTACAGTTAAAATCAAAGACTGAAAAGTGAGACAAGAGTCCTAGAGCACTCTGACCTAAACTTAGAAAAGAAAAAGCCATTAAAATTTATCAAGTTAAAAGGAATAGCAAGATGAAAATTCAAGTTTTGGCACAAAAAAACCCCACAAAAAAACAACATAAACTGAAACCACTATATAATATATATGAACAGAAAAGACTGAGAAATCTGCATAAGAGTCTGAAAAATGTGATATGACTTTATAAGAAGGATCATGAAGGACTGCAGAGAACATTGGAGTAAAATCAAGTAGGCTTAGCCTTTTTGGAAGTAGTTGTTTTATTTATAAAGATCAAAAATGTTTTGCCTAAGTTCTGAAAATACCTGAAAGGAAGGCAGTGTGTCTGTTGTGCAAAGAGCTCCTGGGAATACAGGGCTTTGAATGGAAAATGAACTCTTCTTGTTTGTATGATTTGCAGGTTAATAGAGCTGCTGAAGTTGTGGCAAAGGATCCTGTAAGAAAATTGGTCACATTGAGTACAGGTTGTTGCAGTCAGCTTGGTGCTCAATAGGTGTCGCGTTACAGTAGTTAGGGTTTGGCGATCGGAAGATGCCGCGTTGTACGGAGAGGTAGGGCCCCCTCTCCTGACAGCCTATAGTGTTTGGTTTACAACGGAAGCAGACGGAAGTCAAGTGGTAAAACCATACCTATATAAGCCCATGTCTGCCCGCCAATAAACGCCATTTGCCGTCCACCACATTGGTGTCTGTGAGCTGATGGTCCGAACGGCCTGGACGTGGCCGTCGTGCTGTACCTGAACCAGGTCGCCATGCCATTTCAAAGGCAACAACAGGTAAGTTGAATTTACATTTTCTCTGGAGAATTGTGTCTTCTAGGGTGATGCTATGTGAACTAGATGTGAAAGTTTAGCAGTATTTCATCAAGAGGAACTTTTTTTATTGCAAATCAGTGGGAAGCACTTCATAAGAGGAATGAAGGGTAT
This sequence comes from Zapornia atra, assembly GCA_013400835.1. NCBI lineage: Eukaryota > Metazoa > Chordata > Aves > Gruiformes > Rallidae > Zapornia > Zapornia atra. The sequence goes on from VZTU01030196.1 coordinate 11,511, forward strand.
ATCTGGGAGCTGGAAAAGTAGCAAAGAAGTCATTTGGCCTAGGAACATAGAGAAGGCAATAGTGGGCATACATACTTCAGCATGTGGATAACATCAACATTGCAGATCAAAGTGTAGTTGTGATTTGAATAGGTAGCCTGTAGCAGACCATAACCAAAACAGTCTAATGGTCCAAGGACTTATTCAAATTCTCAGCCATGTTTTGCAACCTATATGAAAAACTCTGACATTGGTATAGGACAGTCAGCTGGAGACAAGCTGCTGACTGTAACAAAACAAGGTCATTGAATATTACTAAGGATTTCCACATGAGCTCCAGGCACTTGGCTGGACACCATGTACAGACAGATACCTCACACTGCTATAGAAGGGATTTGGTTGGAAAAGATCTTCAAGATCATCGAGTCCAACCATCTATCCAGCCCTACTAGGTCCAACACTAGACCATGTCATCAAGTACAACATCTACTCTTCTTTTAAACACCTCCTTGTAAGACTGTTAGCTTATGCTGTTCAAACTCAATGTTTGGGAGAGATTGCTGTAAGAGTTTCCTAGTTTTATCCTTCCAAGAAGAAACTTGCAATTAAATAAATATAGAAAAGCAGGTAGATTGGATACTAAGCTCCTGTAGACCCAGTACATCTTTGGAATACAGACGTGAAATTCTATTTTACTTACCCAGTTCACTTTTATTAGATTTGATTAAATTTTGATTAAATGTGAGTGCTATATGGCTTCACTGTATTGTTGCATTAACACATGAACTGACAATTGTATCCTACTTTGACATGTACCTTAAAAATAGATTAAAGTATGAAAAAGAAAAGACTTTATATGCTATTACAAGGACTTAATTTCTGTATGGCCTGAAAAGTTGCCAAATGTAAGGACCGCTGAATCTCAAAGTCAGCCTGAGTTTGGTCATTGGATTTGAACAAAAAAAATCATACTTTTTTAGTGTTTTCATACCATACCGTACTTTCTTATTTTTTGTGGAACACAGATGCAACTTCTATTACCAATCTCATTGTATGACTGCCTTCTCCAATTTTTTTTTTTTTTAATTGCTGAAACATCACCCAATGTTAACTTACATCACAGTAATTTATTTTTTGGAGTGTCTAAAAAATCCCAAATTTCCACAGCCCACCTTATTCCCAACACCTGCTGAGCCCAGGGATGTTCCAAGCTCTGATTATGCAGGTCAAGATGAATCATTCTGCAGCTTATTTCCATCTCTCTACCTGAGTTTTCATTTATGGGGGATTTGAAGAAAAGTGAAAGGTGTTAATGTAAGACTGGGATGTACTCCAAGCTGTATAAAGAAACACTTCTGTAATTCAGTCTGTCTTGTCTTCTGTAGGCCACTTATCTTCCAAGCTACTAAATAAATAAACAAAAACAAAAACTAAAAAAAAACCCACCAAAACAACCAACCAAACAAATCCAAAACCATACAATGTCAATGACTGCTTGGAAAATAGAAGACACAGGTTTTAACATGTCTATTAGGCTGACACAGTATTTTCATACACATGTATAGTTCCTGTGGACTAGACCCAAAAGACATATTTTGTATAGGTCACTGATCTAACATTGCAAGACAAAAGAAAAGTGCTACTCTCTTTTTAGATATAATGAATAAATACAGGATTGTGTTTTACATCCAGTCATCAGTTCTACTATAGAAATCATAGAATCATAGAATGTGTAAGTTTGGAAGGGACCTTTAGAGGTCATCAAGTTCAACCCCCCCCCTGTAGTGAGCAGGGACATCTTCACTAGATCAGGTTACTCAGAGTCCCATTAAGACTGACCTTGAATTTCTCCAGGGATGGGGCTTCCACTACATCTCTGGGGAAAGCTGTTCCAGTGATATAACACCCTCATATTGAAGAATGGTTTCCAATTATCCAAAATAAATCTACCATTTTCTGGCCACACTTCTTTTG
>VZTU01030200.1:2051-12354 GCA_013400835.1 Zapornia atra
AAGTGTCAGCTAGGCACAATACTGCTTATGTTGGCCCAGGATAGCAGCTGCTCTTGAAGGCATAGGGCTTTTTCTATCTCTCTATGTTGAAGGTCTGAATATTGCTGTCTTGGCAGCTGGTGTATACTCTTCTGTAGTAAGACCTTGGACCCTCGGGTCATTTCTGTCAGAGCAAAGGACAGCCTGGTATGTCAGCTTTTGTATTCATTACAGCTGTATTTCAAATAGCTTTATGCTTTCTTTCCATACATATTTTATACTTTCGGTCCATGTGTTCTGTCCATATATTCTGTATAATCTATTTCCATGTAAGTAAACCTGAAATATCAGTGTCTTAGTTTGTCTTTCAGTAGTATGTAAGCTTTTGTTGTATGACTTCCATTTAAATCAGTGGAATAGAATGATCTTCCTATTGCATTAAATATAATAAACAAGTAGACAGTGATTGGTCTTTAGGGAGCTCTCCCTATAGCTATTTAAATGTCAGAGTGCACAAAGGCAAAAAACTGTCGAAAGGGTTGGAGCATGGTTCTCTAGGGTCTGAATACCTTTATTTTTTCCTTGACAGTTTTTTTTTTTTAATTCACTAAAACTGATGTTCTCTATTCTCCTTTTGAACTCTACTAACATTTAACCAAACTCATCTTGACAGTTTACCAGATCTCTCTGGATTTACTGACATCAACATGACTCTCAGTCACTTGACAGGAATTGGTTTAATTTGCAAGTGTGAAATGGTTGTTGCCAGCTATAAGTACATAATATATCCCAGAAAAAAATTTTATTTTTAGGCCATTGACAAAGATACTTTGCACTACACACAGCATATGCTTCGTAAATTGAGAATAAAATGGAAGGTTATCAATCTCTAAATTTGGGTAAGTACTTTAAGGATCACTCTATTCAAGGTATTAACTCATTGATTAAACATGTAGACCATTTACAAAGTACACTTGACAGTTAATCAATAATTCTTAGTTCCATTCACCATTTAAATGAAACCGACCTAATTTTATCTGTGCTGCATTACTTCTATAGTTAAAAATGAATTAGCAATCTGCCCAAAATTAATTTATAAACTGTGATGCTTAAGCAGCTCACTTAAGCTGTTTACATTAAGATTCAGATTTCAAAGAGCTTTGAAGTAGTAGTATTCTCAGTAACATATAAACTGTAATTTTCTTAAATCTTAGTAACATTTAATTCTGCTTTCTTGAAATTCTCCATGGCTATTAACATACATTCAATATTCTTTTTGAAAGTTCTTACTAATCAGCTGGGGTTTTGTTGTGTAGTGTAACACACTCCTGTTATGAGATGGATGTGTGGTCAGAAGTATGGAAGGGAGCAATTCATAGCTATACACTGTATACTCTGTATTTCATGCAGAGACGCTTCTGAGACTTTGGTGAGATACAGCTCAGTCTTACTGGTTTTGTTGGAACATCAATGGCTGTGTAGAGTTAAGAGGAGTTTGATGTAATTTCTGGTGCTTTCAAAACAACTTACACTTTTCAACTTAAGCTATCAGAATTCTTCATAAGCAGTTCCTGTATGACAGGAAAATAGTTGTTAAAATTTAGCTAACACTTGGATGTGATTTAGTATGACTGAGAGATAACTAAAGGCAACTGCTCTCTACATTCTTACCCACAAGTTTCTAAGGAAATGGGATGTTTCTTTGTGTGGTGTTCCAACACCTCCCCCTCTCCCGCCCCCAATAGTATCATGTTGTCAATGCAAGTGACTTTTAAAATTATTGTGTAAATATTCTTTCCAGTAGTACATACAAGCAAACACTAGTGTATAACAGTGTAAATAGCATACTAATGTCTAGAAGTTATCATCATCTTATTTTAATATTTGATAAATTCTTTTCAGAATATATCTTAGATCTAAGGCATTAACTGTGAAGTTTCAATGAAAGCATGCAATTCCTAAAATTCCATTCATACACCTGTTAATAGTATATGCAATATTCTAACAGCAGCTGTATGCTGGAGCAGTACATGACTGACAAAATACCCTAAACAATAAAGTTGGGGCAGAAATTCTTTAACAGATGTTAACTGCATTTCAAGTTGTCTAAAATGTGATCATTCTGTAGTCTGATGTTCTAATAATTCTATTGATCTTCACTCATCCTTGTACTACTTTTAAATTCTAAGATTTTAAATTCTGAGATTTTAAAAGTGCTTTTTAATGCTTTATAAATAAGAAATGTAATGAGATTTTTATGAAGTTTTTAATTGGTTCTGTATTCATGCAGCTCAAGATACAGCTGTGCTCTTCTCTCTGTAAATCCAAGAACTAAGGGGACTTGTTGATACCATATTTAGCAAAGTTAGAAGTTGATTGGTCTTAAATTCCATTGTGTTGAGACATTGTCAGCAGAAGAGACTTTGTTTTTTTCTTATCCAAGTCAGTGCATTTCATTCAATAATAAAGGGGTACTGTGTTTTGCAACTAATACAATATTAAAGAGGGAGGGCATGCTATCGAGAGTTCAGGCCTGAGCTCTGACACATAAATATATGCAAAGTATGATTTTTCCTATGTCATATTATCTGTAGTATAATAACTAGCAAGGCTAGCAAAGCTGATTGTGTGACTGCAGAGATCTTAGCATGACATGGCCATTTGATATAGCCTATGCTAGACTGTATTTCATTCTGGAAAACCATGGCTAACAAAAGTAATCCATGGAGGCAAGGTTAAAATCAGCTCAGATGTCCCCAACGTTAGGATCTACCTTGACTTAGCTGAGGATGGGTATAAATACCCTCAGCTGAGCAACAGATTAGCAGGTATGAGGAGAACATCTTTGTTGTCCAGAAAGGAACAAACCAGCTCTGCAGAGGTTGAGCAATAGGCAGATGATTTGAAACACACTTTGATATTCTATATAAATGGGATATACATCACAAGATTCCCTTTTATTTAATTGACTAATCTGAGTATTGGCTGAGAGTATATCAGGAAAGAGGTGTTACAGTTAAGTTACAATAACTTTAATTAAAAAATGTCCAGGCTCTGCCATTTTTCTTTGCATAAACCCAAAATTCTTATTGTGTCTTTCTCTTTTTGTAACAGTATTTTAATTAAAAGTTCGAGTGGAACTGGAGCATGGGATAGCTAGCAAGAGTAGAAACTCGTTGATGAGTAACACAAGCATGGTGCAACTAATCCTAATATTAGAGCTGTTAACATTCTCCAAACCTGTTTTATTTTTGCACCAATTTTTTACTTCAATGGGAAATGCAAAGCCACTGCCAAAATACACATAAAGTCATTCGGAGGAATGAATTATTAATAAAAGCAGTGATAAAGCTTGGTCCTGCTACTGGCAATGACAGAAATTCTGTTGACTTCAGTGGGGTCAGGGCTGCCTCTCATGACTATAGACAATGTAGGGAGAAAAGGCAGCTGAGAGCTATTCTTGCATTTCACAGTCCTTGGGATGTTTAATATCCCTTTTTAATGCAGAGTTGCTTGAAAGAGGATCATGTTGAAGTGCCAAGAACTGCCCCAGTGTCTGCTTGGAAACAATTTCTGATCTCTGAATAAATGATTAGTTGCAAATAGTGCACTCGTATCTGTGGTCTTTATCACCCTTGTTTCCATCGTGTGCAGGATTCTGTTCTTTTCTACAGAGGAGCTAAACTGACAGCTTTATATATGATTCGTGCTAGATAAAAATTTATTAGAATTCAAAATGTGGTTATTATCATTTGGGATATTATGTGCCTGCATAAGTCATTGTATAAAGGATTAAAAGCCTAAAAAATGTTAATAATAAAGCCCCCAGATCTAATAACTTTAGAGATTAGAATTAATTGAATTAGTCTTTGATCTTGGGTGTTAAGTTTTAAAAGAAAAGTTCAGTAGGCATTTGCCATGCTGTTTTCAAAGAAAAGTGTGGGTTTGGAATGCATCTGTACAATCATCTGTAAAGCAAAAACGGGCATCAAAAGCAAAACTGGCATGAATTTTTCCATCCTGTTTTTGTCAGAGCCATCAGAACCAAAGTGACTGTTATTCAGAATTTATACTTATATTAGCTACGTGAGTTTTTACCACATTAAAGGTAGGGACTGGATGAGGTGGAAGCATTAATGCATTAGTATATCTAAAGAAATCGTGTGTTAAATTAAATAAGCATAGACAAACATGATAAAAGGAATCCAGTGCAACAAAATTTTGGGTGAATAAACCAGGTAATTTTTAAAAATTATTATTTTAATTTTTAACTTGAGGGATGTTTGCTGAAAGATGGTTCCTAGATGACGAGTTGGTAGTGACTCAAAATGGTAAACCCTTTGTGTATCACTCTCTGAATATTATTATTATATGGATTAAAGTAACATCTAGGTTATTGAATATCCATTTGTCAATCAATTCATATTGGCTGATGCGCGCTTATTAAAACTGCTTTGTTGTCATAAGAATCAGGCAGGTAGAGAAATCAGAACCGTTTATTCATTACTTTTATGTCAATTCTGCAAAGCTATTTTATTTCACATTCTTCCATCATATTTGTGTCTAATGAAAATGACCTCAATGTTCTTTTCTAGTTTCACAGTTGTGTAAGGTGTTATGCTATATAAAAATCCTGGTATGATAGTCAGAGAAGGCTCTATCTTCTGCTACTTTCCTTACTTTATCAGAAGCAGTAAACATGTATCTTCTCAGCTGCTTGTTTTGCTACAAGTCATGTTTTTGAAGATAACTTTCTCTTTATATTGGTGTTGCTTTTTATTATTTGGAAAAGCTGTAAGAACTCATTCATTTCTGAGTGAATATAGTGAATCCCAAATACAAAGATTTCCTCCTCAGACGGTGATGTTTTATCTAAAGAGGTTTACAATTACCAGGAAAGTTAAAAAAGAAAGGGAAGGCAAAAGAAGGGAAATACAAAAGCAAAGCTACAGGAAATGAGTATTTAGGACATAGTCTTGGATATTTGTAGCTGTCCAAGATGTGCTAGCTACCTGACGGTATCTTAGCAACTTTGAAAACCTATTAAAGCATCTTTAATTATATCTCTTACCATTCACATTTGCCTGCAGTACACCTCCAAGCATGTCTTTGCATTTGTATGTGCCTGTATGTGACAGTGGAGTTGACTAAATTCCTTCATTATGTTTGCTGTGATAATTAGCAAAGCATAGTGAATATTTCAGAGTGAATAATTTATCCCATTAATTTATCCTCTTAAGTAATATACAAACAGGATTCAACAGTTTGGCGTATGTTTTTTTCCTATTTTAAATTATAAGTCAGTTGCAAGCATCTCTGTGAAACAACAATTCCTTAGTCTTTTGAGTTGTGATGCCTACTTTTGTTTCCTTGGATGAACTGTATGACAGTATTGTTTAATTCATCGTCTTTAATGCCTGCCCCTTTTGAGTTAAATATTTTGCCAAAATTAGGCAGATTTGAGATATGCTTCAATATATGGCTGAAATGAAGCTTTCCAGTAGCAAAGAATTATGTCCTTGCATCAAGAAAGAACTTAATGTATTGCTGTATTTAAAACTATATGGGATCTAATTTATTCTCTCTACTTTTATTTCCCATTTTACTCTGTTCCCTAAATATTAAGGTGCTCTCAAGTTTCACATTGCTATATACGAACTAGCTCCCTGAATGGAAAATGCAGATTCTTGGAGGTTAGGGGTGAAAGAGAAGGGTGCCATAGAGATACATGCTAACTGGAATATGTTTGATTAGCCAGTCTTGTAGTTCTTCAGAGGTACCCTGTTTAACCTCACTGTAGCTCTTAACTGCATTGTTAGCCTTGCACCATGTTGCATCATGCCACAGATTTCAACCTTCTGTGCCCAGTGCCAAAAAACGTGTGTGTTGAGCAGTGCCCTAGGCTGTTCCTGCTTTTGTCTTGGGAATGTCCATAAGGTAGGCTGCTCCCAGCCTCCAGAGCTCAGTGTGAGTCACAGGACAGTGTAAACTCAGTAGTCTGGAAAAGTGTCCCACCTAGCTTCCACAGGTGACGTGATCATCAAGACAGCCTATTTAGTGCAGGGCTTTGTGTGAGCAGCCTGATTTCTAAATGGAGAAATGCCATCTTCATGGAATTTTTTTTTTTTTTTTGAAACAAAGCTAGATACCCTCATACATGTACTTAATCTGCAATCTCAGTAAAGATTGGGTAAGAAAAAACATAATGGACCTGATTTACCCTGACATCAATAAGGTAGTGTGTTTTTGGCTTCAGTGAGATTTGCATCTGCCTGCTGACAGAGAGCTTAGACACCATGACTCATTGTGCCATTAAACAATTATGACATGGGAAATTAGCAAAAGGTACAAACACTCAGGAGACTTCTTTATATTTTATGATGCATGAATATCCACGATGTGACTGCTGCTACTGCTCTCTTCCCTTTTTTACACTAAGATAGTCTTTTGGGTTTTATACTGTAGTATGAACTTGTTCTGTGACTGTCAAGTGACTGTCACACGGATTTTTGGTACCTTTTTGGGAGAAGAAGAAAAAGAAGGAAAAAAAAATCCTCTAAAATTGGAGGTCCTGACTCCCTTTGATCATAGCTGGTAGAGGTAAAGTACTTAGGTCTGACAAAGTCCTTTAACTGATTGACAAATATAATAGGAGTGCATTTAGTAGAATACTTTGCAAAAATTTAGGTCAACCATTGATGTTATCCTTTCAGGATATAATAGGAAAACATATATTTTGGCCCCAAAAGGAAAATGTGGTTACTGTCAATCTAATCTATGTTGAAATGATGAAAAAACTGAGGGAAAAAAAATAAAATAGTGTGCTAGTGAAACGGTTCAGTGTGGCTGGTGAAACCAATAAAAACCTCTTGCTTCCGTGGCTCCTATACATTTCAGTCATTCATGAAAAAGAAACTGTTGCAGTGGGGGTAATGTCTATAGCTTTTAATGTCTCAATCCAAAAGGAGCGGCTGTATATGATATTCTGTATATGATCATACATATATAAAAATGACTGTACATTAATAAAAGCAAGAAGACAAGAAGCGTATATTATATCTTGAAGCACATTAAACAATGAAAGGTCTACATGAAAACAGTTAATGCAAAATTAAATATGTAAACCAGTGAGACAAGAAGGCCTGTTGCTTAAGTTAGTTAAAACCCCTTAGGCTGGAAGGCAGTTCACCAGAACCAGAGAATCTCAATTTTCCACATGACAGGCTACCAACTCATTTATAAAGATGTTTTAATCATAAGACATCCTTTCTTTTAAAAGGAAAATGAAATCCAAGTTCTAATGAACAAGACTTGCATTGAACAATTCTGTCATTTCTCCCTTTAGCTGACAGATATTGCTCTTGGATTGCAAAGTTTCATTTAAGAGGAAGTTTCATGATAAATGTTTCGAATGTGAATTAGCAAGTGGTAGTCAGCTGTGATTATCCTTCAGTTCATTACAGTCATGCTTCTAGCTTACATTGCTGACATCCTATCTCTGAAATGCATTTGGGCTGAATTGAATTGTTCCTTTTTGATCTGAAAAGCAACATCAAAGTGGAACCTTGAAAAGATATCCTACTAAAATAGTTTGCATAAAGTTTTGTTAACTACTTTTATAAGCAAATATAATTAGAAATTAAGGAATCACCAATGATGTTCCATGTCAGCCTTATTGTTTGAAGAAAGTGAGCCTTAAATCAGATTGCTATAAATACCACCTTCTCAAAGTTGTTATTGAAAAATTTCATTGTCCACAAGGATGTGAAAGCAATAAGCTGTTTAGTAGGATTTAGACAGCATAAATACTAAAGTTAACTGTGATAAAGGAAGTAGTGCTGAAATCTAGAAAACTAATGTTCTAGTACTAAACAAAATGAGTTACATGCCATTGATACAATGAGTTTTTCATAGTAAATTAGTTGTCCAAGTCATGCAGATGTTTTTAAAACTCTTCCTCTTAGCTTTGTTAATGACGACACACATCTATATGATTACCATGGAAACTAGCTAATTATAGGTATGTGCCTTAGCATTAGTAGAGCTACCACTTGAGTTTTTAAAAAATGTAAGTGCTTGGAAGTTCATCATGCAAATCCTCTACTGTTTTGGGTAGACTTGAAACTATTTGAACTTTGTATTCAAATAATGTTTTTGTATAAAGGATAGTAAGATAGTACTGTCCAATTTCTTTATTCTTACATATGATGCTCATTTTACAGGTATAGATTATGCTACCAAACCTAAATGTTGTATTTTGAACCTGGGTGATTGGATAGCGGAGGCTGTCCTGAATAGTATCAAAGTATCTGGAAGTGTTTTGTGTAGCTCTAAGTGAACCTTGTGTAATAGCTTACAAATAAAAACTTCAACATTTGATTCAAAATAAGGATGGCAGTCACAGTAGAGGTATGAGTAAGTATATCAAAACTGATTTTATATAATACTTTCAATTTTTTACAACTGATCAAATAAGCCATACAGAATTGTATCCATCCACAGAAGGATGAACATGGACAAAGCTGCAAAGTTGTAGTACATGGAAACATAATAGTTTTTTTGTAACATAGAAATCTTGCATACATTTATATGAACATTCATCATAAAAATCAAAAAATAAAGAAAAAATTTGAAAGGGTAAATCAATTTTTTTAAATGAAAAATTCATTCTTTAGTAGTATACTTTTTAAAAATTATTTTTATTACATTTGACTCTCTAACACATTGGGACACACATGAGTCAGACTCATATATGATATTGAGGGAATATTTGTTGGCCTAAATGCAGAAATTCTCTTACAGGGCCCTCAGTTGAAAGATAGCCCACATAGTATCCTTTAAGTTTACCATTCTCTTGCTCTTGGACCTAAGATGATACACTTCAGAAGACTTAAGGCTGTTGTATTTTGCACTTCATTTAACTCAGGAGCAGAAACTGCTGATTTGACCATGAATCTCTAGGTGTAATTTAGATTTATTCTAATGTTACTAAAACGTAAGGCAGCATTTGTAGCTATTGAGCAGTGTCTAGGCTAGAGGAACATGAATGTGGTGCTATCATTTTCTTTCATCTTTGCTAAGTAATAGCAGGTATTGACCCAAGATATTAGGAAACAAAAAAATACACCGAAGTCTCAACTCTGTGACACATATCCTAGTCTCTAGGGAGTACTAATTCTTCTAGATGTTCCTTTCCTATCTAATAGCAGAGGAGCATTTGGAGATCTAAGGTTTCTTTGAAAAAAGCTAGTAAATAAACAGAGTGGGTAATAAGCAAATGCTTATTTGAAATATTGTGTGCACTTTCCACTAACAAATGGGGTGCTGGATACATCACAAAAGCCGGTCTTCATTGTACAAGGGTAGACTAATAAGAATAGCAGAACAGAGAGATTTAAATGGTTTGAAAAGAAAACAATTTCTTAAACAGACCAGTAGCCATTTTAACTTAAATGGGTTATCTCTTCAATGACCATCACCTAGTAAGTAGCTCTTTAAGCTTTTTTTCTTTATTTTTTGTTCTTCCCTTTGTTAAATATTCTTTTCCATTGTCTGAGTAGAGAAAATTGTTTTATATGTTTCTATAGCAAGGATTTACAACTTTGTCATAAATTAAAATGTTTGTGAAAACTTATTTTACCTAATGATTGAGAGGCAATTACCAATATAAAAACAAAGATTGGTTGTGTTGTAGAGAAGAACTTGTTTAGATTAACTGTATTTTCAAAAGTGATTTTTCATTCTAAAAGGCTGTAAAAATATTAAAAATTCAGTTGTTCTTCAGTAAATTAAAATTTGAAAGTGTGTCCATTTAAATTAATTAGAAAATGATGCTTTGTCTTCCTACAGCTGGCCTCAGGGTGTTTTAAAGTTTTTAAATTGAGTTCTAAATATAACTGAATTCTGTAAATTTTAATCAATGTCAGTTTAATACATCCTTATAGAGCTTTGCTGAAAGAAGTGTGAGGCAAGCTCAGACACAGTAACGCTCCACCCTAACTAGTTCTGTTTACAAGGTATTTATTCATGGTAATGCAAATGGGCTTTCAATATTTCCCATCTCATGACTCAGCTGAGTTCACTGGCAGATATACACTTGAATATGTGAGATAATCAGTGAACAGTGCATTCTGTTCTTAGGCAAAAATCTTGCTAAACGAGCAGTAGCTATTACAGTTGTAGGCTCTCTGTATAATATACTCTTAGTATGTAACATACTCTCAATCAGTATCAAACTATTGATGCTCTGTACCTTATGATCCCAGAGTGCTTCATTGATGGTGGTGTTCTGACAGAGCTGTTGTGGTTTTGGTTTGTGGGGTCT
>VZTU01030201.1:2923-18725 GCA_013400835.1 Zapornia atra
GGTACCCATGCACAGCCTGGGTGAAGCATGCACAGCCTGGGTGAAGCATGCACAGCCTGGGTGTTCTGATGAATGCACACCAGCACCAAGCCACAGGTTCACCTCAGAGCCCAATGCAGAAGGAGCCCCCATTAAACAATTACAAGCAATAGTAAGATTCCATAGAATAAAGCCTGGGTAAGATGGGACTGTGTATGTGCAGAGGTGAGGCTGCAGAACATGCTGTTTGAATGGCTAGGCTGTGAAGTCCTCTATATTCCTGCAAGATGCTGTATAGACTGCAAAGAACACACCTAAGAACACCCATCTCACACCATGCCAGGACTTCAGACCGCCACTCCAGCAGCAGACCTCTCCCCATGCCAAGGAAAGCCGTTGGGGTGGGATGATGGAACACAACCCACAGGACGTGCCCCCTGAGGTTCCCCTCAGGTCTCCCTCTGCCCTACCCCGGCCCCAGCAGCCCAGAGGCAGCGGCAGCAGCTCTGTGTGATATCAAAACCTGACAGGAGTTGAGAAGAGAGGTGAGAAGGCACAGAGGCCCCGCCACGGAACGGCCCAGGACCAAAGAGGCTTCACAGACCCATTCCTTTTTCAGATGGAACTCCATGCTCACACACACAAGAATAATTAGGCATGATAGAAAATTATCCATCCTTTACACAGCTCCCCCCAGCCCCCCCCCAATTACTCAGCACCATGAGGGTGTCTTGTGAGATGGAAATCTGATCAGGAAAGAGAGAGGAGAAGAGCAGCGCTCAGCCAGAGCTGTGGCAGCTTTACAGGGTGAGGGACATCCCTATCATAGAATCATAGAATCATAGAAGGGGCGGGGTTGGAAGGGGCCCCAAGGGTCACAGAGCTCCAACCCCCCTGCCACAGGCAGGGCCACCAACCTCCAGGCCTGGAGCTACACAAGGTTGCCCAGGGCCCCAGCCACCCTGGCCTTGGACACCCCCAGACACGGGGCACCCACCCCCTCTCTGGGCAGCCTGTTCCAGCCCCTCACCACTCTCTCTGCAAAGAACTTCCCCCTAATCTCTCCTCTAACCCTTCCCTCCTCCAGCTTCACTCCATCCCCCTTGTCCTGCCAGTCTCTGCCCTTTAACAAGCTGATTCCCCTCCTGTGTCTCTGCTCCCTTCAGGGACTGGCAGGCTGCAGTGAGGTCCCCCCACAGCCTTCTCTTCTCCAGGCTGACCCAGCCCCGCTCCCTCCGCCTCTCTTTGTAGGGCAGCTGCTCCAGCCCTCTGAGCATCCTCGTGGCTCCTCTGACCCCTCTCCAACAGCCCCACATCTCTCTTGTATTGGGGGCCCCAGCTCTGGACACAGGACTCCAGCTGGGGCCTCACAGGGCAGAGCAGAGAGGGACAATCCCCTCCCTGTCCCTGCTGCCACTCCTCTGCTGATGGAGCCCACAGGACTTATCAGTCCTTCTGCCTGGCAGTGGTGTTCCACACACATCCACCCTTGCTCTGTGCTGAGCTCTTCTGCCCAGCAGAGCTGCTCCCACCAGGACAAAGCCCAGGGACACTCACCCAATCCAGGAGTGGCGGCGGTTAGGTACACAACTGATATTTAGCATCTTCCCAAGAGGGGCCTTGTCTTCTCCTTGCCTGGAAATACTCAGCACAGTCTCTGCTCACTCCAGACCTGGGGCTGGGTGAAGTTGCACTGGTGGCAGAGGGGCCCTTTCCAGGAGTTTCTGTCCTTCCTGATCAGTCCCATCAGGTCCCATCGCGGGGTGGAGGCGGCTTTATATACGGATGCAAATGAGCTGGCAAGCAAGATGTGAGGGTGCACGTGGAGCAGCCTCTGGGGACTCCCCTATGGCTTCCTTTAGATCAGAAAGGGGGAAGGGGGGGGAAATAACTACCTAACCTCTTGCTGGCAAAGCCCTGACTGCAGTTTCCTGCTCTCATTTGTATAAACCCTTCCAGGGATCCTGAGACNGACACCCCTATTTCCCTGTTTACCCTTTGCAGGCTGTGTCCCTCCTCCAGCCCTGCTGCCACGGGTGAAGCAAAGGTTTCTGATGCTGCAGAAACTCCAATGCTGGGTCCCCCCTCCTGCTTTACACAAGGGATGAGGATCCTGGGGTGACAGGGGTGCAGCTACGGGGTGGGGATGGCACCCAGCTCCCTGGCCAGGTATGAGAAGGTGGGAGCAGGTTGCTACAGCAGCTGATCCATCCCAGTAAACAAGAAGAAGCCAGGAAAGCTTTCAGAGGGCTGCGAGCTCCCTGCAAGGGGTCGTTCTGCACAGGCACGGGCTCTGCCTTGCTCCTGTCACTCCGGGCTGGGGCTGTGTCTCTGGCTGGGATCCCTGGCTGGCTCCCCATCCTCCTCCCCCCGGCTGGCTGGAGAGGAAAGCCCCCTGAGCGGGCAGGTGGGGGGCTGCGGGGTCCCCCCGCGCCGGCGGGTTCGCGGGGCTCGGCGTTAAATGGGATTTGCCAAGATTTCCATCCGAATCCCAGCGCCGAAGAGCAAAGCCAGCCCAGCTCCCGGCTGCAGCGAGGCGCCGGGGGTGGGGGTGGGCAGAACGGCTGCAGGGTGGGGAGCAGCGCCCGAAATCAGGGCTACCTGCGGCAGCAGCACCCCAGCGCTGGGCTGGCAGCCCCCCGACACCCACCCGCTGCTGCTGCTGCTGCTGGAGTCGGTGCTGGGGATGCGGAGCTGGGGAGGGGATCTGGGGACAAAGGGAGGGCTGGCTCGGCACGGCAGCACTGAAAGCCCTGGTGATCCGGGGTCCTGTGCCCAGAGCTGGGCCCCCAATACAAGAGAGATGTGGGGCTGTTGGAGAGGGGTCAGAGGAGCCACGAGGATGCTCAGAGGGCTGGAGCAGCTGCCCTACAAAGAGAGGCTGAGGGAGCTGGGCTGGGTCAGCCTGGAGAAGAGAAGGCTGTGGGGGGACCTCACTGCAGCCTGCCAGTCCCTGAAGGGAGCAGA
The DNA here is from genome assembly GCA_013400835.1 of Zapornia atra. Classification (NCBI taxonomy): domain Eukaryota; kingdom Metazoa; phylum Chordata; class Aves; order Gruiformes; family Rallidae; genus Zapornia; species Zapornia atra. The sequence goes on from VZTU01030201.1 coordinate 5,870, forward strand.
GACACAGGAGGGGAATCAGCTTGTTAAAGGGCAGAGACTGGCAGCACAAGGGGGATGGAGTGAAGCTGGAGGAGAGAAGGGTTAGAGGAGAGATTGGGGGGAAGTTCTTTGCAGAGAGAGTGGTGAGGGGCTGGAACAGGCTGCCCAGAGAGGGGGTGGGTGCCCCGTGTCTGGGGGTGTCCAAGGCCAGGTTGGCTGGGGCCCTGGGCAACCTTGTGTAGCTCCAGGCCTGGAGGTTGGTGGCCCTGCCTGTGGCAGGGGGGTTGGAGCTCTGTGACCCTTGGGGTCCCTTCCAACCCAGACCAGGCTGGGATTCTATGATGATTTGGGAATGCTGGAAGGGCTCTTCCCACGTGTCCCTGCCCAGGCAGCACCTCTACCCACCCGAATGTGGGGTGAGGAAGGGGTTGCACTGATGTATAGATGGGCTCTGCCTCATCCCTGGAGACATTCCAGGTCAGGCTGGATGTGGCTCTGAGCGACCTGCTCCAGTGAGGATGTCCCTGCTCACTGCAGGGGTGGCACTAGCTGGCCTCTGAAGGTCCCTGCCAACCTTACACAGTCTGTGATCCTGTGATTCATCAGAGCTGAGTGATACAAAGTGTTCCCCACCCAGGCAGAGGAGGGCACCCAGAGCAGGGACAGGGACAGGGACAGCCTGGGGCCCTGAGAAGGCATCCCATGCCACAGCTCAAGGACCCTCATCCCTACACCAAGACCTGAAACCTGCCAGACCACCCTGCCCACACGTTCCAAGTCCAAGCTGGAGAGGGGAACGAAGCCTTTTATTAATTAGGGTCTCAAACCCCATTTCAAAACCCAGAGGAAGGGGCAGGGGGAAACACCACGACAGAGTCAGTGACAACAGTCTGCATGGACACCATCAAAGCCAAGGACCCCCCACCTACCTGCCCCTCTCCTGTAGCCACTGGAGCAAACATTAAACCAGGTTTTACCCCACTGACACTGAAAAGCCTGTTATGGGAGTGTGGGTAGGAATTAAAAGCATAATTAGGAAGTGTGGCTGCAGAGGAGGAAGCAGCAGCCAACAGTCTGCACCTTGCTTTGGGGTTGCTGCATCTCCACTTCCCCCAATTCCTTGGGAAAGGAGCAGGATACTTGCTGGGATGGAGGCAAATCCAGGGGTACACAGGTGACCCCAGCACTGCTGGGATAACTGGGAGCTGTACAAGGGGGTGTTGGGACACACAGCCAGCACAGCTGTTGGGTCTGCTCTTACTGGCTCAGAAGGGGAGCATGTGTTTTGGAAAGGGGGGGTGGGACACCCTTCCAAACTCGGCTCAGAAGATGCTTCAGGCAGTTCTTGATGATGTGGAAATTTCTAGATCCCTGTGCCCTCCATCTCTGTGGGGAGCTCAGTGTTCAAAGCCAGGCTGGATACGGGTTTGGGGCACCCTGGGCTGGTGGGGGTGTCCCTGCCTGTGGTGGGGGGGCACTGGGGGGGCTCTGAGGTGCCTTCCCACCCACACCAGCCTGGGGTTTGATGAGCTGACTGGAACTAAAGCCCAGCACCTCAGGTGTCACCCACATACTTCTACCTACAGCCAAGGTAGCAAAACCCAGCACCCCAAGGCCTGCTGCCCCTCCTGTGGTTTTCACTGATGAAAACCACTCTGTGGGAGAGAGAAACCAAGAAATCCACCCATGGACCAGGCTGAAATTCCATTTCCTACCAAACAAGAGAAATTCAGCTCACAGAAGGAGCTTAACCCAAGCCTCCAGGCCATTCCCAGTGCACATGGCAACACTGGGGGCTTGGGGAGCAACAAACCACCCCCAAAAATCTCCCCCCTGACTCTCCACTGGGTTCACACTTGATCTGCATCCAACCAGCTGAAACCCCTCATGATTTCACCTGACTCAAGGAAACTCCTGTTTAACATCCTCCTCCTCCTGCCCCACATGGTTCTGCCCTTCTCATTTTCCCCCAGCTCTCATGAAAACATCACCTGGGGTGAAACAACCATGTCCCTCCATCCTCATCTCCCCCCTGCCTGGGAAAAGCCCATGGTGACCCCCTTGAGTAGCCAAGCCCATCAAGTTGCCCTTCAACATCATTCTTGGTGAAAAGGGCAAAACTAATTCCCTGCTGAGTGGGTGAACAGAGGTTTTCCTGTGCCAACAGCTTCTCCTCTATCCTACTGCAGAGAGATTCTGCATTTTGCCTCCCTCTCCCATTTGTGTGGCACCTCCCTTCTCCTTCCAAACCTCTCCCTTCATCCAGCATCCTGAGCTTGATGTGGGTAATTGCAGGGAACGTGGTAGTAATCAAATGGTGGCTGGGTGGGGAGGATAAGAAGTCATTCTCCTGGGGTTTTTTGTCTCCTGGAGCTTCTCAGACAGTTGAGTAATTATCCTCCACTAAAGAGCCAAATGAAAGACCAGCAATTGCAGCATCAACACGACAGGGATGAGGATCATGCTGAGGGCTACGATCGGAACCCACTTCTACCCCACCCCTGGGTCTGAGCACCCAGCCTCCTGATCCTGCATGCTTCCAAAAGGCACCAAACTGTTCATTTTGATCACAGAATCACAGAGCTGGAGGGGTGGGAAGGGACCTCCAGAGCCCATGGGGTGCAACCCCCTGCCAAAGCAGGGTCCCTAGGACAGGGCACACAGGGCGGTGTCCAGACGGGGCTGGAATCTCTCCAGAGAAGGAGACTCCACACCCCCTGGGCAGCCTGTCCCAGGGCTCCCTCACCCTCACTGGGAAGAAGTTCTTCCCCACATTGGGGGGGAACTCCCTGTGCTCCAGCTTGAGCCCATCACCCCTTGTCCTGTCCCCACAGACACTGAGCAGAGGCTGCCCATGTCCCCCTGTGTCCCACCCTTCAGCTATTGATAACCACTGATCAGATCCCCTCTCAGGCTGCTTCTCTCCAGGCTGAACAGCCCCAGCTCACCCAGCCTTTCCTCACAGGGGAGATGCTCCAGGCCCTTCAGCATCTCCAGAGCCTCCTCTGGACTCTCTCCAGGAGATCCCTGGCTTTTTTATCCCAGGGAGCCCAGCACTGGACACAACACTCCAGGTGGGGCCTGCCCAGGGCAGAGCAGAGGGGGAGGATCCCCTCCTGTGACCTGCTGCCCACACTCCCCTTGATGCACAAATCTTTCTCCATCAGGTGCCACATCTACATACTTAACTTCTTTATTAATTAGAAGGTCAAATGGCTCTGCAAGCCCTCCTACTGATGAGTCCTGGTCCCATCAGTCCACCCTGGCAGCCCCAACACTGATGCAACACCAGGGAAACATCAAATATTTTAGGGAAAAATCCCTGAAGCTCTTCAGACCCATTTGCATGGAAAGCAGCAGGGAACATTCTTCCCTGTCTCCCAGAGAAGTGACACAGAGCAGCAATCGTGCTGCTCCCATCATCCTGCTGCCTTGAAACACTCCAGGCTTCAGTGCCTGGATCCCCTGGATCAACAGCAGGCTGCTGTGAGGGCTCAGGAGTGTTCCCTGTCCTCAAGTGCCACAGCCACAGCAGCCTGGACAGAGTCAGCTGCTCTACAGAGGGAAAGGAGCTGGGGGTGTTGGTTGGGGCTCAGCTGAACAGGAGCCAGCAGCGTGCCTGGGTGGCTGGGAAGCCCAGTGGCATCCTGGCTGGTGCCAGGACCAGGGTGGCCAGCAGGACCAGGGAGGTGACCATCCCCCTGTGCTCAGTGCTGGTGAGACCCCACCTCACATCCTGGGATCAGGGTTGGGCCCCTCACTAGGAGAAAGACACCAAGGTCCTGGAGTGTGTCCAGAGAGGGGCAGCCAGGCTGGGGAGGGGGCTGGGACACAAATCTGATGGGGAGCAGCTGAGGGAGCTGGGGGTGTTCAGTCTGGAGAAGAGGAGGCTCAGGAGCCCTTACTGAGAGACCTCACTGCTCTCTCCAGCTCCCTGGAAGGAGGCTGTGGGGAGCTGGGCTCAGCCTCTTCTCACAGATACCCAGTGACAGGATGAGAGGGAAGGGCTGTGAGCTCTGCCAGGGGAGGGTCAGGTTAGAAATGAGGAGGCATTTCCTCTCCAAAAGAGTGGTTGGGCATCAGAATGGGCTGCCCAGGGAGGTGGGGGAGTCCCCATCCCTTGGGGTGCTCAAGGAAAGGCTGGATGAGCCACTCAGGGACGTGGGTTAGTGAGTGACAGAGGTGATAGGGGGACAGTTGGGTGAGATGATCTCAGAGGACTTCTCCAGCCTTAGCACACCTACCATTCTACTCTGCCTCTATCAGTTTGGGTACCTTGAGACAAAGCACCTCTAAAAACACACACGTTTGATGGGATCCTACCACCTACTTACACAGGGGCAGGTTGGGGTTTGCACCCCAGATAAACACTAAACAAACCCTAAACACACTCAGAGGACTGTTTTGTCACCCCCCCAGGTCATTCACAGTGGAATAATCAGGGCAATGTGCAAACATCCCATCTCTCAGTGAAAAACCCACGCAACCCCCTCAGACCCAAACTTCTGCCCTAACCCTGTGCCCCCTGACCCGTTCTCAGCTGCTCTGCAGGGCCCTATCGACCCCATCAGCTGGGATGGGGGGGGTTGTGTCACATGCCACTGCCACAGGCTGCTCAGCAGAGCACACAGCCCTGGGTCGAGCTGGGAAGGACACGCTGGCCCGTGCACCAAACCCACTGCTCAGCCAGGCAGAAGCTGCTCCATTCCTTCCTCCTCTCTGGCCACGCTGATTCAGAGTGATGCAACACCCATTTTCAATCCCAATATCAGTCCCTTCCTGCCCAAGGACTGACCAGGGAGCTGCAGGAATCATAGAATCACAGACTGGGCTGGGTTGGAAGGGACCCCATGGATCACAGAGCTCCAACCCCCCTGCCACAGGCAGGGCCACCAACCTCCAGGCCTGGAGCTACACAAGGTTGCCCAGGGCCCCATCCAACCTGGCCTTGGACACCCCCAGACACGGGGCACCCACCCCCTCTCTGGGCAGCCTGTTCCAGCCCCTCACCACTCTCTCTGCAAAGAACTTCCCCCAGTCTCTCCTCTAACCCTTCCCTCCTCCAGCTTCACTCCATCCCCCTTGTCCTGCCAGTCTCTGCCCTTTAACAAGCTGATTCCCTCCTGTGTCTCTGCTCCCTTCAGGGACTGGCAGGCTGCAGTGAGGTCCCCCCACAGCCTTCTCTTCTCCAGGCTGACCCAGCCCAGCTCCCTCAGCCTCTCTTTGTAGGGCAGCTGCTCCAGCCCTCTGAGCATCCTCGTGGCTCCTCTGACCCCTCTCCAACAGCCCCACATCTTTCTTGTATTGGGGGCCCCAGCTCTGGACACAGGACTCCAGCTGGGGCCTCCCCAGGGCAGAGCAGAGAGGGACAATCCCCTCCCTGTCCCTGCTGCCACCCCTCTGCTGATGGAGCCCAGGATCCCATTGGCCTTGCGAGCTGCAGGAGCCACTGCTGGCTCATGTTCAGTGTCTCACCCACCACAATCCCCAAGTCCTTCTCACAGGGCTGCTCTCCAGGAGCTCTTCTCCCAGTCTGTATCTCTGGCTGGGATTCTTCCAGCCCCAGTGCAGCCCCTGACCCTTGGCAGTGTTGAACCTCATTAGGTTCCCCTGTCCCATCTTCCCAGCCTGTCCAGATCCCTCTGGATGGCTCCTTTCCTTCTAGGGTGTCGCCCACCCCACTCAGCTTGGTGTCACCCCCACACTTGCTGAGGGTGCCCTCAATCCCCTCACCCCTGTCACTGATCAAGCTGTTAAAGACACCGGTCCCCAGACAGACCCCTGGGGGACCCCGCTTGGCACCGGCTCCCCCTGGACACAGACCCATTGCCCACCCCCCTTTGGCTTCTGTCTGTTAACCAGTTTCTTATCCACCTTACCAACCTCTAAACACCAGCATCCTCCCCAGAACCCTGAAAGCCAGGCTCATTTCATGTAAGAATTAGCTTGTCAAACACCATTTTAAGATGCTAACCTATTTTTTTTCTCCAATTTCACATATCTATTCCCCAAATAATAAGGTCTATCTGCTGCAAGCTGACCTGCAACCCACAGGTAATGGGGTGTGCAGGGCAATGACTGCCCCCAAAACCTGGATCTCTCACAGACACATGTGCCAAGGACCTTGCAGGGATTCAGGTCTAAGCTGAGTGAGCAGAAAGTGTGACTACAGGTGTGTGTGCATTAGGGATAAGCTCCCAGGAATCTCCTGCCAATGAGGATGACTGTTTGATTGCCAACCCTGCTATTAGGGCTGGTTGTTCCCCTGCTCTGTGCTGGGTGCTGAATGTGAGTGATGGGTGCCCTCGCAGCACCCTGCACTCATGTTGGACTCACTCTGCAGAGCTCTGGATAAATGAAGCTGGGAGGTGGCACCAGCACCTCATGTTTTCCAAAAGCAACGTTGCTAGAAGGTGTTTGGCAGCTCCTGAAGTGAAGCGATCAAGACACCCCAAGAATCTCTCCTCCACAAATGCAAAACCAAAGTGCCCCCCCAGGATGATTCACTGGAGCCAGGCTCTGCTCAGGGGTGGCAGTGACAGGACAAGGGGCAGTGGGTGCGGCTGGAGCAGAGGAGGTTCCATGGAGGAACTTTGTCACTGTGAGGGTGACAGAGCCCTGGGACAGGCTGCCCAGAGAGGCTGGGGAGTCTCCTTCTCTGGAGACATCCAAACCCACCTGGATGTGTTCCTGTGGGGTTTAGTCTGGGTGATGCTGCTCTGGCAGGGGGTGGGACTGGATGATCTTCCAAGGTCCCTCCCAACTCCCAACACTCTGTGAGTCTGTGATCTCTTCAAAACAGACACATCACCTCCATCTTTCTCACCAACACCTTCCTTCCCCTCTCCCCTTCAATAAAACCCTACTTTCAAACACAGAATGTCCCACCCAAGCACCTTGGCGTGGAAGAGGAGGCATTTCAAAGCAAAACACTCAACACAAAGGTGGCAAAATCCAAGCAACAGTGTTTGCCTTCAGAACAGGGCACAGCCTTTTCCTTGGAGCAGCCCCCAGACCCCTCTGCCCTCTGCTGCTGGCCACCACACAGGGTGAAGCGTGTGTGGGCACAGGGTGGAGCAGCACCTCCCATGGCTCCCAGCAAAGCAACAGCAATATTGCTGCTGGCAGGCTACTGAATGCACTTGGGGTAACCTCAGGTGGAGCCCTGTGCTCCCTGATCCGTCTGGGAGAGCAGTCCCTGGCTCTGCCTCACCTTCCCAGCAGGGTTAAGGGGCTACATGAGGCAAAGAGCAAAGAGGAAGACATCAGAGCAGGTGAGGCACTGGATGATGCATGGAGCTGCTCTGGGCAAGGGGGAGGGAGTGGGAAGGTGCCTGCTGGAGAAACTGGGGAAACTAAAAACCCAGAAAACCCAATAAATCATCTCAGTGACACTCGAACCACCCTGCAAGTTCCCAGTGAGGGTCTCTGCAAAGCTTCCAACAGCAAATCCCTGAAGGAGTCAACAACAGCACCTGGGTTGGGGATACTGAGCACCACACTCTTCCCAACCAGCTCCAAGGGGTCTCAGTGCCCACTTGGCTTGCAATTAATTAGTGGGAGAGTTTTTAATTGGTTTATGTCAACAGCACATCCGATGGCACCTTCAGAGTGCCCATGTCTGGTGAGAGCACAGCTCAGTCTCCAGCCTGGGAGCGTGGCCTGGACAGCAGCAGGTTTCCATCTGGGTTATATTTTCATCTCTCATTTTACTGCATCTTTAGGGAGCTTGAATTTGATGTTCCACTCCAGCTACCTCCAGCCTCTGAAGCTTTCACAACCCAATCTGTGGAAGAGCTGCTGCAGGGGATGTGAGCTCCCACTGCAGCACGTGAGGCGACTAAACCAAACCCAAGCATCGTTCAGCTGAGATGGGAATGGAAACCACCACCAATTTTTCAAAACAAGCTTCATGCCAAGGATTGGATTTATTTGCTCCCTTCTGCTTTGGAGATGTGGTTGCTGCCTCACCTCAGGAAAGGAAGAAACACCAATGGCTGCTTTCTGGGTGAAAATAAAGGAAGTAACAGAGAAAAGGTGCTGTAAATCCCTCCCCTATCAGGGTATCATCGCTCCTAAGCAGACTAATAATTAGAGATGAGACACCTCAGAGGAGTTAGGCAGTATGTGTCAAGCAGTGAGAGGCTTCCCAAGCTTCCAAGCTGTGGCTCTGGGTGCCCCCTCCATTGCTGGAGCCATCTGGAAAAGCAGATGCCAATCAGGAAGTGTGTCCAGCAGGTCACAGGAGGGGATCCTCCCCCTCTGCTCTACCCTGGGCAGGCCCCACCTGGAGTGTTGTGTCCAGTGCTGGGCTCCCTGGGATAAAAAAGCCAGGGATCTCCTGGAGAGAGTCCAGAGGAGGCTCTGGAGATGATGAAGGGCCTGGAGCATCTCCCCTGTGAGGACAGGCTGGGTGAGCTGGGGCTGTTCAGCCTGGAGAGAAGAAGACTTAGGGGGGACCTGATTAGTGTTTATAAATATCTTAGACATGGGATGCAGGGGGAATTGGCCAGCCCCTTTTCAGTGTCTGTGGGGACAGGACCAGGGGCAATGGCTGTAAACTGGAGCACAGGGAGTTCCACACCAACATGGGGAAGAACTTTTCCCCAGTGAGGGTGAGGGAGCCCTGGGACAGGCTGCCCAGGGGGTGTGGAGTCTCCTTCTCTGNAATGCCCAATGCCAGGATGCTCCTCCAGCTTCCCACACCCAGCTGCAGGCCAGGAGGAAAAGCTGAGCCCCACACCATGCTGGATGGCTTCTGGATGGGTAATAAACCCCACCAGCACAGCCCTGAGAGGTTCTGATGTGGCCCTGGAGTATTCAGGCTCCAGCATCTAACGCTGGACCCCCAGTTTTTAGGTAATGATTCAGTGAGATGCAATAATGCTGAGTAGATTGATGTTGATGCAGCTTAAGAGACAATGAATATAACTTTAATATAAGAATGTTCATGTTTTAAGAATAGATTTGGTTTGGCTTTTAGTAGAATGTGGCTGTAACCACGTGGGCTGTGTCATGAGGGCAGCTACAAAACTGAGCCAGAGCAGTGCAGTGGCCTCAAAGCTACAGAAAGTGAAGATGGAGAGTCATAAATGGGACCAAGGACCAGTTAAGAGGCAGAGTGTGTCTTGTTCTCAGCTAAAGGGGGTCCTAACTAGTTCGTGGAGGAATGTGTCTTGGAAACCATGGAGAAAACCATAAAGAGCATGTGCTGAGAGAGAAGAAGACATCCAGCCTTCATCCCTGAAGACCACCAGAAGACCCCTTGAGGGGATTATTGGTGACAGAACCAGGCACTGTTCTCACATCAATTTCACTTCAGTGCACGAAGCCAAACTCAGGTCAGCTGCAAGAAGCTGCACAGATCAATTTTTCAACATCACAAAATCCTCAACCATTAGAGCTTCCTGGGTGCCACCAGATCCTAAGAGGCTCAGTAAGCCCTAGAAAAGCCCAGATTGCCTTTCAAAAAGCCCCCCAAACCCCCACATCTCTCTTGCCTGTTAGAAATAAACAGGCTTTCTAAAAACATGATACCCCAAAACCAGGTACCCACCACATGCCAATAAAGAGCCACCTGATGGACAACCCTGTTGCAAGAAAGGGACAGCTGAAGGATGCTGAACAGCTCCAAAACTGGGAAGTTATTGCTTGTTCATTCAGATAAAACCACCTGTAATGTTGTGAGTGGTTCTGCCTTGGAGTAGGCACCTCTACTCCCCCTGTTACAAGCTCTAGGATTCCCAAGGCAGGCTGTCAGGACAACCAGGGTGTATCAGGGAACTGCCTGTTCTGGGGTCCTGGTGAAATGAAAGGTCAGAAGTTATCTCCAGTTGTGACACCCCACTGGTCTGGGCTCTAAATTGGAGAGATGTGGATNCAGTGGAAATGACTTCCTGGGAATAGTTTGCATAACCCTGCCTCTTCTCAGAAATTAGAATGAATCTGTAGAGTTCATCTGTAGAAACAGGAGAAATTTGGCTCTAATCAGGGCACACACTGGGAGGAGTGAGCGATCCCCTGTGTGCCCAGCACTGCAATGAAGGATCCCTGCTTCACAGCCACCAAGGTTGGGGAGTTTGGCTTCCAGCTTTCCCAGGCATCAGGTTGGTGACCCAGATGGGACCCTCTCTGCTGGGCTGCAGGATGCAGTAAGGAACAGGCCTCCCTCAGTGCACCCCTAGGTAAAGGGCTGGATTTCCAGACGTGGTAAAGCAGGAGAACCAGGGTGGTGCAGGAAGGTGCTCAGCAGCCACGAGCTTTGCTGCTTCTGTAATACCTCAGCCCTGATTTCTATGGGAAGAAAATAATTGCCTCTTTAACATAGGTCACAATATTGTGACTTATAACCCTCAGCACTTCCTCATTTTCTCTTTGTTCTTGCATGCCTTCACCCCTTGAAGCTGAAGCTTTTGAGAGCATTAGCTTTCACATCTCCTTGAGTGAAGAAGGGGTATTTTTACACCATGGGATTTTGTGTTAAAACAAGCAGATGACAATTTGGGAGCAAGGTACTTAAGGAGCTATTTCCTGACAGGAGACAGTTTCCTCCTGCACTCAGATTGCTCCTCTTTCTGCTCTCTCCTCTAATGCCTACTCCCATCATGCTCTCAATTTCCTTTGAGTACAAATCCATCTGCATGAAAATATTTTAAAACACTTTCAATTTCATCTCATTTCAGGACAGGGAAGGAGCCCCAGAACAGCCAGGAGCATTAAATCACATTCTCTGGAGGCTTTCTGAGCTGCAAGGGAGTATTTTACATCCACCTCTGGCCATGGCCACAGCAATCCCAAGTGAAGCCCTTGAGAAAAGCCTTCCAAACCTTTGCAAATCTACCATTGGGCATTCATTTGGACATGAAATGGCCACCAATAGCTCCTGAAAGCAGACTGGTCCCAGCACAGCCCATCAGCCCTGCACCCATCCCCAGGTATCGCATCATTGCTGTCAGCTGGGAAGAACACAAGTGCCACGTGTGCCTTGGGGGAACCCAGGGCTGCTGTTCAGGCAGGATGGAGAGAGGGCTCTTAGGAGGAACATGGCACTTCACCTACCTCTAAGGAATATTCCAAGCCTTGCTTTTCCCTCTAGAGAAGAAGGGAATCTCTAGCTCCACAGGTCCCTTTTGAAACATGAAAAGGCTGAGACAAAACTTAACTGATGTTAAGATATTGTTTCAGACATCCACATCCCTGCCCTGGCACACTGAAGCTTCCCTCTCAGAGATGCATTGTACATCTGTAACAGAGCAGGAACTTATATTGAGAAGAGTTATAATTCATATTGAAATCACCCTCCCCCTGCTGCCTGAAGCTCCAATAACATGCAGGTCTCTATGTGTTCACCCAAGCCAGGAGATTCTGGTGTGGGAGAGCTGGGAAGAAGCCAAGCACTGCTCATGTTGAGATCATCAGAAAGTCAGGGTGTCCTGGTGGCTAAGAGGGGATCCTGGGGGGCATCAAGAGGGAGTGTGGGCAGCAGGTCACAGGAGGGGATCCTCCCCCTCTGCTCTGCCCTGGGCAGGCCCCACCTGGAGTGTTGTGTCCAGTGCTGGGCTCCCTGGGATCAAACAGCCAGGGATCTCCTGGAGAGAGTCCAGAGGAGGCTCTGGAGATGATGAAGGGCCTGGAGCATCTCCCCTGTGAGGAAAGGCTGAGGGAGCTGGGGCTGTTCAGCCTGGAGAGAAGCAGCCTGAGAGGGGATCTGATCAGTGGTTATCAATAGCTGAAGGGTGGGACACAGGGGACATGGGCAGCCTCTGCTCAGTGTCTGTGGGGACAGGACAAGGGGTGATGGGCTCAAGCTGGAGCACAGGGAGTTCCACACCAACCACAGAGCTGTAGGGGTTGGAAGGGGCCTCCAGAGCCCATGGGGTCCCACCCCCTGCCAAAGCAGGGTCCCTAGGACAGGGCACACAGGGCGGTGTCCAGACGGGGCTGGGATCTCTCCAGAGAAGGAGACTCCACACCCCCTGGGCAGCCTGTCCCAGGGCTCCCTCACCCTCACTGGGGAAAAGTTCTTCCCCACATTGGGGGGGAACTCCCTGTGCCCCAACCTGAACATGATTTAACACAAACATATGAATTTCAGACAGATAAAGCCCATTCATCTCCCCTGACAGTGCAGTTCAAGGCTGTAGGTAGAAACACAGAGTTCCTACAGACACTGGGGCTAAAATGAGGCTCTTCATTCCCATCTAATCCAGGACCTGGTGAGAAGGACTGACTCATTCTGCAAACCTGACTCTGGAAAAGCCTTTCCCACCAGCCCCCCTGACTTTCTTCTATGGCCATTCTCATCTTGGCTATCTGGATGACCTATGGTAGATGAAAAAATACTATTCCCAGGAGAGATGTTGTGAAGAAGTTGAAGCCCCTCAAGTGACTTACTCATGCAGCTCAGAATAGTCCCCAGCATCGTGAGTGGATATATTTAACTCTTACACCTTATCACTTACATTCCCTGCCCTCTAAATATCACTGTCTCAGGAACAGGGAGAAGCCACACGCTGCCTAAATGTCTCCAACTGTGGAGGAAAACCACCCAAACCAAACCCCCCACACACATAATAATCCTTTGTGTTGGCATCTGGGCTCTTCCCAATTTGTTTGCCCTCTGCTACAAAGTTAAATCAATTTTTTTCATTGTTCCAATTTCACTGACAACCCCAAATTTCTGAGGAAAGAGTAAGAATGCAGAAAGAATCTCCCCTCTGGACCCCTCAGCCCACAGCACAGCACATCTGCAGTAGGTTGTGTAGACCTGGCAGTAGTGATACAGCTGAGAAAAACATGCCTCCCCAAATCACATGAAATTTCTACACCTAATATGGAAAATAAAAGCTACAGGTGAACACAGAATCATAGAATCCCA
>VZTU01030205.1:8378-10878 GCA_013400835.1 Zapornia atra
GTAACTTAGTGACCTTTTCAACAGAAAAGAAAAAAAAAAATTCATTATTTGTACTGGCACCTAGAGAGGGTTTTAACCTAGTATATTTGATACTGTCTGATGTTTGATCCAATGACTTGATATTCCAATATATAAACCAGGGAGAATCGAGTGAATGCAGGAAACAGATGGAGAATTGCAAATTGATAGCGAGATTAATATGACCTAAATAAAAAACAATTAAAATCATATATATCATTTTTACATTTTTAAGTAATTATCTCAATTCTTAAATTATGTTGTCAATCGATTTTCATGAATACCGGAATTTTACAATTTAATATCTCAAAATAATGCATGTTGCCATTCATTTCAGGAAGAGATGGATTTTACTTATTTATAAAGCAAAATGTATACAGATGTATTTATGTTCTGTTAAAACTGAATTTTGATTGGAAGATAATGTTTTTCTGTGACTAAATAGATTGTGCATATTGTTTAATTTTTAATACATGTATATTTTTAAAAGTTGTCCTATATGCTAAAAAATGGAATAGTGACCCTGGCAGGGTTTGTGTTTAAAAGGATATTAATGGTATTTATTTAAGAGAGCTGTTAGTTAAAACACATAATGTGGTATTTTTAAAATAGATATTTAGAAAGGATTTTTATCTCCTAAGCAGTCAAACATAGCATATTAATCCAGCAAATCGAAGATCTTTCCAGAATTTGTATGGATTTTGTATGCCGAAGTACAACAAATTCTGGACAAGGAGGGAGTGGATGGGTATGGAGGAGATTAATTCTTTATCCCTCCTCAGACTGGACAGATGTTTTCAAACAACCAGAGCTGTTAGTGGTGGGCCAAATGAACTTTTGTGTTCAGTGAGAAAAGTAATTTCTTATGGAAAAAAATACTTATTTTTGCATAAAGAATGTTTCCTCCTTAATTTTGTGTCTGAATGAAACCATTATTTCACTACTCCACTCCTTTAGAGTAACCCTAGCCATATTGCAGTAACCTGGATTTTCATATGTTGCATGTGTAGCTATGATATTATTTGTGCTACAATGCTGCCCTGAAATTAAATACTCTGGTTACTTCTACAATCACATATATGGTTATGAGAGTGAATTTTCATACCTCCTTAGGTTTTTCTCTTAAACTTACATGAACATTTATGCCCAACTTGATTAGAACTGTGCTTATTGGTTATGAAACCAAGCAGAATCTGATAAATCAATTTTCAAAACCTCCCAAAGCAGCTGTTAATTCTAAGTTAGTGGACTCTGGTAAAGGTTTTCTGTCGTATATGGCACAATAACATAATCACGAAATCTGTGCCATGGAATAAAAGATTTGCAGTTTTATTGCGTTTTCCTGGGTGATTCCTTTTTTATACAAATCCACATTTTTGAGTGTTAAAACCAAATCAAGAATACCCCCTTAGAGATATATATGTATATATATATTTAACAAAAAAAAAAGTGAACATTCCTTTTATTTAGCAATCAGTTAACACATTTTGTATCTAGATCCCAAATACCAAATAAAACCTTAAGAATGGTTTCCTTGTTTTTCTGATACGAAAATTAAAAAGGAATACCTCAAAATTGCCTAATACTTTTATATAAATTTTAAAATTTATGCTTCTGTAAATATATATTACAAAAAATTCAATGTATGTGTATATACATACAAATATGTATATGTGTGTACACATATATTAAGATGTTTGTGGGTTTATGTGATTATTAAGTGTATGGGTAGATGAAACGTTTTTTCAGTATCATACTGTTATGTTGCTTTTAGCATCAGTCAGCACCTAATATTTTATTTATTCCCTAGAATATCTTTTGTTGTGATGTCAGTAAGCTTGAAATTCCAAATAATATATATATATATGCTAAAACAATGGAGTGCGAAATACAATATGGTATGTTACAATTTTTAATATCTTAAGTTTATACTGGATTTCCAAAAATTTTATTTTGATACTATCATAACGATTGGAAGACTAGAAGAAGCTTATTCTTAAGGTATGCATTTTTGTAATTAGCTTGACTTTATAATAAGCTTGAGTTCCTAATGAGGCAGTAACATGAGAATGTTGCTAATAAAATTTTAATTGTATTTTGAATTTACCTGTTGCTGAGATTTTAGATAGCATTTAGGTGAAAGGATTGACAAATTGGAAGTGCTGCCCTTACATATACACTCCACAAAACCTGGATGAATGGATACCAGAAGACTACTAAAAATGTGTTTTTGTAAGATAAAACGTCATATTAATTCAGTATTGTGAAACAGATGGCACATTAAAATTTGCATACACATTTGTAAAAAGTATATCAAAACCAAAAGCTTAGAAAAAATGTATAAATACTAATTTTTTCTTGGGAGTCAGTCTTCACTCATAGCAGTAAGCCAATAAGGAATAATTTTGTTGACATTAATGAGGTTGTATCAGTCTGGAACTTGTTTAAATGGGAGGAAAGCTAGATCTGATAAGTAAATATA
>VZTU01030205.1:15878-18906 GCA_013400835.1 Zapornia atra
CCAAACAGTTTTAAGGTATCTATTTCTGTGGAAGTCATTTTTCTCATTGAATGATCAGAAACAAAGATAAATTCTAACCTTTAACGGCTCATTCCGACTCATTGCTTACAGTAGATCTAAGCTCTTTTTTCTGCTTATTCGACTCCTTCCAGCTTCCCATCACATCTGTAACAAACTTTTAAAACGATATTGCCACACCACCATGCACAAGCCTACCTGCACAGTAGAGATAGATTATTCCATCACATTCAGATGGTTAACAGAGGTTAGCACGTCCTGTATTTATATATATATTTATATCGCTTTCTAAGAAAGTGCATATTAATGTTTACTTTAAAGAATGTGTAAATGGTGCTATCAAGAAATCTGATCAATTTTATCCCAGTCTTTTTTGTGTACCACTTCGAATGTATGAGATTTATTTTTCTATTGAAAAAAAAAAATAAACAGTCTGAAAGCATTACAATTGGTAGATTTTAGTAATTTTACAGTGAATCGAATCCCTATGTTATAGTATCATTAAAAATATTAATGATGGGTCATGCGAATTGCAGCATGCTTATTGATAATACTCACACATTTCTGTCTGAACACTCTTCAATTCATCAGCTGACTCCTAAATGTCTATTTCACTCAAGACTAGATGTCTATTTGCTTCAAATTTTTAATGTTTTGATGTGGATATGGAAAAAAGGGTTGATTGAGTGCTATTGTTTACTACAGATTCACCAACTGAGACTGGTTTATTCTGTAAGTGATAGAGATTCAAATGGTATCTCTTAAATGCAAGGCAAACATGGCTTAGCATGTCACTATCTGGTGCAATGCAGTCCCTGTACATATAATATGCTGCATCTTTACTAAAAAAGCTTGAAATGCTTTAGTGAACAAGAGAACAGTATACTCTGTTACAATTATAGAATTATGCTGCTTCTAGAAGTATGCTTATTTGGTTTTGGTTTTTTTTCCTTGTTTGTTTTTCCTTAAACATTTAATAGTATATAATTGTTACCAGCAATTATATGTTGATGCCTTTTGTTCAAAGGGGTAAGTACTGTGCTGCTTTAACTGGTTCTTAGCAGACAATTTTACACACAGCACATTCTGCTTACAGCTGTATTCATATCTTTTTTCCCTTAAAATGTGCTTAAATATTGTAAGCCAATTTGGTTAGAATTTATTATTATTTAAAAGCACAATATTTTTCTATGCAGATTAATACAATAATCTCTATACTATATAAGCAGAAAGATATGCGGAAAGGTTTACATTACATATAAACATACATACAGCTATTTCTTTGCAAAGGAAACTTCCTTTTTTGTGGTTAAATTAAAAAGTAGTATAATTTCAGGTTTATAATGCAAACATTGTTTAAACTGAAAGCATTTGGTATTTTGCAATATTTTTTAGGGCTAGTTCAAAATGTGTAGCTTTAAAGAAAAAAATTTTATGGAATTACAGAGGGTGAG
This sequence comes from Zapornia atra, assembly GCA_013400835.1. Lineage (NCBI taxonomy): Eukaryota > Metazoa > Chordata > Aves > Gruiformes > Rallidae > Zapornia > Zapornia atra. Next base: position 17,351 of record VZTU01030205.1, read on the forward strand.
CAGCTGTTTCCACATTGTTAAGGCACAGAAGTTAGAGTTCTGATTGCCACATTACTCAGAAAGAACTGAGACTACAAAATCTATTTCATTTAATCTCATTATTGAATAAACAGCTCTGTAGTGATGCCTATTTGTACTTGTTTCTCTAATAAAAATGCAACTGTAGCTCTCAACACAAATTAGTTTTAATTATTTAAATTATATGAATTTGTCAAACAAATAATCTAACACCTGTTCAGCCTTTTCATTTTTTGAAAAAAATGTTTTGTGAAAACTAATAGAGGATGATAGTGGGGAATAACAAAGGTAGGTCTATGTATTTATTACAATTCTATTAATTAAAAAAAATGCAAGTGTGAGTTGATTACTATCTAGCAGGGAGAAGAAGCAGTCTGTTTCACTGCTATGCAAGGACACAAGAGAAAACGGCAAAACAGACGGATGTGTCACATGCACTGGGTCAATGCAACTCACTTGTCCTATGCTCATCTCTGAGAATTTGTGGCTGATTTACACGATAGCCATTCATCTTCCGAATACAATGATAACATTACAAAATAATAAGTGGCGTAGCTTTTGAGATGCTTAATCAAGGCACCGAAAGCTGCCACGACGGTCACCAATATGTGTGAAACAAACTCTGTCAGGCAAAGGAAATGACAAAACTGAGATTCCCTGCTTTGTGTTTCAGTAACTTCATTTCAGGAGATCTGCCTGACCGTACATGAAGAGTACCGTGAGTGTCAGAAGGGTAAAATGTGGTTTAACAATAAATTGTTAGCTTATTCTGAAAATGAAGATCTGTTTGTTTTCTCCACAGAATAGTTACAATCATATTTGTTGTTTCTGTTTCATGACACATTTTGTTTTAAAATTTGCTATTTAAAATTCTGGATATCTTAACGCACTGCCCTGAATTCATTTATCATTTGGTTGAGGAGGGAAATTAAACATGTAACCCAGTTGTGGTTGGTTGGTGGTTATGGCCTCATATGACACTTCAAGCAGTGATAATTTGTATGACTTTCTGTATATTAAACCATACTTTGATATTGATTCTGTTTGTGGTGTATTAACTGTTATCTTTTCTTGGTAAAGGAAATGTGCTAAGCAGATAGTTACTGTTCTAAATCAACAAGGCAATTTTAGAGTCACACAAAGCTGTTGAAATCTACTACTCAGTAGTTCGTCTGCCAGATTAATCATCTTTATTGCCCCTTCTGGAGGTGTCTCTCTTCCTTTGTGCAAAATATTTCCAGCAGGCAGGCTTATCGTGAAAACTTACGACACTCCAAGGATATGATTATGTGACCATCACAGTTAATATTGTCTTACATATCAATAACATAGGCCAGGCTTTCAGAGCTGTCTCTATTTTTTTTAAAATGCAAATTACAGAAAATGTTTTCTAAAGCATTTTATTATACTTCAAAGTGCATTTTCTCTCAAAATGTTCCTATGATTATTTTGTACTAACTCTACTCCCTTCTCAGTGCAGTTAATTTTAAACACTAATACTCAAATTTTTGCCTATCAGTCTTTTTTAGACCTTTTGT
>VZTU01030212.1:613-10815 GCA_013400835.1 Zapornia atra
ACACACACACACACGCACATAGAGCCTTCCCTGTATGCAGCAGTCTAATAAAATCAGACAGCATGAAACATCTGGCTGATTTTTTTTCCCTCCCAAACATCAAAAAGTAGTTCTCTGTGTCATTAAATACTCTTGTCCGCACAAAGCAGGCTGTGATATATGCAGTGTTGTAAGCCTGGGAGCGGTTGTGGATGAGATACGCCTGAGAAAAACATCAAGAGCTGACCTCAGACTCTGAAGTTAACTGTGCTGCCTCTCCATCGCGTGGCCTGGGGTACGCTCTTAAACCTGTCTCAGTTCGTAACTACGTGACCATTACTCTTGGCTGCAGAAGGCTCTGATGCCCCTTTTTAAAGTGCCATAAAGCTATAAGTGGGCTTAATATAGCCCATCCTGTGAACCTCAGTGCTTTCCCTTGGTAGCCTTTTAATGAACTGCAACGCTCATGAATTTCTCTCAACGGGCTGCCAGATCTTCTCTGCTTCTGTCTGGACAGAGCACGGTGGTGCCGTGCAAGAGGACACGTCCCCGACCGGAGCGGCCTGGAGTGGTCCCCAGGGGCTGCAGGAGCTGGTGGGGGTTTGACGTGATGGGTAGGTGTGCTCTGACCCACACAGTGACAGCAGGTTCAAGCACTGTCCCTGCCTTAGTGTCTGGATTTTAGTGGAGCCACTGGGGTTTGGGCTTCGTTTTTCTCCTGGCAGAGGGACAGCAGGAACGTCTGTGAGCAGATCTTGTCAGAGCCCTCGACTGTTGTGGTCTGCATTTCTCAGCATTCATTTTAAGGCAAACTGTGATGCCCGTACACTCTCTGCGATGCTCAGTTTCATGTCCAGGATGCACGTCCTTGCTAATCCTTGTGAGATGACTCACAAACTTTGCCATTTGAGGCTAAGAGAGTGGCTTCTCCCTCTCTTGCATGGGTCTTGCACTGGATTAATTATCTTCTGGGTAGCCAAAACACACAGTGAATGGAAAAATAGGCTGCAATATTACCAAGATTATGGTTTTCTGGAAAACAAAATGCATGAATGCAAATAGACTGTAAAATGTGTCTTTGATGTCTTTAAAAAAGTAATTATTCAGTGCTTAGCCTGGAGGAAACCTATTTTTTCACTTTTATAAAACTCAGGAACATTTTACAGAAGCAGGATGTGATTTTCTTTTTTTTTCTTCTTTTTATTTAAAAGAAGAACTAAAAGTCCTTCCATTTTCATGACATGAAGTCTTTGTTGTGTTCCCTTTACAGGAGATTGCTAGTCTAAAAAACTTGATGTGTGAGTAGACATTTAGTCTGGTTAACCAGCTGCAGAGCTGGCAAAGGCAGCCACCAGAAGCTCTGCCAGGGGCACAGCAGGGCTGAGTCCAGCCAGGGATGTGCAGGAGTCCTGGAGCAGAAATGAAGACTCCGGTTCTCTCAGTTGACATGAACTCGGGACAGAAGGTCACAGCCCAAGTGACATTGTAAAGGCTTTCCTGGCACTGCAGAGAGCTGCAGCTGTCTCGTGTGGCAGGTTATCTACTGCAGGGCTTGTTTGGCAATGCCGATGACATAAAACTTCTGTGTCGTAAGGGCCAAATTTAAAAGGTGTTGCATGTCTTCATGATACTGCTGTGGGTGTCTTGCTGGGTTTTCAGTAGCTTTCTGGAATAAAGAAGCAGCTCTGGGCGGGAATCTGGCTGCGTGCAAGACGGCACAGCGTGTGTCGGGAGGTAGGAAGAGGCTTTGATGGAAGGGCTGTCTTCCTCAGCTCGCCTGCACTAGCGTTGTGAAATGTTTTGTTCAACTGAACTAAAAGTCTTCCAAGTAGTGACATCTGTGAAAAAAACAGTTTTGGTTTTTTTTCTGTTACTGCTTGTGCACAGCACACTTTGACTGTTGAGAGGTTAGTTGGGATGCCCTAAATGAAAAGCCATGGGTTTTATCTGAGTAATATATGAAAAGGTCTTGTAATGCATGCAGTTCTAAATTGCTTATGAATGTTATTCCTAAGAGTACCTCTTTTTTTGTTACATTTGAACACATTTATATGCTAACTAATATTTGTGAATGCTGTTAGTGTCTTTAGTATAGAGCTTGTTCTTTTTCTTGGTTTTCTGCAGGTATTAATAGGTGCTCTACAGACCATTCTTATTTCAAATGATTTCAAACTACTAATAAACTCCATTAGAAAAATGCAGAATTAAAAAAACCCCAAACTTTTAACTGGGCAGTGTTAAGTCAGGAAATGCAGAGGCTGAGGCTCCAACAGCAATATTAACTTGGCTGCAATATACATCCTGTAAGCTCTTTTACTACATACATCTCATAATGTAAACAGGAATAAGCATGTAGATTAACATATGCAGAGAGAGAGTAGAAAGGAGTGTTTTTCTGGATGTGACCCCTTGTCCATGTGACAGCTGGCTCTTGCATGGAGCTGGGGAAAGCCTGGTGCTGCCCTGTGCCATGCCGGGCAGCGCATCCAGCACTGACTCAGGCGTACCTCATTGCTGATGGAGTAAAAATAACAGCTGCAGATGAGTAATCCGGGTTTTGTTTCTGTCGAAACAATGTCATTTTAATGAACTGCATTTTGTTCCTTAAGGTCTGCGAGTCGTACTCCATAGGTCCTTAAGCATCCCCTCTTTCATTACTCCCGGCTGGCGTGCCCGGCCCTGCTCAGGCTGCTGGGGTTGTAATGAAGTGCAGTGGCTTCGCTTTGGTGAGTCTGGGCTTTCTACTCCAATTACCCATGTGTAACCCAGTAACAGCTCTCCTGGCTAATTTTAACTAGATCACGTAAAAAAAGTGATTACATGAACATGGTGTTTTAATACGGCTCTGCAGTGGATCGCGCAGTGTGGCTCCTTGTATTATGTTGTCTTAATTAAAAATGGCGATATTAGTATATTTCACTAAATTGATAAATTTAGCCTGAAGGTCAAATAGTCTAATCTGACCTTCGCCATGTCACAAGACATTATATCCCACCCAGTTACCACTGTACTGAGCTGGAGATTTGCATGCGATGTGGTGTCACCTAGGGCAGAGTCTGTGGTCCTTCAGCAGCAGCTTCCAGCAATGACAAAGGTGATTCGGCTGAATAAAATGAATTTGTAGTTACTCTCTGGCATAAAGTAATTATCCTTTGCTGTTTAAAAGGGGCTCCTGATCTAGTATCAATGCACTGATATCAAAGCTGCCTTGCTTTGACATTGCGAAGCTTTGCAGGGAGATGCGAGCAGCTCTAATTCCGCAATTTAATACTTCTCCTGCTATACCTGCCTAATTGCCATGGCTCCTCTTTGGTGCAGTCTCCCAAAGATGCTGCTGGAGCATTGCGGTAAGCCATGCCAGTTGTGCTTTAATTTCATTACTGTTTGATTTGGCCAGCATTTTGTTAACTTCCTCTGCAGTGTCAGACCGTTTGCAAATGGGATTAGCACCTGAGCGGGTTACAGCATTTATTGTGTGCAAGTAATCCAAATTCCTCTCGAAAATGGAATTGTATTAAAGTAATTTGGCAAAACTTTGAAACTACAGTAAGGCTGCTTTCGATAATTGATTTCCCCCACCCCCCCCAAGAAACCGACGCTTGTTAAAACTATCACGATTCGCACAGTCAGAGTGGTGCGAATCAAGCAGAGCGTCTGGATCCCACAGGGCTTTGGGCTTGGCCAGTTGTGCTTCACCCAAAGTGACGGTAAGCAGTGCTTCAGGGTCTTGCTGTGGTGAACAGCCAGCTCTCCTCTGTCAGCTCTCAGAAATGGAGCAGTACCTGGCGGGTTTTGTGCTGGGGGGAGTTACCAGAAAGAGCAGGATTGGAAAATGAGAAAAGCGTAAAACATGGTTTCTAACAACATTAAAGACTTGTGAAACATTCTCCATTCTGAAAAAAACCCCAACCCAAACCCTGTAATTTTCCGGAGTGGAGCCATCCTCCCTCTCTCAGACTAGGAAAAAGAACNGCACAAAGACTTTTGCTGTGCTGTTTAAAATCCAGCCTTCTTTCAGCCAGTGTTCTGCCGGGATGTTTTTATCCAAAACGGACTGCTGAAGCTGACGGGAGCAGTCTGAAAAAGCAGCTCTAACCTTCCTTGCTGACACTTCAATAGTGACATCCACTGTGGGAAACTAGGGCACAAATGCATTAACACTTGTCACTGGGAAGAAAATCCTCTCCGTGATGGGGACCAGAAGAGCGTGGTTCTTAGATTCATGATACAAATTGGTTCATTATTTATTTCAATCAGAGTCTGTAGGTGCTGTTATAATGAAAAATTAAAGAACACTTTGCAGAATACCACGTGAGCTGACACTGTAACAACCCCAAAGCCTTCCTGACCTACAAAATGGAGGAGAGCTTTGATGCTCACTTCACTCTTTGCCAAGTCTCAAACAGCCTTTACATTTGACAGAGGTGGGACACCGAACCCACTCAGCTCACTGGTGCCTTCCAGGGAAAACATCCTGCTGTTGTCTCCTGGGTGTTACGCATCTGCATGAGAGCAGCCCAACTGCTTGGTCTTCTGTAAATAATTCGGAGTTCATTAGATACCATCTTACCAGTGCCACCATCTCAATGCAAGTTGTACATTCAGCAATTTGCCTTCTCAGCTTCCTGGACAGCTGGGTAAAATACAGCCTGTGCCCCACTGGACCAGGGTTTCTCCATGCCTCCAGCTGTATCCAGATATAACAGCTATATAAATCAGTCATCGTGACCTGAAGGGAATGGGTTAACACGCTGCTGTGTCTCTCTCTGCTCCCAGAGGAAAAGCAATTGTCCAATAGCACAGGGTAATTCCAGTTTTAGTAGTGAACTATGTATTTTACTGGTTGTGGTGGTCTTGGGATGACCCAGGAGTGATCTGTTGGGATATTTATGTGGGATAATTATGTACTTTTCAATAAAATCAAAGATCAAAAACAGACTTCAAAATGATACGGGTTTTGAACAAGCTTCTGTCCAAAGTACAAACCCCAGTGGCTTTACTTAATGCAAGCCTAACACTGATGGAAATGGTGCAGCTCCTTGGTGTCCCCTGCGCTGCTGGAGGAGGGTGGAGGGGACCTGTAACAGCCACCTCGGCTCATTGTAGCACTCGGCTGTCAGCCCATCAGCTTTAATCTGGGCTGGCAGGAGCTCTGATGGCAACTGACCTCATATTAAAGACTGAAGTCCCTATCTGATCTGAACTCAGTTCGCATCATGAAGAATGTCAGATGACAAGTGAGACAGGTATTAAACATTAAACATTAACCAGCTGTTCGGCTTTAAAATATTAATCCTGATCTTATGCTCTTACCTGGTTTACCCACTGTGCCTGGGTTTCAAGGACCTGAGATTTTCTTGATTGATGGCTACCTATCCTGTGGTCATCTCTATCCCAGATCTGCAGTGCCAGTTTGTGGCTTTCAAGCCCTCCTCCCAGATATTTCTGCTAGGAACATGCTTGCCATCTTTGTATGAGAACTGACATGTAGGTGGGCTGTCTTCAGGCTAGCTTCCAGTTTGCCTTCCAGGCTCCCAGCAGCACAGATTATATTCCCCCTCCTTTAATAATCTTTCCCATCCTTTAGTCTTCTAGCCTTTGCAGCAGAAAAGCAGATTATCTAATCCATAACACTAAGCAACCTTGCTCCATACATGTTGTAGTTGGATCCTCCATTTCTTGGCGTGAGGAGCTGAGCAGAGAAATGTCTTTGTTGGTATGATGGGGCTTGGGCTGGTGGATGAGATGTGGCACGTCCTATTCCAGCAGCAATCCATCTCCCCTCTTGTATGGAGTAACAGACATCCTCCTCTTTGTCCTCTGAATTAAACTACAAGTATTTCTGTAGGAGAAATCAGCTCAGCTGGAAATAAATAAATGCAACAAACAAATGGGTGGCACCGCTCCAAAACGCGCCGTTATTCCGGCTGGTGTGCTGTCACTGCCGTCAGGTGCAGGTCTGTGGGGAGCTGGGTGTGATGGGCTTGTCTTGGCCCACAGCCTTGTCTTTCAGTCCACGTACACACAATAATCAAAGGATCTAAACCTCTATACAGTCAGTAGCCTGAAGTGCAGCGAATCACAGCTCCTGGGCAGCTAGGATGGAAAGGACCTGCTGGGTCACCTAGCCCTGTGCTTTGCTTTCGGACAGGTCTTTCCTAATGAGGGCAAGATTTTTGGTTGCAAGATGTCTCGTTTGAGTGGCTTAATAAACTGCCATCCTCTCTGCGAGAAGTGAAAATGTATTTACTAATGCTGCTGCAAATGTCTCAGCTGTGGGGTGGTTATTTACTGCACCATTCTAATGCAAATGTTTGTGGTTATGTTTGCATTGATCATACAGGCAGTGCACACAAATTTTGTTTCTTGGCCTATTTAGGCTTGTTGGGTTTTTTTGCTCCTTCCTGTATCAGTTCCACTACACACTGTGGAGTAGCAATTGCTCGATGTGTAATTGCCTGCCACTCAAGTGCCATTTTACAACATAGAGCTGTATCAATTAAAATATCCTTCCTCCTCCAACTAATTTTGATTCTTGGTGGTGAGATATTAGCGTTTGTCCAGGGAACACCGGTATTTTATAGATTTGTTTACTTTTAAATGTATTCTAAGTGAAAGGTAATGGCCTGTAGTTACAACTGCAGGAAGGAGCATTCATCGTCAGAGCCATATGGCTGGCTGACTGTGGTGCTCCCAGCATGGAAGCAGCTTGAGCGCTCCAGTCTGACGGATGTGAAATCACCAGTTGTACACTGCCAGAGAGGTGACAAATGCCCTCTTGTGATGTGCGTCTTGGGGCATGAAGCAGGGAAAGGTTTAGATACCACAGTAGTGATTTTCCCGGATGAGCTTATTTCTGGCAGTTTGTTGGTTCTCGGCCCCCTATCCCCTATGCCATTCTTTCATGGATGTGGGCGAGCATCAGAAATGGTAGCTCAGCTTGAGAAACACGTGGAAAACCTTCAGATTTGGTATTTCTTGTTTGGAGTGGTACTCTAGTATGATAGCAACTTCTTGGGGTGTACACAGACTCTGGGAAAATGGAGTGTGTGAGTCCTAAGTCTGACCTTGAAATATCCTGCTTTGTGGTTAATGATTGTTATTGGTAGCCTTTTAATGCCTCATGTAGATGGAATGATAGCTCAGAGGTAATCAGTCTGGTGGGGATGCAGGAAGCATTACTGGTTGGGAGACATGACATGGCATCTTTTAATATCTCTCCTCAGTGTTTGTTGGGGATTATTTTACCTTGGGGTACGGATGGCCTTAAATTTAAGGGAGCTTGGCTTAGATGCCAACTGGTTTAGGTGCATAATCTATAGTGAGTAACGCTGTTAGTTTGGATCTTGTAAGCATGCGAAGAAACACAGTAAAAAGTTAGGATACTCTGTGAATTTTATGTATTGTTTGAAGGTCAACACAGTGGTCATTATTTTTGCTACTGGCAATGATACTGTCATGAGCTCCTACTCGTGGGGCTGTGCCTGGATACATTGATTTCTGTTGTGGGCTGGAGGGAGAGCGCTGCAGCTTGTTCTAAAAACTACTGTAAGACCCTAAGACCAATTACATTATTATTTTTTTAATGGTTAGTTGACACGTCAACTCGCTGAAGGCTGGAAACACAACAGAAACTACTGTTAGTCTATCAAAACCAAGCTCGAGCTTTTCTGTGGAAGACCTAATATTTGCATTAAAAACACCCAGTCTGCAGTTGCCCAGCATTTGCCTGGCTACAGGGGCTGCGGAAAGTGGCCGGTACATCAAGTCCATTGTGTAGGCTCTGAGTGTCAGTGCCTGTGTAGGTTAAGTGTCAACATCCCTTATTTGTGGAAAAAGAAATAATGATCCATTGGGGCTCACGTCTGCTTGAGCCAGAGTAAACCTGGAACAAAAACCCCACGGCTTTTACAGTCACCTTTTCTCTTTCAGCTCTCACTTGTGTTTGTTTTATGGAGCTGCTGGCACTGCAGGGACAGTTTGCTCTTCCTCTGCTGCAGACGGAAACTCTGTGTTTGTGGGGAGGTGCAGCTGCAACCTGTACTTGGCAGAGCAAACTGCAATTCCAGCTGAAATGAACTTTTTTTTTTCCCCTTAAATAAGAACTTGTTTAAGTGGAATCAGGTTAAAAAACAGCTAGAAGTCTTTATGGAAGAGCTTCCAGTTTATGCATAGCCTAGCAGGGATGTGCACAAGCTTGCCAGCGTTTGGGAGAAGTGACCCTTCACAACGGTGTCCTTGTCTCCCTCCTAAAGCTGCCTGGGAAAGAGCAAGGTCTCAGTTCCCCTTACATCTGGCCAGGTTTTGAAGCGAGGGTGGGAGAAGTGGTCTAGCTTGTGTTGACACAGTGAATGTAGATTTTTCCTGCTTGTTTCAGTGACGAATGCATAGGGATGGTCTGGCCTGGTGTGTTGGGAAAAGGCTTTTAAGAGCGTTCTGGACAATAAGCAGCTGTTTCACCTGCCTGCATACTGTCTTCTGACCACTCAGTGTGTAAGGTATAAGCTGCTGCTGAAAGGCTGCTGACTGAAGTGATGTTCTGGAGGACTCACATGTCCACAGGTGATGGGCATGAGCCTGGAAAACTCTCCCTGTGGTTAACAGTCACAGAATCACAGAACTGTAGGGGTTGGAAGGGACCTCCAGACCCCCCTGTCAAAGCAGGTTCCCTAGGACAGGTCACACAGGGAGGCATCCAGATGGGTCTGGAATCTCTCCAGAGAAGGATACTCCACACCCCCCTGGGCAGCCTGTCCCAGGGCTCTGTCACCCTCACTGTGAATAAGTTCTCTGTATATTGGTGCAGAACTTCCTGAGCTCCAGTAGTCCTCTTGCTGTGCCCTGCTGTGCATTGCAGGAGCCCAACCCGCTAGCCAAAATCTGAGCTTAAAGGCGGTCTCAGGACCTCTACTTGCCTCTCAGTTTTCCTGATCACTTAGGTATTTGTGAACAGCTCCCCCACCCCCCACTGCCCCTTCTCTCCTGTTGCTATGAAGAAAAGCAAAACATGCAGGAGACGCCAATTACATGTTTGAGAAACAATGAAAGTTTATGGTATTGGAAATGCTGCCAAAACATGAAAAGGAAAGGGAAAGGATGAATATGGGGAAGAAAAATATATTCTGTTTCTTAACATTGTGTGTATCAGTAATGGATGGAAAATTATTTCAGACAAAGCTGTGAATTTTGTTGGTCTTTATAAAAACACTGTGTTTTTTTAAAGCTTCTCTTTGACTGTTATGGCCAGCCTCATTTCAAAGCCAGATATATTCATCTCAATTAAATGCAATGGACAAAATCTACACAACACAACTGCTTAACATTATAAGCAGCTTGCATAAACATGAATTATTAAGGTCACAAAAGCTCCTAGAAACCAGCAGAAATGAGCGCACAGTTGCATTTCTTTTTTCAATACATGCATTAATTAATAAGGGGATTAGTGCCCAGTCTGTTTCTCTCCTCCTGCCTCCATCAGATTTTGCTTTCATCAAGTGAAGGGGAAAAGTGTCACTTCTCTTTCTCCCTCCCCCTTTTTTCTTTGGCTGAAGCACAGGAAGGTGCCAGACTTCATCCTACACAAGTCCATCATTCACAGCTGTGATATCCTAAAATGCTCAGGCAGGTTCTGTTGGGGGTGTCACAACAGCAACACACACCCTCCGAAATGGCCAGGGGTTTAATTTCATGCCTGCTGGGACTGCCTGCATGCCTGCTGGGATAGCAGCAGGAGATTGAAGTCAAGTTGCCAGGAGCTAAGTAGTCACGGTCACCTATTTGGCCAGTGCAGAGTGGTTGAGGTGCTTAGGAACGTGGATGAGGAGAAGACAATGAAGGGGATGCGTGAGTAGCTAGAGGTCTCATCCTCCCTCTGGAAGTGCCCAGTTTGTGTAGGTGTGAACATCATGTCTGCTGTTTGCCCTGTCCACATGATGTGGGCAGAGGCAGCACATGGTGGCTATGGTCCCCTGGGGCTGTGTGGGCTTTTGGGGGGAGCTGCTCTCCATCCCTTTCCAGCACAGGAAAGAATAGTGGGGGCTTGGCTGGGAAATGGTACACGTGGGTTGCTGTGGGTGAGGGGCCGAGCCCTGCTTCTACATAAAGCCAGAGTGCATGTAAGTATGTGTCAAGGTTAACACTGGGAGATATTTGCAGCAAGGAGTGAAGGGAAAAAAAATCCCAGGAATAGAGCAATGGTTTGGCATTTTTTTTTTTTTTTTTTT
>VZTU01030212.1:10834-32030 GCA_013400835.1 Zapornia atra
TTTTAGTTTATTATTTCAGTTGTGGTGCTAGCTGGAGTGGAAGCAAGTTAGACTATCTGTGAGGAGAAAGAAGCTGCAGTGACCATGATGGGAGATGAGGAGAGCCACAACGTGGGTGCTGGTGGTGTGTGTGGTGGCAGAAGGCTGCATGTCAGCAAGCTTATGCAGGAAGAAGCAGCTCAGATGAGAGAATTTACTCATGGGACCCTATGTTTGGGAGAGAGGATGTGTTCAGAGGTGGTCCTGAAATGTCAAGAATATAAGGGGTCAAGTCTTGGGATCCTGGAAACAGCAAGTGGCTCAAGTCTTTCTTGTCTGGTTACTGCTGTAGGTAAAGCCTCTGAGGCTGGCACCTCTGTGTGTGTCACGAGCCAGTGCGGACAGGTGGGGATGAAGGCTGGTGGTTGGTAACTCTCCTGTCTGGGGTCACGGCATCTGCAGAAGGAACTCATACATCCTGGATGAGGATTACTGAGCTCCAGCAAGAGAGAATTGCTTTTTTTTTTTTTTGGTCTTGCTGGGTTTCAGTGATTCCTCTTCTGCGTTGTGTCCTAGTGAAATGTAACGGGAATGTCAAGACATCAAATGTAGCCTTTTAACAATCTTCCTAGGTACCACACCTGCTCTTCATCTGCAAGGAACCTGATCTCCACAGCTCCTAGGAAAGGTGTTCAGGGAGAGGCAAATGTTAAAGCCGTTATTCAAATGCTGCTGGTCTGGGGCTGGTACGTAGTTTTAACTTACCAAACAGCAAAGAGGATTTTGGGGATGAGTTTCGAGGGAGGAGCTGCCTATACCATGCTGCAAGATAGGACACAAAGGCCAGCGTGCAAACATTTACCCCATAGGGTAACACTTAGGGGGGCAGCCTTGCTAAACAGCCATTAAAATGATTGTTCCAAGCTTTATTCCAGCATGACTGCAGAAAAATAACTAGTCAGGAGCTGCTTTTGATATATAATAAAAAAACTCTAAGAAACAAAGGGGCTTTAAAACAAGCAAAGACTTGACATATTTGTTAACACGCAGGATAGCAGTGCATTAATTTTAAGGCATGCTTTTTAGGGTTGTTTTTTTTAAAATTAAATGAGGACACTAATTAAAATTAATCCATTTATAAATCTTTCCGCATCCAATTTTAAAGCATAAATAAAACATTTGCCTTGTCTATCTCTTTCTTGTCACGGGACAATACAGACCATGTAACCTTTAACTCTTTAAGGTAATGAGCAGAGAAAGCTGCCTTAAATCACTTTAAATCATTTACTAAGATATAAAAATCGGTTACACAGAGGAGATGGCTTTTAATGAGTGGGGAAGATGGCAACAGGAATGTTGGGAGTGCCTCAAAATGTTTTTTAATGCTTGCCTTTGGGAGCAAAACTTAAATGAATTCATTCCTGTGTATTTTATAATGCAAATTATCACTCTGAGAAATGTGCATCAAGGAAGGCAGCCAACAGGCATCTCGTTTTCATGAGGGGTGGGAATGGAGGGCAGGGAGGCAGCCAGGGTGAGAAACCGCTCAGGTTTGCAGCTCCCAAATCCAGGAAGGCTTTGCACTGGTGGGTTTGGGAAACCAGAGAGATGAACACGTGGATGAGATAGACCACTCCACAAAGATGCCATATTCGATTAATTTCTGTGATTAAACAAAAGATGAAAAAGAAAAAGAAAGAAAAAAAGGAAAAGAAAAGAAAAAGAAGAATAAATAAAAGGAGGGCTTATGGCAAAGAAACTCCTCTTTGAAGTTTTAGTTGTGTGACACTTGAGACTGCAGTGTTGTCACGCTGAAGATACTGTGCTGTGCCTTGTTTGAAAAGGAAGCTAGACGACCTTGGCTCTGCAATTGTTGGTACCTCCTCAATGTATGTTAATTAGTAAAGACCGTGAGAAAAGTAGTACAGCTGCTGAGGGAACTATATATTCTAATTTTTTAATGTGTTCCAGATATTATCAATTGTGCCTGCAGATCTTTTGTGCAGTTGTGGCTGTGTGGATGTTGCCAGTGTCTGTGCAGTCATGCACCGTGTTAAGGCACTTGCATAGACAGTGGTGTTAAAACTGTGTAAACACACACCCACATACACACACCCACACACCCTGCCAACAACAAAAACCCCACCTTATATAGATGATATTTTAAACTGTAACATAAGCTGTGTGTCTCTGCTCCATCTCAGAGGTAGCACGGGGCAGGTCTGCTGTGTGTGAGGATGCTCCCCTCTACTTTCATATGTAGATTTTTAATAAGAAAAATATGCTTCTCTGCTTCTTGTCACTCCTATCCCTGGGATGGTTCACATCCCTCGCTATCTTCTATCAGTTTCCCGTTCTTTGGTCTTGATGTCTGTTCTTTATAAACCTGCAATCTGCCCATCACTGACCCCACCCTGATTCCCATCCCTCTTTGCCAGGACTAAAGCTCAGCAGCTGCAAAGTGAAGGGAGGAGGAGAAAAACTTCAAACCCCCCAGAGTAAAACGTGCAAAGCAAAGATGTTCCTGGCCTGGGAAGGAGCAGCTTGCCACGGCTCTCCTACAGACACAAATGGGCAAGGAGTTTCTGTCTGGTGAATTAGCAGCTCAACAGTTCTGACAGAGAACTGTTCCCAGCAGTGTTTGTACTCTGAACAGTTACCGATGGTGAGTAAGCACATTGTTCCACCTTTCCCAGAGAAGTCATGCCCAGGTAGGTGATTTAAGCTCTCCCCCCCTGCCAAGGCTAATGAGGTTCAGCTTCATGACAGCCAGTTTGCAACTCAACCCATTTTTCTAGGAAGTACTGTTTCAGGCTGTCCTTCTCCTAATCACTCTCCTTTGGGAAGGCGTGAAGAACCAAATGTTGCAATCATTAAGACTTCATTGGTGTTGCTTGGGGTCTTTCTTCTCCATGGGAGCTGGGTCAGAGCAGGAGGACACTGCGGGGGTCTCTACCTTCCACCTTGCCAGCAAACAAGAGGATTTCGAGTTGCAGAAAGCAACTTCTGTGTGGGGCATATTTTTTTTTTTTTTGTCCTGTGTGCTCTGTTTTCTGCTTTAAAGTGCTGTGCAAAATGACTTCTCTGCTTCCAACTACAGATTCAAAACTGCTAACCACCCACCGTACAGCTGCTAATGCACAGATTATCTCCACAGCCAGCAGCTTTAAGTAATCAAACAGAGATAATTTTACCTCTGTGACCCAACAAATAAACACCAGAATCAGGAAAAATCCTCTCGCCCACACAGTGCTGCCCAGGTTTTCAAGGACAGGGCGAAGGGCTCCATCAAAACCCGCAGCAGTGACAGGGTCACCAGGCTCGTCCTGTCGCGGGTCGATGTTGAGATGCGGCTGTGCAGTGGGGCAGGGTGCTGTCAGGAGGCCACGATGAGACCATCTCTTGCTGCCGCTGCAGAAGACATTAAGGAAGTAGAGGCCACACTGAGAAGCTGTGTACGCAGGCCTGCTTTTACAGGAAAAACTGTGGCTTGGAATGGCTTTCATTAATGACTTCAGCCCTTAACTTTCTGTTCTTCTGAAGAACAGACGTTTCTCACAGATATCAGGGTTTTAGTACCATTAAGAATACACAACTTTTACATATCTCAGCATTGCATCTGTAGTTTCCTTCTCACTGACCAATCTTCACCAACGTCCAGGAAAGAAAAATAAATTCTAAGCCAGAAGTTGTATCAGAGAAAATATCTTTTTGCACTTTAAAAGTCTGTTGCTTTTTGTTTTTATTTCCCAGGACAGCTGATAACACGTATTTTATTCAAAATGAAGTCTCAGCTTCCACCCCCCCCGCTTTTTTTTTGGTTGTTAGTAAATTCTAGCTGCTCAGAGATTCTCTCATTTTCCCTGCCCATTTCCCCTTTGTTCTAGGAAGCTCATTTCCTTATTCCTGCTATTAAGGATACTTAGCATGTTGTCATTGGGAAGCAGCGCTCATTTCTTCATGGAAAAAAGCTGCTTAATGTTTCATGCGTTACAGTGAATAATTAAATAAAGAAAAATATCTAAGCCCACAAATCTAGCTGGCAGCTGAAAGGAAGAAAGCATTTGCAGTCAGCTGGGGAAAAGTGACACTCCTGGTCTGGTGTCTCAAACCACAAGGGTGAGGTTTAAAAATGAATATGTCTGGCGTGACATTCAAAAAATTTGGATTTTTCAACTTTCCGTGCGTTTATAACATTAATCTTTAATTGTCATATTCCTCAGCTACGGGCTGGGAGAACAGAGCTGAAATTGATGGGACTAAGGAAAACCAGGCTGGTAAGTGGAATGAAGTGCCTGCAGGGACCACGACCTTGTGAACTGCCAGGGATGGAAAGGCTGTCAGCACTCAGGCAGGCACGGGGCTTGGCAGCCCGATAGCGAATGGCACTAGCGGCCTTCATGTAGGATGTCTAAATAAGGGGTTATATTGGCCTCTGTGGTTCCTTTCACCCTTTCCAGGCTGCTACAGCCATTGCCTCTTTTCTTTTGATTTTTTTGATAAGAAATCTTAAAACACAACCGTTAGGCTCTGCGGAGATGGGATGAAAAACTGTGAGAAGGAGTTGGGAGAGGGATGACTGCTTCCAAAATGATCTAAATAGGCAATGGATTTTTTTTTTTCTTTTTAAATAAATCCAGAATGTGCTGTGATTTTGCAGTGACCTTTGCTATTTTACAAAATGAGATCAGACACCTGTGCCCTCGTGGCAGAGGGAGCTTCATTCTAACAGTAATTCAGAGCCATTACAAATAGGAATGTGTTGCGTGTTTGGTTTGTTTCTTTCTTCCTTCCCCCCTATCTAGTTTTTTCCTTCACTGTGCACATAATCTCAAACTGATAATGTGCTTTAGCAGAATTTGCTGCGTGCAGGGACAGATGAAGGCTTGTGCAGAGCAGCAGCTCCCTGTGCCACCACACATCCCTTTGAATTTGGTTAGTGTTAGTCCCATCGGTTGGGATAGGAGCCTTTGCACTCTCTTTTCTCTGTGCCTGTGCCCTGAGATGTACAGGCTGGATCACGTAGTTTGTGTCTGCATCTTTCCAGTGCTTTTTGTGTTTTCCTCGTTGCGTGTGACCTGCAGCCCTGGCTGAGGTGGGGACACTGTGAGCAGGACTCTGTGATGCCCTCTACCACCGTGAGAGTTGCTGATGTGGATCTGGTTTGCTCGGTACGCACCACACTGTCTGCTCTCATAGCCAGAGGACCTCTCGCAGCCCTACAGCTTTCACGTGCTTCACTGCTCTGCCAGCACGGCTCCAGCCTGACCTCTGCTCAGAGTGAGATGAGGTCCAACTTATCTGATAGTAAAGCAGAGTGAGACTAGAGAGCTGTTGCAGCATCCCAGAGAGTATCCAAAATGAGGAGAAAGGGAGCTTTTTGATTCCAAAAAAGACTGTCACAAATTCCTGTTGAGGGTTGGGCTCCATCGATGCTGTTAACTCTTCTGTCTGTGAGATGCTGAAGACGTGGCCGTTTAGATCACGTCTGGCAACTCTTACCAAAGCTAACAGAGTCTGGATGGCTTCCACTTGGTAAGACAGACATGGAAAGGCTAGGAATGGTTTGAGAGGAAATGCAGATTTTAATGGCTGCCTCTTGCACTCAGTGGTAGCTCACAGTTTGTGATGGGCTGTGTGGCAGAAAGTGTGGCAGCATCTTAACATGTGCTGGTTAAGCAGATGAATTTGTCTCTTGCTTGTAGACTTGATTCAGCACAGAGCTGAGCTGTGCGTAGCCATGCACCTAGTCTGAATCATGCGAGGACTGCTGCCGAAATTAGCCACGCTCCTCCTGTGGTTCACTTAAGATGCGTGGGTGCAGCGTGACCCAGTTCCCATTGAAATAGGTGGAAGCATTTCCCACTATTCTGAAAAACCCAGATCAGGGCCTAAATTCGGTTAACCCTTTGGGCTCCTGCACTGCATGCACTGCACTGACCAAAATGCTTTCTGTGGGGCATATGGAAAGAGGAGCCCCCTCTGGCCATTACCTAATGATGCGGCTCTGTGTTACCACCTGATTAGTCCCTTGCCCCAACCACTCTTGATTTCCTTTAGGATAAACTGCATTTTCTCTGTGCACAAGTAACAGGTAAGAAGGGTGACTGCACTGGAGAGCTGTGGTGTCACTAAGAGGGCAACAACGCCAGACCTGGAAATCCAGTAACCCTGGTACCACTGACCTGAGGATTAAATCCTTCTCGGTGAAACATGAGCTCAGACTGCCAAGTTGCTCATGATAAGCTTGAAAGAACTGGGAATAAAACCATGCATGCAGCTCTTTCCTCTGTAGCAACTTTTTAGCTGTAGGCTCTTAAATTGCTGCAGCAATGAATGGAGAGCCCCCACAAGAGACCTGGCAGCGCCAAGCCATGCTCTGTGATCCCATTCTTGGGGTTTTGTTTGTTTGTTGTCTGGATTAAAGGGATTAAAGACTTAACCTTTGTACAGCCTTTCAAATAATAGCATGTTTGTACTTGTACTTCATGCCAGGGAAACATTCTCCCCCCCACCCTGATTTTCATTATACAAGTGAAGATCTGAGAGCGAACAGGCTTATAGAAAGCCAGGTCTTGTGCTTCAAACCCCTGTAAAGTGCAGTGCCCTTGTTCTCCATTCAGTGATATCCAGGGCTGGGACCAGGGCAGGATACCTGCTTCAGCTGACCATCCTGTGTACTGGGAGCAGTCTCTCTCTGTGGGAGCCTGCAGCCTGAGCTCACAGCTCCTCATCCAGCTGCTGTGCCTCTGGGATTTGTTTTTTGTAATCGGCAATAAAATTTACTCTGCCAGACGGGACCCTTCTGCATGTCAGTCTGTCCCACACCGGCTGGCTGTGGCAGCTCTTCATCTCCTGTGCTGGGCTGGCTTTTGTAAAATAGGTTTTAGAGATCTGCAGTTTGCAGTGTTGGCCTTTGAGTGAGTGGCAGGGGTTTCTTTCCCCTTTTGGGATTATCCCAACAGTGACTAAAGTTCTCAAAAGCAATCTGAGTGATTTAATGAAATTGCTGTCATCCACAAAAAAAAAAATCATCTTGGCCTTACGAGGGACTTAGGAGCTGTCTTGAGCTTGAACCATTTACCTCATCCCTATGTGTATTCCCCACGTGATTAAGGGAAGACCCAAGGCCATCTCTGGGACCAGGCGGTCTGACCTGCAGGTATGCCTTCTGCAAGCATGGCCAGGACCTGCTCTCCTGAGCAGTCATGGTGCGATGCCTGCGCAGTCTGGGGGATGCCCAAGTGACAGCCATGTGGGCAGAGGGAGGGTGGCCCAGCTGTGAAGACCTCATCCGTGGAGATGCTTCCCTTGAAATAGCACGGAGCCAAGAGACACTGTGCAGGAGGATGGGGATTTCTTGGGGATGGGTTTTCTTGGGATTGATGTGGGGGGTTGGGGAAAAGCACCCCTTTGGCAGGTCACTCTCTGGCAGGGATGATCACACACATGAGCTCACACACACATGCACATGCCCCGCACCCTCATTTTCATGGTTAAAAGCAGACCACCAAGGGATGCACAGTCTTGTCAGTGCTGGTTTTGGGCAGCCAGCAGTGCCATAGGATTCCAGTAGATGAAACCGTCAGCACATGTCTCTGCAAACAGTTGGTAAAAGAAAATAATAGATCCTTTTGACTCTTTCTGTTCACAACTGACTGGATGTAGCAGAGATGAGATGACTTTATCATCTGGATTAGATAACTGCTTTACCATCTGGACTGTCATCACATTCAGTAACTGTTACTCCCTCCATCTAAGTACAGTTCTTTTGTAGATAGAACAGCCAAAGTAAATAGTAATTAAAAAGCTGCAATACATAGAAACCCCATGTATCTACAGATCCAAGAGGCTGTAGGATCCAGCCATGGTCAGGACCTGAGAGACAACTGCTTTCCTTCCAAAGACAGCACATGCAGTGTCAGCCTCTAATGAAGGCTGTTACTATCAAGGATTTTTCTGTATGAAAACAGATTTTTCAAAGAACTGTCTTGAGTATTGCCTAAAAATGTACCTTAAAGAGAATCCTTAATCAAAGTGATGTAAAGAGGAGTATTTACTTTTCTACTCATTCCTGGAACTGGTAGGTCACACATAGTTAACTGACCTCTGCATTTTAAGCAAGGATTTTGTCTTGGAAGAAATTTGCCCTACCCTTCCTAAAGTTAGAAGACGCAAGTGCCCTTGTGTCTCCTGTGCACCAAAGGGAATGCAGACTGAGCTTGAGCAATGCATGTTAGATTTGCCAACAGGTCCCCACTGCAATAAATACCTCTTGCAACATAACGCTGAAATCCGTGGATTGCAAGCCCGTGCTTTCTGGGCTATAATATACATCCACTCCTCCACCAAATGCCCATAAGGAAATTGTAAGTGAAATTAAACCACTATAAATGAGAGCAAGCTTGCACAGACAGATGATTTAGGACACAAGCACCTCATTCTGGCCCTTGGCTGTACAACTTTCAGAAGCAATTCACAGCAAGTACACAAAACAAGTTGGGTTGGACATCAGGCTGGGTGGGGGGGTACCATGAAGAAATAGAGGGAAATATGGTTACCATTTTGAAACTTTATCTTTAGAAACCCTGTGTGGCATTTTTGAGAGCTCCACTTGACCTACAACTGCTGGATAAAGGCAAAAAAAGAGATGTGAAGGCAGTCAAAGTGAATTAATTAAAAAAGTCTAAGTGAATATTAATAGAACGTGCTATATTCAACAATTTACAAGCGTGCCTGGCATTTATATTTGAACTCTGCTGTTTGTTACATATTACATTAAAGAAGAATCCTGAACTAACATACCAAAATGTCAAACTAACACAGCATTTTTCTTTGATCTCCTTTTTTGTTAAAATGAATTATTGATAATTTTTTTCATGGCAGGCAGGAGACATTTATGACTTTTATTTGTGTATTAGATCAAATCTCCTATTCCTTCTGCAGGCAGACCTCTTTACAATAATACCTCGATGTGATATGTGCAATTACAGAGCTCAGATTCTCTTTCACAGGGAATGTTTTCCCCACCCACCCCTTGTTGCTGTGATTTCTTCAGCTGATATTTTCATTGGAAGTCTTTAAGTCAATATATAGCCCACCCTGGAGCTGGTGGTCAGAGCGAGGGTGAGATAGTTTTGTGTGGGGCCACAGACCACACTGGTGGGTCTCCAGCTCCATAGAGGTTTAACTGAGCTGGTTTAACTATGACTTGCAGAGAAAAACCTGCTCAGCTTCCAATGATGTGCCTTGGAAGATGCCTCACCAGAGCAAGGTCAGGTTCATGCTATGTTTCAGAAATCCCAGGTGGGGAAAGGGTGTGCACGGTTCTTGGGTTTTTGGTGGCATTGGGGGATAACAAGGTCTCTATTAGCCACCATCACCCTGCCCTGGACAAAGCAAGAGGTCTAAGCTGCTCTGAGTTTCATGCTTTGCAAAAACTCTTTACTTTTCGAACATCACCCCAATTACTATTCTGCCAGTCATGGGTTTTTTACGTGTCCCCTTCACCCCTGGAACTTGTCAGCCCCCAAACCCATCTGCTGCGCTCTGCCTACAAATGTAGAAGTGATTTTGGCTTGTTGTATTTTAAGGTCAAAAGTCTCTGTTACAGTAACAGGGAAAACAAGGCTTCCCTCTTACAGTCTCCAGTTCATCCTATTTAGCACTTCCGATTGCTTCTGGAAGATGCTGCCTGGGTTTGGCAGTTGAGGGGGCTTTTCCTCTGATGTCTCTGAGTTTGTTTAGGTGCAAGGAGGGAGAGTGCAAGACGTGGCCATCAGGCTCATGAAGGGTAGATGAAAACTGTCTCACTTGGTTTTAATCAGAATACATTAACTGGGAGCTGGTGGCGCGGGTGGCTGTAGGCAGACTGCTGTATGGAAGACAGAGGGACATCCTTATCTTCTTACATTCCCTCATCCCCAAATGGGCCTCTGTTTCCTGCGTCCCATTACAGATTTGGGGAGCACAGTCCCCTCCCTGTAGTTTTGGCAGGAGCTAGCAGCCTTTTGCCTTCCTGTGCCCCCACGGAGACGCAGAGCCTGCGAGCGCCTTTCCCTGCCTTCTGCCATCTCTCAGCCAGTCGGTCTGCCCGCTTTCTTCGTGCTAAAATCAGGTTTTCTCTTTCCGTTCCGCTGACCCACTTTAGGCTCTTTGAAGGCTCTGCGGAGCTCCCCCGCGGCTGCGGCTCTGCCTTCGGGGGACACGGACGGGTGGTGGAGCTGAGCAGACGAAACAGCAGCGNGCGCCTAGGGTGTGTTTAAAAACCCCCATACCGCTCTCGTTTCAAAGGAGGCTTTGTTTCAAGGCTGCTGGAGCGGTCTGCAGCGGGGTTTCTGACACACGTGCTCACTCTTCGTGCCTTAATAGCACCTGACATAACCTGGTCATAGGCATGAGCACGGCACGGATCATCCATCCCCCACCGCGGCTCTGGCCCCACTCCTGTCCCCTGTATGTAGGGCATCCTGTATCCCAGGCACCATCCCCTGCCTGAATTCCTGCAGGAGCCCTGGGGGGAGCCCTCCTCGCCTCCCCATCTTGTCCTGGGGTCTCAGTCTTATGTTCAGCTGCTGAATTTGGGGTGAGTGCAGCTCTTTCTCAGTGTGTGGGTGGGGATGCCAGCCTTGCTCCAACTGCACGGGGATAATTGCAGCTCTGCAGTACTAATTACATGAGCTCGGCTGAGGAGTGATGGTAGGGGAGAGGATCAGCATGGAGAGATGACTCAGGGGTGGGATGACGCAAGGCTGGGGCCTAACTTTCTCTTTGCAGGCTGCAGAAACATCCCTCCGAAAAGCCAGCGTTTGGGTCGGTGAGTGATTTACCACATGGCTGCGAGTCGCCACTCTCTCTGCTTGGCACAGGCCCTGCTTCCCACTCCACAGGTCTCCAGAAGAAACGTGAGACTGTTTGTTTTCAGTGTTTTTGTTGGTGTTTAGAGGTTTCCCACCTGGTGGGAGGATCTCACGCGGTGTAGGGGGAAACAAAGGACCTGTCTTCATGAGGTGCAGATCATGATGAATTCCCTGTCAGCTGGCCTTTGGTAACTTTTATTAAAGTTTTTATTTAGGTTTTATTAAAGGTTTTATTTCTTTCCATGTCTTTTTTAACGAAGAAGAGCAATTTTGTTTTGCATCCAAATTTACTTTAACCTGGATGAATCTCTGGAGTGTCAGAGGGGTGTCAGAGGTGTCTTGTGCTTTGGGGTGTCAGAGGGTCTGTGTCTACGTAAAGCTGGCCTGGTGCTGTGGCAGCCAAGCCACCTTTGGCTGAGCCTCCTTGACCCTTCAGCACAGGAGACAGTAGCTTGTGTTTCTTTGCCACATGACTTCTGCATGGCTGGTAAATTCAACCCTATGTCCAGGAGGTCACGCAGATGGAATCTCCTGGAAGCTGTCCTGATAGCACACCTGGTTTCAGCCTTTTGCACCCTGTTGCTTGGTCTGTGGTTGTGATGCAGAGATGTTCACAGCCCATCCCTCCTTCTCCTAAATGCTTCTTTTTATCCACCCACTCAACCCTATAAAGGAAGGGCGTAGAAATATGGATTTATGGACTATATGCTTTTCAGTTGGCAGGCAGAGAGCAGCTCGTTTCAGCATGGGGGCATTTCCCATTTGTGTGCTTTGCTGTTCAGGCTCTGCTTAAGGACAGCTGTATGCAGGCTTTGCCCTGTAGCAGATGCCATCACTCTGTATAAAAGCAGAAAGTGCTTCTGTATTCTACAGACAAGATGTATTTTTATTTTTGTAACATCTCTTGTTGCCTGTCTCTTTTCTCCTTGTACATCTTCATGGGTGCTACTCTTAACACTGAACCTCTTTCTTTCCTCTAAATCCCACGGCTGGTTTCCTCATGTAGCTTTATTATTTGCTGGATTTAAAAGGGAACCTGTGTGAATCTTATTTGGTACAGTAAAAATGGGTAGGTAATGGCTCTGGAAGTTTTCCCACCCTGGGTATTTTGGTCCTGGATCTCTGGAGCAGAGCTGCTGATGGGGCTGAGTGTGCCAGGGTGCCTGGCGCTTTATGGTGTGCACACACAGGCTGTGCAGCAGACCCCCAGTTTCATTTTTCCTTTGAGATCGCTCCAGGATTTAAGCTCTGCAATGAAGGCAATTACAAAAACCCTTCTCCACACACATGGTAGTAATATTTTATGTCTATTTATAGAAACGGCTGGTATTTTTTCCTGTTGGTATTAAATTATTGGAAGGGTATAAGAGTTACTAAAATGCAATTCTTCCTCTCCTCCATGAATTTCTCTACTGATGCCTCATAACTCTGTCTGATGCTGAGGCTGGATGGTCTTTTTTAGATCATGGTACTCCTGTGGGTTAGACACAGATCCTGGAAACCCCTCTGCATGTTGCTGCATTTGTGGGATCGTCGGTTGGATTTGTGTGTTTCTTGGACACTGGTTTCAGAGTCTGTGCTTGCTGTGTGGGGCTAAGGCTGAACATCAGAGGTAAGACAGTTTTGGACTGATCCTGGACTAACTCCAGCAGAGCCAAGCCCTGAGACCAGGTGCTTTGCACCTCCTCCACAACAGGGAGAGAACAGTAGGAGCAGCTCAGTGTTTATGCCAGTAACATAGTGCTTTTTAGTAATTTCTCCAGGAATTAGCTGCATTGTTTCCCCTGTGCGGTAGCTGACTTGTTGGAAACAGAGGATACATTTCTTTCAGGGTGTGTTTTTTTTGTGGTTTTATTCATTTAATCAGTGCATAGGTGTCTAGGTTTGTGCTCATCTGGCCAAATGCGAATGGTCTCAGACCTTTTGCTCTTGCATTCAGTGCATGAAATCTGGCAGTGCTTTGGGCATTTCAGGTAGCCTTCAAATAGGTACCTAGAAAAACCTGATGAATTGCTCCTTTAAAAAGCCAGGTTTTTTTCCAGCAGCTAAAATGTGCATTCAGATATATAATACAGGCAGTGGAAGTGAGCCGAAATTAACCCAGTCTGCAGTTCCTATAGTGACAAAATATCTGGATAGCTTAATACTAGGTTACCCCAAGGTGTCACTCTGTGTGCACATCATACTAAAGTCATATTACAGTTGCAAAAGACCATTTTTACTAATCAAACACTGCACACTTCTTCTCTTGGGGAGTAAGCCAGAGGTGCCAGGAGTGCACGTGAGTATTGCCTTCCTCTTCCTGTGCTTGAGGAAAAAAAAATGCTGAAATACTCAGAAAAGTGACAGGGATAAAGAAAAAAATATGGTACCTTTTTGCTACAGATAAATTTTGGAAATTCTTCAGCACAAGGGGATTAACCAAATGTGGTTTTTTATGAATAGAAGATTTTCAAATATGTGTTTAACTTTGTTTCATGTCTTAAGTCACACGTGAGGGACTTTTTTTCTCCTTGCAGGATAATCTTTATGATTCCACTTTCATGGTATTCTTGTCTGGCTGGAAAACTGAAGAAGAAAATTTTAAAATAATTAAACTTTTCTCCTTATCCGCTTTCTCTGTAGCTGTCATCTCTAGTTCTTTAACGATGTACATGCTTTGAATAAACCATATATTTTAAAATGGTTTGTAGAGGGAAAGAAAGAAAGCTTACTATTTTTGCATTGTATTTTTATAATAACTTTTATCAGCCTACGACTGAAAATTTTTCTCCATTGTGGAACTTTCTGTAATGGAACGAGATGAAATCTAATTCTGCAGTTCATATACTCCACGGGCCAAATCAATCCGTTGCTTAATTCCATTAAGCAGGTTTTGCAGAGAAAGGAGTAATTTACAGGAAGCACTTGGCCCCAAACCCTTTTCAAAATGGCTGGCAAAGTAGGTATGGTGCAGGTTCAGAGGTGGGTCCTACTGCAGCCTTCTTCATAGGGGTGGAAGACGAAACCTTGAATGGCAGAATGTTTTCTGGAGGAGAGGGGATGTTGGGCAGAGATGCTGCTGCTCTGTTGAGTGCTGTCAGTTTGCTCAGGATGCTCGCCCACCTCTGCCTTCACGTGTCACCCGAAGGACGCTGGCTGCGCTGATGCAGACACTGATTGCATTGCCCCACAGCTTTGACAGGGTGCATTAACCTGAAATTTGATGTGGCATGACAAGACACCAGCTTCTGCTCCGGCAGGGAGACAGTTCACGTGCAGTAGGCTCTGCAGAAGTCTCCCAGGACAGTTGAGTCGTACCCGTGCATAATGGCCTTGTGCAGTTAAGTAGAGCACGCTGTCTGAGATGAAAGTGAAATTTAAGAGTAAGCTTGTTTCCCTCCCCTCCCTCTCCTTCCACCATTGCTGCTTTCACCACCGCAATGGGATGTCTTCCTGCTTCCCCACTGCTCCCCAAAACACGCAAGCCCTCCTGCCTGCGTGGTGTCACTAATCTGGTTTGCTGACTGAGCTCTGCTGGGGCCTTTAAAGTGATGCCAGCTACTACGTACTAAATGTAGCATGGCAGCGTTTCAGAGTGAAGCTAAAAACCCAAATCCAATAAGCAAGGAAATAACCATAAAGATGAAACCCCCGTTTCCATTCTGTCCATCAGCTCGCTGCCTGATGGGGCAGCTTTGTGCTGAAAGTTGGCTTTGGACCATACGTTAGAAGTATGAAGGCTTCTTTTTTTCCCTCTTTAAGCTGGAATCTATGAACAGATGCTTTTTTTCTTTTTTTCTTTTTTCTAATCTTACAGGAAAATCACATTATTTTCAGGGATGAGCTTTCATGCAGTTTGGATCCCTTTTCTCTCTGCTGGGATTAGCAGCCAGCAGCAAAACTCACACTTCTCTTTCTAAATCCCTGTTTAAAGTGAGAGGGAGGTTGCCCAAGCTCAGGTTTTGTTCTTTTGAGATTTAACTGAAGGAGAGTTTCAGAGAGAGGGTTCTGATCACACAAGGTGCTGGCTTTCATGAAAATAAACAGAACAATTTTATAAAAAATATTTCCATTTCAAGTGACCACAGATTAGTAAGACTTTTGTGGTGAAAATGTTTTGCAAGTAAAACAAGTTAAATTGTTTCTTATTTGTTTGTTTTGTGGGGAGAAGAGAACTTCACCCAAAAGT
The DNA here is from genome assembly GCA_013400835.1 of Zapornia atra. Taxonomy (NCBI): domain Eukaryota; kingdom Metazoa; phylum Chordata; class Aves; order Gruiformes; family Rallidae; genus Zapornia; species Zapornia atra. The sequence continues at coordinate 25,844 of VZTU01030212.1, forward strand.
CAAAATAATCCCTGAAATACAGCTACTGAATGTCAGGCTGGGGTACGTGTTGTGACCAAAAGGAAAAACAAAAAGAAAAAAGGGGGGAATTGGTGATGGAAGCTCTGTGGTCCTCTAAAATGGCAGAGCAATATTTCTGCTCTGCCAGGGCATCCCAAGGGAAAACTGTTCTTACAAGGTTTCATCAGGCCAATTTTCATTTTATTTTATTTGTATTGAACAAAAATATCAGGAAATTCACCAGCGTGAGGAGGATTAAGTGTGGATAATCCATTTTTGTGACTCATTCTGATAAGAAAAGAGCTCATCAGCTCCCTGTAGCCTTGCATCTGAAGACAGTTGCTGACAGATTGCACAAAATATGTCTGTGCATTTTTAGGACCCCGAGACAGCATCTTGCAAGCAGATAAAACCAAATAAAACTTGACAAACCGTCTTTGCACTGGGGAGATGAGAAGGAAGATACAGATAGTTTTTGCTGAAGGATTTGGACATGAAGCTATAAGGAAAGGCATTGACTTAAAACTCCTTAAATGTTCTCTTAAACATGAAAGATCTCAGTTAATGAAAAGTTATTGCATAACTGCTGCTGGGGAGTGAAGTTTATTTTTAATTTTACTGCCTTACATAATGGTTACACGATGACAGAGGCAGCATGATGAAGTGATTGAGATTTAAGTGTCCATTTTTAATACACCAAAATTAAAAAGAGAGGTGTTGATGCATTCATTCATTCATTCATTCATTCATTCTTTCATTCCTGACTTGTACCACGCGCCTGGATGTGTTTCATGGTCCCTGACACAGCTCTCTGCTTTAGAGGACAGTATTGGTTTGTTCTTTACTTGTACAGCTCACAGCCATGCTGATGACTTCTTGAACGCGATGTTCATCAAGATTATAAATACTCTTGTCTCCTTTCAGCTTCGCCTTTGATCTTGAAGTGTTTTGGCCAGTGGATCGGTACACATGCATCTGTAACTAATATGCCAACTAATCACTTCTATAATTCGTTGTAATTGTGGAAAACCTACTTGAGCTGGATGATTTCTTAAGCAATTTATTTAACGGTGGTTATAAAACTGTATGTCTGCCTTGGTACAATGAACTGTTGGCTTTAAAAGCTGAGCGTGCAACAGGATGATTGTGTTGTATTTACTGGAGAGAGCATGTGCTCTAGAAAAGTTGCTAACACAAAAAAGGAAGGTGAGATGGATGAGAACTAAATTTTTGCTTATAAAAGAAGGCAAACTTCTTTTTTTTGGTCTCAAAAATATCTCCTATGTAAAGCTCCCTTCTCTCTTTACTTTGAAGCCTGTGTGTGTGTCTGCTCTGTATTTATCAATGTTGGATGGGTGTCACTTGCCCTCCAGGCTCCACGCTGGTCCTCAGCCCTGTCACCTAGCCCCTGGTGGGGGACACGTTGGGGCCCTGATGGCTGACATGGTGTGCTCTGAAGTGTGATGCTCAGCGTCTCTAGCCAAAACATTCATCTGGAGGAGCTACCACCAGCTGACCAAGATGAACAGAAAATCAGCCAGTGAAACAGCAGCTTGTAGAGTGGTCCTGGCTTGATCCTTTTTAGACTTAAAAAGGCTTGTTTCTAGCCACAAGCAAGCTACTGTCCATTTGCTTTTGCTTTGACAAGTGGCTTTGCTGCAGAAAGAGTGATGATGATTATTGTTGAGCTGGCCTATATTGTGAAGGGGTTTTAAGCTAAATGGTGATAGACATTTGTAATAGCTCCAAGGAAATCTGGTGTGAGACTCCTCTGCTTCGTGGCCTTGGGCTGCTCTTCTCCCTTTCCAAATTCTGTAATTTCTGTGAGTACCAAAGACTTTCTTGAGCTACAGAGGGAAAACTGGAATTGATTTACAAGCTGACTTAATTCAGCTCTCATCAGAAACATGGCTATTGAGTATTTCTGGCCAAGTCTTGTTAGGGGTTTATAGCTTGCCTTGTGAATGCATTTATTAATTAATGCCTGCCTTGCTTTCATGCCTTTGATTATTTTTTTTTAAAGCCATCACAGAGGATTTAATTGTAGTGATTTTTTAATTCTTTTGCCTTAAAGGTATTTGAATGGATGTAAAGATTAATAATATCAGACCCTTTCAATAACAGGGAATTAGTGCAAAAAAGATCCTCAATATCAGGTTGTATCTGCAGAGTCAGACCTTTCTGAGGTACATGAAATGTTATAGCTGGGGATGAATGTATTTGGAATTATGAGAGTTTCTGACGATTTTGTGATGTTAGACATGAGCATGGGTTCACCCTGATGTTTGATGGGGGAGGTTAATGCTCAGAGTGGTACCATGTGCCTGGTGTTAACATGTACCTGCATGGACAGCAGGCTTGGTGTCCTGGCCTGCCTTTTTGTTCTTGTCTATGTCTCCATCTGTCTTTGACTGTCATGTAAGTATGACAGACAGAAAAACAGTAATTCATATGCTCATTTATGAGCTTGTTATATGAGTATGTGCTACTGACGTCCTTTTGAAGGACTTCATTAAAGTCTTTTGAGATACCTGGAAAAGGAAGGATAGGAAGGCCAGGTGTCTCTAAACCAGTCGGATTTCCCATGGCCAGGGTAGGACCTGGGAATCCTTAACTGGGATTAAGATACTTGCGTGATGGTGAAGGTGTTATGCTACAGCTCTGCATCCTTGTATTGGCCAGGAGTGTATTGTAGTGTCAGGGCTACATTGTGTTCTGTTTATTTTCATTACTTTTCTTAAATATTAGGGGGAAGTATATGTGAATTGTAAAACTCAAAGCAAAGGCTTAATGCAGAGGTGTTGAGACCAGCGGTGGTGTTGGTGGTAGAGGAAGGACTTAATGGGAGGAATGGTTTGGCTCCATATGCTCAGACATAGGTTAGCAGGGAAAAAAGGACACAGAGGAGCTGCAGGAAGCAGCACATAACCTCATCCAGCTCTGTTACCCAGCATACTTAGGCATGTGCATTTGGACATGGTGTTAGATGCAGTGTAGGCACAGAATACTTAGAGGATGGGGTTGCAATGAAAGATTGCGAAGGGTAAGTAGTACTTAGCCCTGGCAAACCCCATCAGCCAGCCAGTGCACCAGAACCATCGCCTCCTCGAAGGCATCTAAAGCTTTCTCTTCTCCTTGTGAATTAGTTGACTTTCCCCAGCAGTGAGAGGACATTTAAGTCTCTGGTTTTGACTGTGTCTTACTGAGCTCAGCCCTGAAAATGAAAATCTGGCTGAAACTGGGACTTGATGACTTTTCCTGTGTGGTTCTTCAGGGGAAGAGATGCTCACTCTCACAACTGGTTTCTCTGGGGTTTGGTTGAATATACACTGCTGCCTCTGCCTTGGTGCGTGTGTGTGATCCTGGGGTGGGAAGTGCTCAGTGTCCTGCTTTGCTCTGTGCCCTGTCATTTGACAGGGGAGGCTTAGAGGTTTTAGATCATTTAAAAACCAAGACAAGATAAAACTTAGGTTAGCGCTATAAAGTGTTTGTCAGAGTGTGTTGCTGATCCTTTATGTTCTGTTTTAGCATTGTAAAGCACTTTTTTTCTCGGGGTAAGGAGGCCTTTTGTGGGATGGGAGTAACCAGTGATTTATTCATTTGTTTTCCTAACTCTGGAGTTTCCTCCCCCCACCCTAAATGTAACCAGAAAGGAGGAGGCATCATTTGGCAAAGGAACATTTAGGTTAAGTTTCATTTTGCAGGAAATGTTTTTCCTTAGTTGTTAAAAACAGATTGAGGTTTTTTACAGCACAATGTGGTGTCCAGCCCATGTGTGGGTGGCAGGGAAGACTTTGTAGGGGGGTGCCAGATGTTTTCGTCTGCCTCAGGGAATTTCTTTGAAAATACTCACCCTTTTGGTGCAATCTGCTGCTGTACAAACTGCAGAAACTTATGAGGATCCCAGACATAAGTGCTGCCTCTGGACACTGAGTTAGTGCTCATATACATCAGGAGCTCAGTAGGAAGTCAGGAGATCTTCCCACTTGACTTGGAGTTACCGTCTCCGGCGCATCTCTGCCACAAATGATTCGAGTTCAATGTGGGTCTGTAACCAAGGTAAAAGAAGTCACAGCTACTGGTGGTGCTGGCTGTCCTGTTTCACTTGTGGATTTTCTTGCCTTGAATGGTACTATGGGAATGGTTGAATGATATTGTTGGAACTCTATGATCCTTGGGGTGCCTTCCAACCCATACCGTTCTATGATATGATCCCTCCCAAGCTTGTTTGCTTGGGGATTGGAGGCATCTGCTTTAGTCTGGAAGTCAAGGCAGAAATTTTCCTTCCACTGATGTTTTTACCCCTGCCTAGCTACCTTAGATGGGTATTGAGTGCAACTATGTGAATATGTGTTTTCCTGCACTGGGCTTTGGGTTAAGTGTAGAAAAAATACATCTCTGTTCTTGGTGGGGATACAGCATTCCATTGGACTGCTCTCAGCCCTTGGGGGGAATTGTGTCTGTTTTCTGCTGGGTATCTGTTTTTGTTCCAAAGAGACATCTGGACCAGAAACTAAAAAAAAACCAAAAAAACCAGGATCAGAGGGATGTTGGGGATTGTGGGATCCCACTGCCCATCCTGCAGCAGGATCAGTATACTTAGGCCATCTCTGATGGGCAAATCCTAGCTTACCTAGCCTGTTCCTTTAAAAACCTAAGGGGAGTGCATTATGGAATATCTTTTAGTCCCGTGTTCCTATGCACCTTGCAGCTTTTTTCCAGTGCATAGCCTCAGTGTTACTGCTGGCAGCTGTGCTAATTCATTTTTCCTTTGCTGTCAGTGGGCACGGAGTACAATTGACCGCTGTCCTTTTTATAACCTTACACAGCTCTGAAGACTGTTACCATGTCCAGACCTCTCTTTCTGAGAATAATAATTTTCTTCCTTCTAACCTTTCCTTGGAGGGACACGCAGCCTTGCAGTAAAATATCCAGTATCTGGAATATCACTGTTGGTCACCTAGTGTGTTGTCTTGGAAGCTTTCTTACTGTGTACAGTGGAGATGATTCATGGAAAAATGCTTGTTATAATCTGTGATGACTATCTTTACTTCTAAGAAGTTCCTTCTTTTTGAACCTCTTTATAAAGATGGCTTTAACAGATATGAGTACACATATAAGCAAAAAAAAAAAAAAATCTTCTCCAACACAAAACATTACTGAAGAGCCTTTTCATAAATAGCAATTACATTTCTTCTTTCTTCCTTTCAAAATCCTAAAATGCAAAGACCCAGGGAATCATTGGCTTTTTTTTTCTTCCTTCTTACCTCTAATCCCTGCTGCAGAAATTGTGCATATTCCAGAATACCACAGGGCAACTTTGTAAATGTTGGGGCAACCAAAGCTGGGGTCGTTCTGTGGATTTGAATGACTAGAGGCTATTTCCTTGCAGATAAATATTTGGCTGTGTGAGTGGGTTTTCTAGTTACTCTCTCCTAAAAACAATGAAAAAACGGGGAAAAAATCCACTAAGTAAATTCTAGTTCCAAATTTATTCAACAGATCACAGCTTCCATACCGTGGATACAGACTATCTCGCTAGTATTTCCAACAAAGAAAGGAGGCAGTGCCACAGATCTGCAATTAATATTTCACTTCAGCAAAATATTATGATGTAGCTGTCCCAATTCTCCATATGTACAAAATCAGCATTTTTCAAGCATTATTTTGCACTCTGCTTTAGTTTCTTGGGAGAAACACTGCAGCAGAAACTGGTGTCTAGTTTATAAAAAGTGCAGTCAAATATCCCCACATGCGGGGATATTTGTGCTGTGAGATGTAGTGTGGTGCATCCTCTCTTCAAATTATAGACGTAGTTAATTGCCAGTGCAATGCAGGCTGCAGCCAGCCCAGCTTGATAGCTTCCTGGCACGGCATTTTGTTCGACTTCCCATGTTAAGCACCCCGAAGCTTGGGATGCAGGTACAGAAAGTACAGCGTGGACATCTACCCGCCTGGGCTGCTGGTCCTGCTCCCTACAGAGGGGGTCTGAGCACTACCATGGAAGGATGTGGTGGTCCCTCATGGCTTCCTCTATCAGCGGGATAGAAATGCAGCCTTGCAAGGACAAGCAAGGGCTGTGGCCTGGCCACTGCAATGGTGTACACACAGGATCTGCTCTTCCAGCTGAGACAGATCTTGCTGGCTTGCATGCAACGAAGTGAAGCTGTGATGGTTTAGCCCTGGC
>VZTU01030215.1:2049-22284 GCA_013400835.1 Zapornia atra
AGGCGAGGCGCTGGGCCCGGCCCTCCCGCCCTGCGGTGGTGGGGTCCCTCCTTCCTTCCTCCCGACTGGGCTTCGCGCTCTGTGGCCGCCCTGTCCCCCGCGCAGCCCGTCTCCCCTCAGCAGCACTGTCCTCGCGGTGGCCGGGACACCCTCGGTCCCTCCCCGGATTCTCCCTCCTTGGGTGCCCGTGAGAGGGGCGTTCGTAGCACCGCGTCCTGCGTGCCCCGGCCCCAGAAGGTTCTTTGGAGTTACGCTCTTCCAGGAGATCCCTGTCCTTCCCGAAGGCGTCCTTTGGCCTGTCCTTGTCGCTGCAGGGTGGTTTCCCGCTCCAAATGTGGTCTGTTTTTTTAAAAAAATAAAGCCAGCAAAGCATAATAGGGGGAAACGTGGTTTTAAACGGAGGCTCCGGCTGGACGCGGGTCGGTTAAAATTAAGACTTAGTCTTTAAAGTAGCCTTAAAACAGCCAAAGGTCGGGTCTCTCCGTGGGGGGAAACATCTCAAGCCACGGAGCATGAGGGAATGGGAGGTGCGGGGGGGAAACAAATGAGCAACCCAAAAGTTCCTAAAGTAACACGTGCCAATGTGGAAATGGGGTTTAAAAATGCAGCTGCTTTTCCGCTTAATGCATGGAAATGTTCTTCCATGGGAGCTGCTATTTTTGGCGGAGCTATTGTGCTCTTGAGCCTCATGAAATAGAAGGATGAAGATTAATTTCCCACTGGAAATAAAGGCTCCAAGAGGGTTTTAACTAAATGAACTGTAATAATATATATTTTTTTTTCCCTCCCCAAATGTTTTGTGTTAATCTGAATTCGAGCAAATTAGGAGATTCCTGGTGACAAACTGCAAATTCAACACCTGGACTTAAATCCTGCTGAGGGGAAGATGTGGTGCCTGGGTGGGACTGGGGGAAGGCTGTAAGAAGGGATGTGTGATGGGTGTTTAATTGAGGACCGTGTGTGTTACTCGAAGCCCCAGCAGCTCTTTGCGAGGGTGGTATGTTCCTGGGGGTCTACTGGCAAGGGGAGAAAGTTGGGGATGTAACCCAATGGGGGGCAGAAAATGAGGATTAAATGAGGAATAGGGAGGGTTTGGGAGCAGGAGGGTGAAGAAAGAGGTCTGTAAAACAGGAGATGAGTGGAAGAGGGCAGGCAGTGAGTTGTGGGGGAGAAGGGAGAGGTGCTGGTAGGAGGAGGCAAGGGGGAGAGGGAAGATGGGTGGGGGGAATGGACTTTAGTAGTTTGTAACAGGATTTACCGGAGCTCAGAGCCACGTGTGGACTGAAAAATTAAAAAAAAAAAAACAAACAAAAAGAGCATCATCCCTGAATGTAACGAGCTGGATTTTCAGTATTAAACATGACAACCTGTAAAGAAAGCAGGAGTGGTGCCAGGGCAGTTTAACAACTTGTGCGGTGCGTCTCAGGAGTGTGGAAGCCTTTGGTTAGCAGTTCAGCGTCTTTTTATTGCATGTGGTATTTCCATCGTCTCCCTTCTGTGCTTGTGCTGATTCCTGGGCTCTAGTGCAAGGTCAGGGTAATTAATATCTCTCAAAATTCGCTGCTGGAGTCACAGCTCTTCCTTGTCCATCAACACACATCCCAGGGTCACAGCTCTGGCATCAGCAAAGTGCAACGGAGGAAAAGCTGCGGAGGGATTTGGAGGAGGAGAGGAGAGATGAACCCGCAGCCCTGAGGAGCCGGGTGCTGGCGGATGAAAAGAGCATTTTCAGAGTTATTCCTGATGCTCCTTTGTGTTAAAGTTGCTGGGATGTTCTAGGTTCCCTGAACTCCCTAATCTTTGTTTATCTCCCTGAGATGAACGTACCCTGAGGTACCATTGCAATAGAAACACCTCCCCACGCGGGACTGTCTGGCTCTGCCTGAGGAGAGATCCCTACTAGCATCCAGCTTCTGTCTCCAGCTCAGGCAGGGCAGCAGAGGTGAGCGAGGTCTGAGCTCATTCCCCATCTCTCTGTCCTCTCCTGGTCCTGGCAGAACTGGACTCTGGCTGGTCTGAGCAACGAATTTGTCGTTGCTGGAGGCGTTTGGATGGGAGCTGGAGTTGGTTGGCGGCTTTGAGGGGAAGCGTACACTTAGGAGCTGTAATCATTGGAAATACAGCCTTGTAATTGCCATGTGGGCGCCTTTTCCATTCCCACCAGCGAACCAGCTCAGCAGAGACTTCTCTGCTTGGATTTTCGGCATCTCAGGTCTCTAAATCAGGGTAATGGCGTTAAATCCGGGTAATATCGTTAAATTGGAGCTGTAAGAAAGGAATTACTGCTAGCTGCCCTTCGAAACCCTGCTAGGGGACAAGTGTTAGAACATTCCAGCCGTTTGTTTGTGTCCTTGAAAATTAAATAGAAAGAACCCAACTAGGTGGTTTCTACAGATCCAGAAGCTTCCAACCTGGCCCTTTGAAACCAAGGCAGGGGGTTGTGTCAGCCCCAGTGTTTCTTTTGTTCCAAAACACCCCCCCTCCTGCCACCCTCCTTGGGTGTTATCCAAGGTGGCAGTTAAATTAAAGTAGGGTCATTTGAGATCAAAGTTGTTGCTGCGATTGGCAGTAACAATGAAGGGAAGAGAGGGTTTTGTTTCCTTCAGAAAAGCCTGAAAAAAGCGCATTTACCTTCCACTCTTTTGAAACTGGATTTCCAGCGGTTTATTGCAGCTCTTTCAAGCTGCAGGAGGAAATTCCAGCTGCTGTGCTCTTACACCGCTAATTTTGTTAAGCCTTTGTCAACCTTTCCCCCTCCTCTCTTTTTTTCCCCTTTTCTTGCAGATTATAGTACCTATAGTCAAGCCGCAGCTCAGCAGGGGTAAGTAGCATTATGCTTTTATCCTCTCTGGTTTAAAAAGATGTCATATATAAGTATCTAATAATCAGAGTTTAGTCTTAACTCAGGTACATCTGCAAATTAGCTTCTAGGTACTGTATTACCATCGTATTTCAGCAAAAATTATTTGGACGTACAGAAATTGTCTTGAGAGAGATGTTTTGTGTGAGTGGGGAGTGTGGGGATGCATTGTAAACATCTTTAAATTCCTCTTACAGCTACAGCGCATATGCACCTCAGCCAGCCCAAGGATATGCACAGACCACCCAGGTAAAGCATGAGATGGCTTTATGATTGCTGCTGAATCAAATGTCTTCCAGTAAACTACACAGGGCTCTGCTGGTCATGGGAAACTGAGCAGAGATGGCAAAATCTGTCATTGGAAGTTGTCCTGTAGCTCCCTGCACGCCCGAACTTCCTTCAGAGTCCCCTTCTCCATTAACCCGCCCGAGCCGAAGTTGCTTGTTGCTGGGAAGGTTATAAAAGCCCAACACTGGTGTGGGTGTGACACCACTGTGTTGGGGGGTGTTTTACTCAGTGATGTAGGAGAGAAAAGCCTTTAAAGAAAAGGGGTGTGTGTGTGTGATAAATAGCTGTTAGATTTTTTTTTTTCATGGAGCTAAAACTGTTAATAGTCTCACTTGGCTGGACTGCAAAATGACAATGATCTTTAAACCATGCTTATTTTTAATCCTTAGACTATGTTACTAAGCCTGTGTTTGTACACACGCTCTGAGTATGTTTTCAAAGGTAAACTTTTGTCCTTAAAAAGTGGCCTAGGTTAATTTTCCCTTGCCTCCCTGGAGAGGTGTTTGAAGGGAGAATCCTGCCGCCCACGAGTACCTCTGCAGATAAATCCCACCGCGCTGCGGGTTGGCATATTGGAGCGTTACCGAGCGGCTTCGAATCGGTTCATTCTGGTTGTGGTAACAGCTCGGGCCGAGCAGGAGCTGCTTCCCGTGCCCACTCAGGCTGCGTCTGCCACGCTGCCTGCACTAGCTGGTCTGAGGCAGGGGAGGCTGCAGCAGGGTTGGAAGGCTCTTTGTGACAAATACCGGCATTGCAGGAGGAGGGCGATGGTAATTTTTATTTTGAATAAGTGTTTTGAGACAGAACAATTGCAGATCCTGCTGACAACTTTGCAGGTTACGAGGAAGGACAAGTATAAGCAGACTGGGAAGTGTAAGAACAGAAGGCCTCAAAAACATCCTCTCCTGCAAGACTAAAAACAAGTAAACTCAGGTAGAGACAATGGCTGTGTGAGGTTTGCAGTGTTTCCTGCCTCTCCATGTGGTGAGTTTTATCTCAAACCAAACTGCTGGCCACACAGAGCTGTTGGAAGTCGGCTGGTGCCTGAGGTTTGGTCCATGGCACAGCACTGAGGTAGCTCTTGAGCTGGTAAAACTGTAGTACCAGCAGCTTGGCACTAATCCGGCCACGCTGCGCCACCGCTCAGGTCCCCGTGGGTGAGGAGCTGCTTTGTGGTGCTGTTGTCGGGACCGAGCAGGACAGCAGGCAGAAGCAGCTGTTTAGTGACAGCATAGGCTTGAGATTGAGCTCAGGGTAAGGTGTGAGTTGGGAGCTCAGGAGCTCATCTCTCACTGCATGCAGAGGCACTGGGATGGGCGTAGCTGTTAACTGGGATAGTTGGCCCTGGGATGCTCCCACTGATCCTGGCCTCGGGTGCCTACATAAGCTCCTATTTCTCAAACTATTAGCTCTTGGATGTGAAGAATATTCAGAACAAGTTCACTGAAAGATTAAAACAGGTTTCCTCTAGAGAACACTAAAGCAGTTTTAGGCTGAAGTAAGTGGCTTGTAACGGGTGGAGTAGTTCAGCCCTCCAAACAGTCCCACTCCCCATGTTTCAGGTTAGCCCTCGGGAGGTACCTGTGAGCATTGTTGTGTGCCCAGGCAGTTAGGAAGCGCTGGATGCTCTCCTGTTTTGCTTTACTGAAGCAGAGGTCTGTGTGAAAAACTGAGAGGCTGCCCCTCTGGTTCTGGCATTGAAAAGCTGTGCCTGTAACTTCGTTACAGATCCACACTGAAATTCACGGTCGCGCTCAAACTTTGACAGTAGCCTTGGCTTGACTCTGAGTGCTCTCAGTACGTCAGGTAACACGGTTCCCCGATGCATCACTAAAACAGTCTGTGTGTATCTCTGCAACATCCCTGAGTCACTTCTGATCACAAATTACATTTGTATCATCTTTGGAGCAGACGTACGGGCAGAGTTACGGAACCTACGGACAGCCCACCGACGTCAGCTACACACAGCCCCAGACGACTGCGACGTACGGGCAGACTGCGTATGCGACGTCCTACGGGCAGCCGCCTACCGGTAAGAGCCCCGGTGCTTGCCAGGCTTGACTTACCCCAGGGGTAGAGGCAAGCTCAGGTCAGCGTTGGGCGAACGCCGCCCCAAACTCTCCTGAATGACTCTGTAAGGTTCTGATGTGGAAGGAGCTTCCCTCCTTGAGAGCCTGCTCATGTGAAGGACAGTGTGAATTGGTGCGAAGAGGCAGGTGGGCTGGGGAGTTGAGGTTTTTCAGGGGATGTTTTGGGTGCTGGTTCATGCTGTGGATCTGAGCACGGCTGCATTGTGCTCAGAACAAAGCCCACGTGGCCCTGGGAGCGTGTACTCCAGCAGCACTCGAGAACCGGTGTCCTCAGCACTTCGGTTGCCTGAAAATCAAATCCGTGGAAGTGATGGATGCCTGTTCTGATAGTGTACCCTCTACTTTTTGTCTTGTGCTTCCTACAGTAGAAGGGACCGGTACAGGTTTGACTATCCTGCTCACTCTTGCATGGAAAATGCTGTCTCATCCTGTCTGAACTTGTGGTGTTAACCCTTTAGGTGTCACTTGGTTTTAGCGCTAAAATCATCCAACGTCAGAGCGTGCGCACAGTGTCACTAAGAATTCTCTGGGCTGCGATGCTGTTTGACATCTCTGTGTCTGTAAAGCCTCCGAGAAGCCTGCTTGATGGATAAAACTAATGGCAGTTAATGGCAGCCACGCTGAGATATTTTGGGTGAACCTAACCCCACTGTCCTGCTTCCTAAAGGGTAAACAGCACGGTTGGACACGTCCAGACGTCCTTGCTGCCACCTGTGCATGTTCCATGTTGTCTTTGGATTTCCAGTGCAGAAGCGTACGTTGCGTGTGCGTTAACGTGCTGTAACCTATTCCAGCCTGAGCTGGAGCCTCGTGCATAACGAGCCTCTTTAACGCCTGAAAGAAACGAGTGAGACACCGTTCCTTCCGTGTAATTGGACTGAACGTGCTGGAAAACACGCTTTACTCCAAGTAGTACCTTGGGTGCCATTTCCTGCAGGTTGATCTCTCTTCACAGAGACGTTACAACCGTCTGTTAGAGCGGGACCTTCCTTAAGTACTTCCCAAGGGAAGGGGGTACCTGAACAGCCAGGCAGTGTGGTACCTGGCCGCAGGAGCCATCAGGGAACACTTCACAAGGAAGAGACAGAAAGAAAACGTTATAGCCTGGCCAGTTGTACAGCATTTGAAATGCTCAGCATCTTTACACAGACGAGGAACATTTCCTCCTGGTAGTTTGTGCGTGTCCGGTGGAATGAAAGCCAGAACCTTACCCAGCCTTCTTGAGGGTTATCTGCAGGGCTTTTTTTCCCCTTTTCTTTCATTTAAAAGTATACAGACGTAAATTGACAGCAAAAATATTTGTGGGCCTCCAAAATTTCTTTCTTAGAAATATTTAAGTCCTTTAATCCCTACTCCTGACTCCAGCCCTGCAGAGAAGCTGCCCTGTGGATGTGTTTGCCTCTCTCTCAAGAGTCTATTTGCTGGGGGAATAATATTCTTAGTCACCTTTTCTGCATAGCTTCCTTTTTTTACAGACAAAGCTTCATTTTCTTTTCATCCAAAAGAAAAAGAAATAAAATCAAGAAGTGGTCAAACAAAAGATCGTATCAGGCTTTCCAGTACGATTTGCCTTGGTCGCGTAGCGTCGGTCTGTGGCAGAACTGGTGATGTTATTCTCCAGACAGCGTGCCAGGTTGTATTTATTCTTCCTACACCTGCCTCTCCTTGAGGAGCCAGAGCTGCGCAAATGAGACTAGTACTGCTTCAAGCTCTTCTCCCTCTCTCCATCTCTGCCTTTCACACTAAATAAAGCCCAGGGTGTTGCCTGGAGCGTATGCCTTTATGTCCTAAGAGACGGGTGGTTTTACGCTTGAACCTCAGTTTATTTTTCCTAGGCATCGCCTTCCTGGAGCAGGAGAATGTCTGCAATTACTCTAAGAGCAAAGTATCAGTTTTTGTTTGTCAGTTTTTTGGGTAGGGTGTCGTTGTCAGGGCTATTCAAACCCCATGCAGATACACCCCGTTGGGACTCTGCGGGAGGGACAGAGATGGTTCCTCTGCATTGCCTTGGAGCAGGGCGGGTGTAGCTGCCCCCGGAGCTTTCTGTCCCGAGCGCACAGCCATCCAGCCTTGCACCAACTCCTTGGCCGCCCAGGCTGAGAGTTACCGCCTGGGTTGTGCTCCGTGGAGCTGCAGGGAAAGTTCTCTTGGAGTCACCTCATGGCTTTGTTATGGAGAAGAGCAGTTGGGAGGCTCCTCTGCAGCTCCTCCGATGCCAACCGGGTCAGGGGATTGATGGGCACGGGCATGGTTTGTGTTCTTTAATCATGGTGGTGTATAAGCACGAATTAAAAGAGTGAATAAAGAGCTGCATTTATTGGCTTTCTAACGATGTCCTTTGGGGGCAAACCCATCATTTCAGTGGTCCAGCTATGAATCTCCTTTAAGCAGCCAGGTGGGATTTGCTCTCTAAAGCCAGCTCCCACTTCTCTTTAGACCTTGGAAGTTCAGGGCTATGTATATTTTAAGTTTCTGATGCATTCAGCATTTGGTATGAACGCACCTTGGCCACTGCAACAGTCTGTTGGACTGAAACAAGGCAGAGAAGATCCTTGTGCCAGACAAGAGCTGTGTTTTGGGCACACAGACCCCATGGGTGGCATTAGAGAGAAGCCTTCAGAAGCTGCTGCTAGCTGACATGAAGCCTCCTTATTTCAGAATGAATCTGTTTTGAGTTCAGTATTTTCAGTTGATGTTCTCTGAGAACCAAATCCATCTGCTTGAGGAATTCCTAGGCATCAGGAAGGGGTTTTCTTTCAGGCTTGGATACTTGGAGAGGAAACTAAACCGTGTTACTATGCTTCTTCAAGCAGATGATCAAAGTTGTTCTGTTACTGTTTTCTTACAGTAGCTGTTCTGCAGACTCACCATTTATCTTCCTAATGACTGGGGGGGGTGGGTAGGAGAGGGAAGTGATACAACATGAGTGGCCCCCTCAAAAACACAAGCTCTTGAGGATTTTCAAAGCCTGTGAGCTTTGAAATTAAAATTGCGACCAGTGGGATTGTAAGTCGCTGCCTTTTCTTTCTCTGGTACAAACCCTTCCTGCTGAGCACAAGGGAAACACTCCCATCTTCAGCTGAAGCATTCAAATTCAGCATTTAGGGGGTTCCCTCCACTTCCTTTTTATTCTGTTGACTGTGCAGAGCAGGGTGTTAGCAAACCTGCCCTATGCGTGATGGGAGAGGTGGTGCTAAAGCTAGCAGTACCAGAAAGGGGGACCCAGTTGTGACAGGCCCACCCTGTGGCTCTGGGTCTGAGGGGAACAGCCCAGTACAGGGCTGTGGCTTCAGCAGCGCTTACTGCGCCTGTTTGGGTGTGTGGTCAGGCTTTGGGCAGGGCGGGTAAGGATTCCTTTAGCTTCTGGCATTGGTGCTCTCCATGGGAACGCTCTGGTTGCTCACATTTAAGTGTTTGGACTGTTTAAATTCGTCCAAAACGCTAAAAATCACTCTCCTTTTTTCCCTTTTGGGTGTCATCCCGTTCACCCTGCTCAGCAGTGCTCAGAACGGGACTTTGCTTCTCAGAAAACCTTTCAGCAAGGAGAATCATGACGGCGGAAACTGATTTGCTTGAGATTCGTGCGAGTTACTTCCTGGTGTAAGACCAGCTTGCTCTCTCACTTTGGTATTTCCAGGTTGCCATGTGACGTGGAAGCCAGCCTGTGGCCTTCAGCAGGAAGGAGGGTGGTAGCTTGGGGGGGGTTGAGGGCAGGAGGAATGAGGTTTGTGGGGGTGGGCAGGGACTTCTCGGCTAGCTGTCGCGGGTGACGGAAGCGGACGGGCTCGTGTCCCGTTTGCAGGACCCTGAGGCCAACCAGGAAGCTCATCCACACTCAGGACAGAAAGCAGATTGTTTTTTTAAACTAATCTTCTGCACAAACTTCCTCTTCTCCTTTCTCTTCCTCATTTCTCGCTGATTCAGAGTGCTGTAAGGAAGGGTCCTGATTTTGCAGCGGGCATGGCAGGATGTGGAAGTACCGCAGTGTTCCAGAGGGCACCCTCTGTTCTGCAGGAAATACGTTTGCTTCACAAATTGAGGAGTAGAAAAAACAAAAAGCTACCACACAATTTGCCTAAAATGCTGTGTAATTAGAAGGAAGAGATGTCACAAGTGTCCTATGTTTATTAAAAATAAGAAGCGATGGAGAAGCTGTTACCTTAATTGATGCAATTAAGATCACATCAATACGGCTGAGACCAGTTGGCCGCTCTTTGGCAATGGATGCTTTATATTTTTAGTAAGTCAGCTTCTGCTAACAAAATCTTTAATTGATCCTTTTTCCATGTAATTCTCTGTTTCATGTTTTGCAAACCCTCTCACGTGGATCTTGACTATAAAAAGCCACCGTGTTAATACCGGGTTTGCGTTTCACCTTCATGGCAAACCAGGCGCTTGGCTAAATTACACGGTGGCGGCTGCTGGAAAGAGTAATTTCAGTGGAGCTGTCTCAGGATCCTGCATGGTCTTGTAAAGCGGTTCCAAAATAACTCATGTATGAGCTGGAAGCTTTTTTACCTAAAGCAAACTGAAATTGGAAGAAAAGCAGAGGTACATAAAACACCAGGAGCTACCTGACGTCTCTGGGTTTGGCCTTTCTCTGAAGTTAAAGCAAATACAAAGTGCTTTGCTTTTTGTTTCCAGGATTGCTGGTTTTAAATAAGCCTTCCTAAATGGCTCGCAAAGACTTGTGTCAGCCCAGTGCTGGTTTGTGCTTTTATTTTTCCAGAAAGCTGAAAGGATGGGACAGTACTCCTTAAACCGATTGGATTTCTTTCACTGTAGGGCTGGCAGGAGCTTTGTCCAGTCTTCCTGCATTCAGAAGACGCTGCATGCCTCAGCTTGCCCTGTGTGCGCTTTATTACATTAGCCATGAGCTTCAGTGGCTGTGAACAGCCTTTGGATGCCAATTGAAGGGTGGCTTCCGGAAAGCTCTTCGGACTGTGGGTTTTGGGTGGAGAGGGTAGAGGTGAGGCTGGAGGCTGAGGCTTCCCAGGGCAGGGGATTTCTCTGTGGAAGGCGACGGGGCGGCCTGGGTTGGTTGATGGTTTTGGGATTAGCTGTGGTGGTGTTGCAGTGGTATAACTGGTGCTGTACCCAAGGTCTGATGCACCGCCAACAACAGTGCGGTAATTAAAGTGACGAGCAAAGTTCGCCCATCTGATCTGATTAATCTGTCGTCTCTTGTAGGTTATACCACCCCAGCTGCCCCCCCAGCGTACAGTCAGCCCGTCCAGGGGTACGGCACAGCTGCCTATGATACAAACACCGCTACGGTTTCCACCACCCAGGCTTCCTACGCAGCACCGTCCGCTTATGGCACTCAGCCCGCTTACCCAGCCTATGGGCAGCAGCCAACAGCATCCGCTCCCGCAAGGTAACGCATGACTCCTCCCTTTCCCCCGAGGCTGTTGGGGAGACCCCAGCACACCACCAGCTGAGCTGGGACCCGATGGTTTTGCTTACACCTCTACTCTGCCTGTCATGCTTGAGTTTTGCTCTCACTGCATGCAATCCCATCGTGTTTGAACGCTGGGGGAAGCAGCGTAGGTAGGTTCTGCTCCGGCGCAGTGAGTCAGCACCGTTACTGAGGGATGCGGAGAGCAACCAAGCAGCAAAAATGGGCTCTTGACTCATGATGGAGAACAGAAAATGGACTGGTCTGACCTCATCTTGAATCACAGGGCCAGACAGGGCACTGCTGTGTACCCTGGCTGCTGGAGTCGATGCACACACGGAAGGCTGTTTCCTTTTGAAATCTTTTGTGTCTGGGCGCTGTCAATAGTATATTGAGCTTAATTGTTTGCTCAGGATATGAAAGGTTTAGAACACATAATGGAAACTTGTTTCGTAGCGAGTAAAAATTGCTTTATTCGTTTATCTGATGTTTATAGCAACCGCTCCAGTAAGGAAAGGCGGAGCCTGGCTCAGCGCCGTATCTTTCAGGTTACGCTTCAAGTATGAATCCTGACATCCTTTCAAACATCTTTTTCCTGGCTTGTGGAACAACAGTAGCTCAACTCTTGTTAACTCCGCCCTAAGAAACGCTCAGAGAATAGATAGATAGAAAAGGGGAAGTCATGCAAATCACACGGTTCTCTTGATTTTCAGGTCTTGAGAGTTAATACTAAACATAGAATCGTAGAATCGTTTGAGTTGAGGGGACCTTCCAAGGTTATCTTGTACAACCCCCTGTGTCCTTTCCTCAGATAAGGAATGGGGAGCGATACCTGCTTGTGCTGAATTCTGTCCCAAATGGTGGCGCATTTAACTACCAGTGTTTCTGGCTGCTTTTTGGGCTTATTGTTCCCAAGCCTTATGCAGAACCTGCTCAGGTGGAGGGATGGTGCTGCTGGCCACTATCCTGGCTGTTTCACATCCTCCATTCTGGAGCCAAAGTCTCAATCCCTCGCCTTCCTTTTCGTAAGGCAGCTGGGGAAGGGAAGCCGTGGTCATCTCTGGTCAGGATGCTGCCGATGGCTGAGGAGCCTGGTCAGCACACGCTGAAATGTTTGGTGTTCAGTAACACCTGCTGCGGTCAGTGACTGACACTGATGCAGTGCCAGCTTGTGATGCTGCCCAGGGAAATGGGCAGCCCCGTCCTGCCTTCAGGGAGTCTGAGCACCTTCGCCGCTACCAGAGGTGGGGGCGATCGCACTGACATGTCCTTGTTCAATATTGCCCCGCAGACCCCAGGATGGCAGCAAACCAGCAGAGACCAGCCAGCCACCGTCGAGTACAACAGGCTACAGCCAGCCCAGCCTAGGGTATGGCCAGAGCAACTACAGCTATCCTCAGGTGCCTGCCAGCTACCCTATGCAGCCTGTCACTGCGCCTCCCTCCTACCCACCTACCAGGTAATTCTCCCGGCAGGCTGATCCCTGCACCTGGCCCGGCATCTTTGAGGTTCGCTTGGGCTAAAGGGTTCTCGAGGGATTTGAAACAGATGTGGGAGGATCAGTGTGCTGGGAGGAGGAAGGTGTGGTTCTTGTCAGTGTGTTTATCATCGCAGTGAAGATGGGGCTGTGATCAAGTGCATAAATGCCTCTGGAGTAGCAAGGTTTAACAATGGCAGATGGTTTTAAGACATTTCTGAGGTAGGGAGGGTGTTTTACTGACCTTGTGCTGCATCCTTACGCACAGCTTTGGGGAGGAGCTTGCCTCTCCCCCTGATGCTGACTTCTCAAGTGTGCATTTTGAAATTCCCATAGCCTGAGCTGCATGAGGGGGGCACCATTGTGTTACCCACCAGTGACCCCAATGCTGAGGCGGAAGGGCAGCCTTTTCCCTGCCTTGCCACCGAGTTTGGCCCTGGCACTTCTGCCTCTTCCTAGAGGAATGAATGAATTGTGAACGGCCATACAGGTTTTGCTTTTAGCCAGGTTTATTTTGCCTCCTACCACCAGACAACCCTCCACAGGATGACTTGACCTTTTTAAAAGCTTTTCCACATGCCTGATGGCTTATAACCGCATTACTGCCTGGTGCGAGCCACTTCTGCAGCCTGAAGCAGTGTGCCAGCAAATTGCCTCATCATTCCATCTTCTCAATGCTTTTGTCTTCCAGCTATTCCTCCTCACAGCCCAGCAGTTACGATCAGAGCACTTACTCCCAGCAGAGCACCTACGGGCAGCAGAGCACCTACGGACAGCAGACCAGCTATGGCCAGCAAAGCAGCTATGGGCAGCAGCCCCCGCCGACCAGTTACCCCCCGCAGACGGGATCCTACAGCCAGGCCCCAAGCCAGTACAGCCAGCAGAGCAGCAGTTATGGCCAGCAGAGTGAGCATGCTTAGCAGGGCTGCATGGGCTGGGGTGGGGGAGAGGGGTCAGTTTGCCTTGTCCTCATGGGGTTTCCGAAGGAAGCCTGGCATCCTTTTCCTTAAAATCAAGGCTGTTGCTGTAAGCGCTGTCGCAAACTGTTGCTGTGATTGCATCCAATGCCAGAGTGGGGTGTAAAAGGGCTTAAGAAGGGGATGTGCAGCTTTGACCAGCTGGGAGTCTGCAGCTCCCTAACATTTTCCTTACAAACTTCCTCAGGCTCATTCCGTCAGGACCATCCCAGCAGCATGAGCGTATACGGACAGGAATCCGGAGGGTTTTCAGGCCCGGGAGAGAACCGGAATATGAGCGGCCCTGATAACCGGGGCAGGGGAAGAGGGGGATATGATCGCGGAGGCATGAGCAGAGGTGGGCGGGGAGGAGGACGCGGTGGAATGGGGTAAGAGCAAATCTTTTCTCCTTTTACCTAATTCTGATTTACCCATAGGGTTTGAAACAAAGAAGGGACTGAAAGGTTGACATTCCCGATGGTACTTCCATGGGGATCATCTCTGTAACAGCGTTGCTTCTGATCCATGGAAAAATTATCCTAGGGGGAACAGGAGCAGGATCCATGTATTTTCTGTTGTCCTGCAGCTGGTTGGGCCCCGGGAGGGGGAGGAATGAGGGGTATTGCCAAACCTGGAACTTTCAGCTCCCTTCATGGTCACGCAGAGGTGAAACCTCTGTGGGGTTTAACCGTAACTCCGGATCGAACACACACAAACCTTCCGCCAGGCCCGGGAGTCGCTCCCCATGCCTTGGCAGTGGGGAACCTTGACAGTTCAGGTATGTACGAGGCAGAGGCCTGGTGTTGGCCCCATCTTCTGCCATCGGCCTCTTCACCTTAGCGGCAGCACGCGGAGCTATGCCTGTAAGTGTATGCCCGGGGCGGTTGGCTGCTGTCAAAGCCATGACTCCAAGTGGCCAAGAACACTTAGAGCTTGGTTGGAGCGTGACAGAAAGACCCCGAGAAAGTCGAGAGGTGTGGCTTGGCTCCCAGGACTGCTCCCCCCTGGAGCTTTCGGGTGGTCTAAACCAGTTTGGCCATTTTAACTGATGGCAAAGTCTGGTTTGGTAAACCTGTGCCTTCAGGTCAGCAGTGTGTCTCCCTGTCTGTGATGTTCGTTTTGCTAGCGGCGAGGAAGGAGGACTAATCCCAAAGGCTCCCAAGAGAGGGAAGATGTAGCTTTGTGTGTGTTCCATCCCCTCGCAGCGTCCCTCAGAGCTATGCAGAGTGTCCCTAGGTACACGCCGGAGATGTGGCGTGGGACAAACGGCAGAAATTGTGGGCAACTTCTTAAGGCCTTTGACAACCTGGTGGCCACCAGAGTTTGGCAATCCCTGGCCCCATTCTGCATAGCTCTGTCGAAATGTATTGACGTGGCATGAAATCTTTATCGGAGAAACAACCACTGGTGTATGGAAATAGAAGTAAAAAGTCTGGCTTGTGTTGGACCACATCCGGCTCAAATTGGCTCGAGTGGAACAGAGTTCCACGCTTCTGCATAAAGATTTCACCCATGATGTATTTATCTCTGATGGTTTAAAAGTAGATGTAGACACTTGAAATGTCTATCATCACATCTTCAAATTTCTAGCCCCTTCGGAGCTCCTCATGCCAAAAGATTTGTCACCCGTCTCTGATTTCGCGCCCTAAGCTGAGCTTAAATTGCGTGCATAGCACTTTCCACCTGACTGGCGCGTTACAAAGGGTCCCCTGTTCTATGGACGTAGAGTTTCTGCTGTCCATAGACAAGGCGGCCTTCCTACGAACGCCGAGGGGCGGGTAGGGGAACTCGGCCCTTCTTTTCATGCTGTGGTGATGGATTTCAGTGTCTCCGGCAGGTAAGGAGCCCAATGTTATTAACGTGCCCTTTTTCATTGACTCAATTATTTTATATTTTTTCATTGGCTGTTAAACATGGAAACTTTTTAACATGCTTTGTCGCATTTATATGCTACAGGTTACAAAGTGAGAGCCTTGTATACACTTCCGTACTTAAAAAGTACCCGTACTCAGTACTCAGCCGGCAGCATAATGAAAAGTGGGACTAGACACGGTGTCCATATGGAGAGGAAAAATATACATAGAATATTTTTAACCAAATGTATTCGTTGTATAAATGGAATCCTTCTGTAACTTTGGTAACTGCCTACTTGTTGTTTTGGTAATAAAACCAAGAGGAGGTATACTGCTTTAGCATTGTGTAACGTTAACAAGTGTAAACATCTGTGTTTAAAGAGAGGCATTACGTAAACGGTGTGTACATTAACGAAAGGACCCGAAGCTGCATGCAACAGCTTGAAACTCTGTATTGACAACTCTTTTTTTCTCCCAGTATTAGAGGTGCAATACTTGCTAGAAAACAGGCGGTGCTCTCCCTCCTCTGCTCCTCTCCTTCCAAACGGCTTGGCTTTGCTTTTATGGGCTTTTTTTTCATCTCTCCAAAAAAAAACCAAAACACCCAAACCAAACCAAAAGAGCAGGAAACCTCCAAACCCTTTTCAGGTGGCGTTTTCCTAATTAACCAGCGCTCAAAAACAGTCTTAGCTTGACAGCTTCCGCCAAAGCTTTCGCCAAAAGCTGTGGCCGTCAGTTTGCATTGGCTCATGCCACAAAAAATAATTAATAATAATAGTAATAATAATAATAAAAAATCTTGGGTTGTGGTCTGTGTCCACAAAGCTGCACCCCAGGCCTTCGAGCCCCCGCGCATTCTGTAAGCCCTCCCTCCACAGAGACTTGTTAAATTCAGTAGTGACCTGAATGTATGGCTTTATACCGAGGGGGTTAGCGGAAATGTCGTCTGAACTGTACTGTAGGCATCGCGTGTGGCTGTCTCCTACCTTGCTAACTGTTAATGTCAGGGACCCGCGGGCTCGGTTCGCTCTCGTGCTGCGAGAGGCTGAGGGTGCACCTTTATGTACACGCACAGGGGAGGGAGCTGACCAGCGAATGACCTCACAATTTCTCTGAAGCAAAAGCCCAATTTCAAATGCTCAAAACCTTTTATTTTTCCTTTTTTTTTTTTAATTTTTTCTTTTTTTTTTTTTTTTTGGCCAAGTATTGCACTGATAATACCCATACAAATAATGCAAGGGTACCTACAGCAAAGCGGTGTCTAAAACCAGACAAGCGAGGTTGCGTATATGTAAAAGAAATTTGAGCAAGCTGCCCTGAAGAAAGGCATAGTGCCGAGATGAGAGAGAGACAGACAGATGCATTGTTTGGAGATGTTTTAGCCAGTGCCCTTCTTCCCAGTGAGCCGCAGAGGCTCAGAGCGGTACTGGCTTTGTAAAGGGAAAGGCCTTCATTTCTTCGTTTATCCCCCCAGCAGCGCTGGAGAGCGAGGTGGCTTCAATAAGCCTGGTGGTAAGTTTTTGAGCATTACAATGGATAGTGTTAAAAAAAAAAAAAATTTAAAAAAAAAAATTGCAACCAGTTTTTAGAACAAAGTGTAATTTTTATTAGTTTTAAGTGGTTAAAGTGACGTATTCAACGAGACTGTAATGCTGTAATGGGTACTGCCGGCGATGCCTAGGGGTATGCGGTTACAGGACACAGGGTAACGTGGAAGAGTTGAGCAACCGCTTCTGTAATTTGGGGAAGAGAAATGGTTTGGATTTAATAAGTTTGGTGGTTTTTGTTTTGTAAAGTAACTTTATTAATGAACGTAAAACCAATTGGCCTGGTAAAGCATTTATAAACAAAACAAAAAAGAGGAGAGTAAAAAAAAACATGGTAGTGGTTAATGGTTCGAGAGGCTGCTGGGATAGCAAACCGATCACCCAGTGAGAGGTGCATTGCTGCTGTCCTTGCAATGCAGGTCAGTCTGAGTTTAACCAGCGCCATCGAACGGTGGTTATAAGTAGATAGTGTTGTGTGTGTCGGCTCTGCAGCCCGCAAGGCGTGCACTAACACAGCTTCTTATGATTCTCTCCCGACTGGCAGGACACATGGAAGAAGGACCGGACCTTGATTTAGGTAACTGTCAATAGCTGACTGCCAGGGTTCCATTCCGAGCTGGTGAACTGGAGGTTGCTGCACTCGGTCTCTGCTATGCATGAGTGTTGGAGCCGTGGGGAGCTGCAGCCCCACAGAGCCTGCCCTGCCCTGGCAGTGCGAGGATGCTCTGCTACTTCACTATCTCTTTCTGGCCATTTCTCTCCTCTCCCCATTCCCATTTCATTAGAACAGCCAACCTGTTGGAAAACCATGTGTCTTAGTTAGACACTTTCCCTTCTCCGCGGGGACCAGAGGGGCTCTGGGGGGAGCTGCCCTTCTCAGGCAGACAGCCCAGAGCTTGCCTGTGGCTTTTTCCTTCCTGTCACACAGGCGTGTCTGGAAGTTATGCGTCAGCCTTCCCAGATCGGCACGTTGCTGTGGGAATTGGGGTGGGGTGGTCTTGCCTTTAGAACTGAGCGGTTTAACCACGTGGTTCTCGATGGTGTCTGTCTGTGGGCCGAAGCCGCAGGTTGTGGCGCAGGCAGCAGAGCATCGCCGCTCTCAATGCCCAGGTCATTTGTAAATATGCTGATGGAGAGTGAAGCCACAGCTGGCTGAGGGGATGACACCGTGAGAAGCGCTTGTTACGCCCTTACCGTGTGACGCTTTTCCTCTCCCTGCACTGACACCGGGATCTATCTCCTAGGCCCACCCGTGGACCCGGATGAGGATTCGGACAACAGCTCAGTTTATGTGCAGGGACTCAATGATAACGTGACCCTGGAGGACCTGGCAGATTTCTTCAAGCAATGTGGGGTTGTCAAGGTGAGAAGATCATGGGGGGAGAGGGGCTACGTGCTGCCTCCCTGCTGGCGCAATGCTTGTCTCGGTCCGTCCCTTCCCAGAGCTGGCAGGTGTCTGGCTGCTTGGGCAGTGGGATGGCTGCAGCCTGGCACTGGCTGCAGCTCAGGCCTTTCCCAGAGCAGAATTTGTCCCTCAGCAGCATGATTGGGTTTAGAGAAGCTCCGTGTGTGGCAGCATGAGGGCTGGGGGTCAGTGGGGTGAGCAGAGGTCATTGGGCAGTAACTGCTGCCTGTGGCAAGCTGGAGGAGTCCTTTCTTCTGCCACGGAGTCACCAGAACAAAGCATGGGTGTCTCAGGTCAAAAGCAGAACAGAGAATAAATCCCCACGTGTCTGACTGGGAGATGGGACTTGAGTTGATGTTTCGGTGTACTCCAGATGAACAAGAGGACCGGGCAGCCCATGATAAACCTCTACATCGACAAAGAGACTGGCAAACCCAAAGGAGATGCCACTGTGTCTTACGATGACCCCTCTACTGCCAAAACAGCTGTGGAGTGGTTTGATGGTGAGTGTGGGAGGTGGGGATTGGGATGGAAATGCTCTGTTCCAGGTTTCAGAACAGAATTCTTGTCCGATTGAAGTCAGCGTTCCTGTCCCTGTGCTGTGGAGGATCCATGGTCATTGTAGACTGGCTCAAGATGGTCGGGCCATGCCCAAGGGGTGCCTGACTTTCCCTGGAACAGGGAAGGGTGGTGAGATAAGGGCGGTGGTTGGGTTATGGGTGTCCTCGGCTGCCCAGGCTGCTCACTGCTGGCAGCCGGGGTCTGTCTCAGCCCCACGGGTGGGATTTTGCCCTCCTGCATCTTCGGTATTTGGGAACCCCGTGTCTAATGACTCGGTGCAGTCGTGTGTGATCCCAGGATGTGGTAGAAACACACAGCACAGTGATGCTCTTGCCCTCGTGTTCCTCCTAGGGAAGGACTTCCAGGGGAGCAAGCTCAAAGTGACCCTCGCGCGGAAGAAGGGCCCAATGAACAGCATGCGAGGCGGGATGCCCCCCCGTGACCAGCGGGGAATGCCTCCCCCTCTCCGCGGAGGTAACGTGTGGCACAGCCAAAGGTGCAGCCCTGTCCTCGTGCTGTGGCTGGTGCCCCCCTGGGGCTAATGCAGCTTTTCCTGCAGGTCCAGGGGGTCCCGGTGGCCCCAGCGGCCCCATGGGCCGGATGGGAGGCAGAGGTGGAGACAGGGGGGGCTTCTCCTCACGAGGACCTCGGGGTTCCAGGGGAAACCCCTCCAGCGGGAGTGTCCAGCACCGAGCTGGCGACTGGCAGTGTCCAAATCCGTAAGTATCCCTTGTCGCCTGTCTCTTCCACGTGTCACAGCAGCTCCATGTGAGCCTGGCACTTCTGTTGTCGCTCCCACGCAGCCAGCTCACTCATACCTTGGAGTCCCAAGGAAGGGCCCTTCTGTCTGGGGGGGCGGGAGCAGGCTGGGATGCACAACCCCTTCCTAAAAGAGCTTGCTGGGCCCTGCGAGGAGGCTCCTTTCTCCTGGCCAGAGCAGGGAGAGGTGGGGGGCTGGTGGTGCTGCTGTGGGGAGCTGTGGCTGAACAAGCAGCTTGGCCAACATCGCCAGGTCCTGTGGATTCCGCATGCTCTCCTGGTACCGGCGGTGTGGCGCTCCCAGCCAGGAATGCCTTCCTGGACTTTGCTAACTGCTGGTTTTACCCAGGGGCTGTGGGAACCAGAACTTCGCCTGGAGAACAGAGTGTAACCAGTGCAAGGCTCCTAAGCCCGAGGGGTTTCTCCCACCCCCTTTTCCCCCTCCAGGTATGTGTGTGGTTGAGTTCACCCGGGTTGGGGTTCCTCCAGCCTCAGGAGCTGCTGGGGCTTCATCCCTCCCGGAGCTGGCACCGCTCTGCCTGCCCTCTGCCTCCCCAACACCTTCCAGCTCTTCTGGAGCAGCGGCAGGCCGTTCCTCCGGGCACTGTCAGCCCTTCCTTTCCCTGTGGCACCTCCTTTGGAAGCGGCCTCTTAGCGAACCCGGAGGAGAAATCAGGGCTGGCGTGCTCACCCTCGGGGTTCCTGACAGCTCCTGCTCTTGGGGCTGGGCTGGGGTGCTGGGGGCCGGGGGCGGCCGGCTCGTGCCTCCGAGGGCGCTGAGCATCTTCTGTCTTTTAGGCGGAGACCGCGGTAGAGGCGGCCCCGGGGGGATGAGAGGAGGGCGAGGCGGTGGCCTCATGGACCGCGGGGGCCCTGGCGGCATGTTCAGAGGTGGCCGCGGTGGTGACAGAGGCGGATTCAGAGGAGGCCGGGGCATGGATCGAGGTGGCTACGGAGGAGGCGGCCGGCGAGGAGGAGGTGGAGGAGGACCGGGGGGCCCCCCAGGACCCCTGATGGAACAGATGGGAGGTGGTGGCAGAG
>VZTU01030220.1:1832-17044 GCA_013400835.1 Zapornia atra
CTTAATTGGAAACACTGTGCCAACTCATCACTGTTTGCCCATTATGCTCAGGTTGAAAAAGCAGAGCAGGAAAGCTGTCAAAACACAAACACTTATATCCAAGCTAGTCACTTTATTTTAGAGTGAAGCTAGTCAGGGGGAAAGGGTTCATGATCCCGCAATAAAAAATAGCTAACAGGAAAAAGCCTAATTTTTTATTTCCCCCTACCTCTCCAGTACTGACTCTAAGTCAGGATGTTATTTTATAGAATAGTGTTTCTTATTAAAAAAAAAATAAATCAAAGTAGAGATACCTTTTTGTTTTACTCCTCAAGTTGCAGTATAACCTGTGGACTGGTCTATTCACTGTTGGTATTTGAATTAGTAACTAACTCAGATGATGTAGGAATCTGCCTTTGGTATAATGCACTTTGGGGTTGACTCGGGCAATTTCCACTGATGTTAATGGAAATGTTGTTCATAAATCACCCACTCATCACCAGGCACATAGATACTTTAGTCCAGCAAATGCTTAATGTTCCAGTATTACAAATTCAAATCTGATATTTTAAGATTTGAAGAGCTACTACTTGTTAACTATAAGAACATGAATGATTTGTTCACTAATTCTCAGTTTGATGTAGTTTCTATGGGGAGACATGGTGGATTGTTTTTAGTTTTGCTTTTAAATTTTCTCTTCTTTAGTGAAACTGTTGAAACATCTTGTAAGGGACCCTACTGAAAGTCTGGAGGATTCTGGCTGCAACTATTATTAGTGAAGGACAGAATGAGTGCTAGTGAGCCTTCCCAGACACTGCAGTTCAATTGTGCATGCTGTTAAGTATTTGGAAGGGTTTCTGGCATGCTGGAAGGCTGTGCCACCTGTAATTTGTGCACTTATTTTGAGAGTTAGTATGAGCCAAGGACCATTCTCAAACAGTTGTCTGGGGTCAAACATTTTGTTTTGAAGGACAGGAGAGTTTAATATTGTCTCAGGCTATTTCTCAACAGGTTAAACATCTGGATAAAGTTTAATTATACTAGCAAAGAAATAGTGTCTTTATCTATTGTGTAACATAACCTATGTAGTTCCTAAGCTTTGCAAGACTGGGTGCATCCTGTTACCATTAATCACATACCTTCATGTGAGAGCCTTTTACAGAGTCTGAAAATGTCTTTCCAGAGTAGGAATAAAGCAGTAGTTTTACAGGATATTCACTGTGCTGAATATCCTCCCCAAACCCTAATATGACCAATTAGTTATAAATGCCACGAACGAATGAAGTGGGTACTTTTCTGTTTGGCATAAGACTGAGCAAAGCAATTTATTTCAGTCCCTCACCCAAGAGGCATAGAAGAACAGAATTCCATATAGCTGATAGACAACCCTTCTTTTAAATGAATTTCTTGAATTTGTCTTCTGGTTGAACCATAAAGAGGATATGTATTACTTGTGTACACCAATAGCCATGGTGTACACAAATCAAATCACTGACCAAGATCAAATCACTGATCAAGAATTAACTGGTTCTGTGTTACCCTCCCCCCACCTTCCCCCCAAGCGATTTATTCTCTACATTGCCCATTTTAAAAAAAAATTAAATTATGTGAAGGCTTGGCTACCAGTGAAGGTCTGGGCAGTTGTGGGTTTGGACACTAGGGAATCCATCTGGTGTTGCTGCTAATTTGTTTGTTAATGCTTTACTCTCAACAGGGACTAAATATTTAAAGTTTGTGACCTGCTCTATCTCCAGCAGCTTAAGCCTTTTAATTTTAATATCATTTTTTTTACACATACTGCAGCAGAAGAAAACACACTTCTAAATAGTTTTTTTCATCTCCTCTTTTCCCCTCTGTGATTCTCTGAAAGGTTAGCTTTGACAATAGGAATATAGTCACAGATACTCTAGGCAACAAATGAGAAATGTTCTTTTGTGACCTTAATGTTGGCAAGTGATAATAACCAGTGAACCATGAAATACTGCTGCAATATTGTTCATGACTTTTCTGTTTTCTAAGATTAATTTTATGTTCTGAAATGAAGTGACAATCATTTGTTATTCTGTTTTACATGGCTTCCACCGGGAAGGAAATATGAAAAGCTTAATTTTCTAGTCCACTTGCAGCAGTGTTCCTAGTGAAGTATCAGATATATGTTTAAATATTCCTTGTTTAATG
Organism: Zapornia atra; assembly: GCA_013400835.1. Lineage (NCBI taxonomy): Eukaryota > Metazoa > Chordata > Aves > Gruiformes > Rallidae > Zapornia > Zapornia atra. The sequence goes on from VZTU01030220.1 coordinate 3,990, forward strand.
TATACAATATAATCCTTTTGTTTAGGCTTAGTCAGAAATGTCTGGTTTAGGATAGAGTCGGATAATGTTTAAAACCAGAAATTACTTTTCTCTCCCAGGAGTTAAATAATTATAGTACTAATTATTAATACACTACAAGTGTGAACTTTGCAAGAATATCTAATTTTGAGCAACTGTTTTCTGAGAACGTATCATACTTTCCTAAAGAAACATTTTCTATTTTCTCCAAACCATGGTCTCTTTAAAGTGCAGCAAAACCAAATTAAGCCACCAAAAACTTTGTGCTGCCAGCAATTTCTACTCTACAAGTAGTTTAGAATAACATTTTCATCAGAAGAAGCATATAGTGTTCTCACATCAAACCTAGTTCACCTTTCCATGTACACCATTATCTTTTCATCCATAGGGTCTTGGTAAGCAAACAATTTTAGGGCTTGATAGTGCAAGTCCTTTACTCATCTTGAGTAGCACTTACCCATATCAATGCTTCTATTGACTTCAGTAATATCACTGCTCTGAAATACATGAGGTGAGTAAAGTCAGGAAAAAGAAAAGACTTTCATTTCAAGGTCAAATGGATGGGGGAAAGTAGATAGCAATATTTTTAAAGTCAATGTGGTCTGTTTTATTTTGTTTTGGTTTGGGTTTTTTCCTTCCAAACATGTGTGCAGTTATGTATTAGGGTATAATTGTTTAACCAATTAAGGTCTTTATTCTCTGAATAACTGAATACCAATCATTTTTATCAATGTTAAATTTCTCAGTAAGGAATGTCAAGAAGCTAAGCACTGGCTAGGGATTCTTTATCTGGAATAGTATCCATTCAGAATGCAATGGGAACCCCTTCTTCTGGAAAACTAGGCAGTTTCTAAATCTGAGCACATAAAATTAACACGCTGGATCTTTGGTTTTGTCATTTCAGTTAATGTAGGCTGGTTTCAATAGGTGGTGGGTGTATTCAAAAGGAAATTTCTGCACTTTTGAACATCAGACCAGAACCAGTAGAATCGCTTAAGCACAGGATTAGATGCCTGGCATCAATAACTGCCAGCAGAAATAATACTGATCTATGTACACTGTGAGTTAGGGGCCAAAGATAAGAGGCTATGGGGCATCCATATGGAACAGTATGCTCCCAGTTTCTCTTGCATCACTAGTATTAACTGGTAGCTCAAACAGTCACTAATAATTCTGGAGTCTTAAAATAAACAGATTAAAAAGAAATCCTCAGTGTTAATATTCTGATAAGTAGCCTAAACTCCAAGGTGATGTGCTGTAGCATGACTCAGTTGGGTTCCAGCTGTTCACACATTGCAGTCTGTTGTTTCCTGGTTTAACGATAATCCCTTTTCTGGAGTGTTCTGATTAGATAATTGTTAAAAGCAAGAATAAAATGTTAGGTTCACTACTATTAGTTACCAAAGTCTCAGCTGCCAGGAATTAGATACAGTGCTGCTGCCACTAGATGTGAAATAAATAGTGTTTGTGTTAAGAGTCAGAGATTACTTTTGTTCCAGACAGCTCTGCTCATTATAACTCTACTTGAGGAGCCTTCTTGAAGATTCACAGCAAAGCCCAAGCTAAGACTAAATATAAAGCTAGCATCCTAGTGGGATTTAAAACAAATAGAAGATAAAGGACCCTTCTTTTATCTACAAAAATGGCCACAACTTGAAGTGGATAATTTACTGAATTGCATTTCATTTCCTTGTAATATAGTACATGACATACAAGCAAGATTAGGTGCTGGGATTCAGAAGCAATGAAACAGAAGTCTGTGGGTGCTCAATAGATATTTATACATTTCTTGAAAACATGTTTTATCCAAGGAAATTAAAATGAAGGTTATATGCTGTTATTCAGAAAACAGTTTTATGGCATGATCATGGATTAGGCAATCATGACATGCATTGGTATTATCTAAACTGCTCAATTTTTCACTTTCTAATTCAGAAAGACTGCCATAAAGGAGGTATATACAAAAGTGACTATAAAATGCATTTTCTGTATGAAGGATATAGAATTTTGCTCTAGAGTTATTAAAATTGGCATAGATAAAAACACAGTGCAAAGGACAGTTTTGGAGGCTGAGTGTTCAGTAAGAAAAATGCACAAATCAAAAAGAAGGGAAGCATTGGCTTATCTATCTACTTTTTCCCATTCCTATTAAGATAGTGTTGTCTCTTGTTTCTGCATTTTACAACAATTTATGCTGGCATAAAAGCTCCCAGGTGTTCAGCATAGAACATATGCAGAGTGGAACTGATTGCTTCAAGGGCAACTTTCAGGTTAAAGTCAGATGAGAGGTAGAAAAGTACTTCTCAAAGTGTTTAAGTCTTCACATAGGTTCTCAAATGCCTCCAGTTCATTCAAACTCTGTTTTGGGTCACGTGTCCAAGTTGGGGGTGGGTCTAGCCCTTCAGCTGTTGAATCATTTGTACACTTTGAAACTTTCATCCTACAGTGCTGCATAATAACCATCCACATCCATTATCCTCTAACTCATACAGATTTCAGCAGGAATCTTGGACATGTAATCATGCGTAATAACAATCTTCACTTGCAGGATATTTACAAAATACAGATATCATCTGAGTTCTCATGGATGGCAAGTAACAAGATCATGTATAAGTGTATAAAAAAAATGATAATACCTTTTTATTTGAAAATCCATTTCTTTGTTACTGGTTGTAAGAAGCTCTGTACTGTGCGTCTCTGTATGAAAACTCCCACCCTCAGCAAACAAGAGATGAAAACTAATTGAAGGATCAATTTCCTGCTCCAATTTTAATGATTCATATAGATTTTTCCAGTATATAAAGAAGTTGTACCTAGACCTGAACAAAAAGTGAAGTAAAATCAGGAAATTATTGCATTTCCTCAGCTGGAGGTTTTATTGGGGGATTTTGTTGGGTTTTTTTTTTATTTCTCTGAGGAAGCAAGAAGTTATATTTTGTTGGAAATAAACAGGTTTTTCTGAGTGGCAAATGAAACTTGTTTGTCACAGCAGAGGGCAGAGCTGAAGGTCAGAGCAGAAACTCTGGTTGCTGTGACACATTTTCATGAGCTGGATCATCTCTCTGTGATTGACAAAGCTGACACTTGCAAGAAAGGAACTGAAGGTGAAGGGGCAGCAGATTTCCTCCTGGTTCTGGGGAGGGAGGGGAAGGTAAAAGAGGGACTGATAGTAAGGCCCTCTAAGCATGAATTTAATATCATAAAAAAATAAATAGCTGGCTAAGTGGCAGAGCCCAAGGTTGAGCCCTTGGAGGCGCAGTAGAGGAACAGATGCTTTCCAATGGACTTTAATCAGCTGCTAGCCTCATGGCTTTCTCTGCCACCTGCTGAGGTTCAGGGCTTTTGTTTTTTAAGAGAAATACAAGGGAACTAGAGAGGTGTGTGGTTTCCGGGAATTAATTTTTACCATTAAAATAAATTATTTAAAAGGGATGTTGCAGTCAGTTTCACTATAAAATAATGAAACAATCCAGATTAAAATCTTGCAGCAGAGTGAAATGAACTTTCACTGTGTCTTGAAGTCATCAAACACTGACTTGAAAGGTCAGTTTCTTTGTGTTTCTTTGATTTCACAGTGAGACTTTCATTTCTCCTTCTGGTGATACATCTACCTGCCATAAATTTCTCTCCATGTTTTCCCCACAGCTTCAGATCTTTCTGTATTAGGAATAGGAGAATCAGCAGACATCTTCTGTTTCAACATTATTTAGACTGTTTTTTTAACATGCCAGTTGTATATGAAAGCTGGAGAAATATGATCTAGAATAGACTAGTAAATTTTTTATGAAAATCTGTTTGTAAAATGGTAATCAGAGTCAGTGTCTCTTTGCATGAATGAATGTAGATAGAAAGGTGGGAGAAGGTGCAAGCACAATGAAAGACAGAATTAGAGTTCCAAATTATAACACATACACCCACACCAGCCACATTTGCTAGGATTCACTTCCAACTCCTCCTTTCCGTGATCTCATATGCTGACATTCAACAGTTATATCCCTCTTTACCACAGGCATCAACCCTAAAATATATGACCTCACCCAGTTTCACTCCTTCTTTCAGGACTGAGATCTGCATCTTCTTCCAGTTACATCATTTTCCTAACTATTTCCCACTATGATTTCTATGAGCAATCTTAGTTGCTTTCAGCCTTAATGTTTTGTTTCTTTAAGGAAGAAGAACTATGAGATGTGGCAAGGGGAGGTGGCTGTTGATTTTCTTTCTTGACATCTTTTCTGTAGTCATTATGTGGATGACTTTTCCTACTGTATCTTGAGCTCTGAAACAGCAGTTCTCTGGAGGAGGGGAGACTATAGAAGTCTACATTTGTGGAGGGTGGGGAGGGCTGTGGAGATCCACATGGCAGGAAGGAGTAAGAAATAGGAGTAAAGACATCTGTGAGTTCCACACAGTCACTGGGCTTCACCTCTCACACATGTTCTGCTCCTATGGCTGAGTGCAGAGCTTACTGAACTCAACCTATACCTCCTTTTGACTTTAGTGAATTTTGAATCAGCGCACTTTTCAGTTCCATACCTTTCTAGATTATCGTCTAATTTTTCTTGTTATTTTCAGCTCATTTTTTGTCACTGTTATTTATCATTATTTATGAGCTCTAAGAAACAGCAATTTCAGCAATATTAGACTAACTTCTAAGGCTGGGAGCTAGCTGTCTGGTGCAAATTCAGTTGGGAAATATGCTTCCACTGCTGTTCACCAATCTCAATCTCCTCCTGTAAATCTTAATAAGGTCTCAAATCTGGCAAGGAGGGATACCCTTGGGAGAGTTTTAATGATTTGACAATACTAAACATGTGTAGAGGACAAGCAGGATGTTTTGTCTCCAGACTTGTAAAATGTAAAGCGTTAGTGAGTCTTGTCAAGCTACAGACTTTACATACTATAAATAGGGATAACGAGGCATTGAAAACAGAGGCGAAGAATCTAAAAACTCTTTTTTGTCAAGGCAAATATTTCTTTGCATCATTAATCCAAAATTTCACAGAAAGATACTGAAGCAGGAAATTTACAAGTCAGACTATTGTAATAAAAGGATGAAAAGTCAGGACTTCATTGCTATATATACTTACATTCTGGTTTTGCAGGGACAAGGATCCACTTCTACACCATGAATGAGCACCGGATTTGTTTGTGTATCAGAGATTACATTTCTTTCTCCACTTGTCAATTTGCTTTCTCATACAACATACATAACAATATAATCTGAGTGCTTTCCTGGTGAATCATACCTTTTTATTACTTTTTTTTTCCCAATGATTTGATAAGGACCTTGTATTGTCATCATTTAGTTTTTTCGTCAAGATAGACTTATGCATGTTTCACAGACAGCTTCTCTTTGCAACTCTGCTTCTTCATTGCAATTGTGATAGCCATAAAATAGAATTTTCTAAAATTGGAGAACAAGCTGATATGCTTCATCCAGCAGAGCTGCAGGCTATTTTTCATGATTGCACATATATTGTGTTGATTATGATGAAGCCAAAAGGAAAAAAATAAAGGAGGGGGGGAGGGAGAAAAACAATAGTCTCCTGCTTTCTGCTGCCTGGCAGAAGCTCCTGAAAGAGATTAAAGATGAACATGTCTTGCAAAATTGTTATTATTCTGAGTTACACTGAGGTGGGTGAATATTTTTTTCTCTTTTACTGTGTTGCTGCTTTGGTCTTTTTTTTTAAAAAAAAAAGTTGATAACATCTTTGTATCGTAAAATATGGAATATTTTGATGCATATGACCATTTTTGTACCTTCAAATTGTTTATTATGGAAAAGTATTGCATTGTAACTAGTGCAGCTGTAGCTTATTAAACAGAATCTGCCATTCAGAGCTCTCCTGTTATAATGGCTCGGTAAAATAGGAACATGTACAACACTGCATATAGGGAGAAACTCAGATACAAAACGGGAAAGATATATATTAAACAAACTAGTGGTAGAATAAATGAAAGAACAGAGATTTTTGGCTTTCAAGACAAGGACATTTCTATTTTATAAAAGGACAGATGCCTTTGTTTGTACTTAATTTCCTTTGGGATTATCATTACAAGTCATTTGTTCAGATTCCACAGACAAAAAACTATGTAACCACAGTTCCTTGTGATCTTTTTATTGGTAGAGGTTTGTGTCTACAGGTTTGTCCACAATAAGCAAGGTTGACTGCAAGCTACAGCAAGAATTGTACGTGCTAATTTCCTGGTGTTCAGAGAAGAACATTATTATGGAAAAGAATTCAGCTGCCACAACTGCCACTCATTCTTTATTCCATCAGATTGGTTTTTTTTAATTTCTTAGTTTCCCACTGCCTGTGGCTTTCAAGAGAACTTTATACAAGGCATCAACTGTGGTTGCTGCAGAAGAAGAACCCAAGGAAGATACTGGGAAGATTGAATTTCTGGTAAGACTTTTAAAAACAGATCTCATTTATGAGGAATAACCCCAACATTAATATGACTCATCTTTTAAAGTGATTCAATTCAACTGCATTAAATTGAACAACTAACATCCTTTTTCAGAATAAAAATATATTAATTTTAATTAGTTTCCTGCCAAAAGTGAAATAACTAAGTAGAAACAAGTCCACTTTTATTCTTCCTAGGAGTGTTCACAAATACACGTCAGCTAATCCACTTTCAAGTCACACTTTTAGTTAAGTCAGGTTCATTTTCCTGATTGCCCCTATTTAGACAGGTCTTTGGAAATGGGCTCCAGTTGCAAAGCTCAGGTTAGGATGTGAATGTAAATTAGTGAGCTCTAAGCCTACTATTGGGATCCTGCCTGGGTCAGGCCAACATAGCTTTGCCCAGTTAACCTCTTTTACCCTTCAGCAGCAATGCCTTTAACATCATTTTGCTGTTATTAATGCTGCCCCTTTCTGTAACTTTTTGAGCAAAAAGGCATTGGGGTCTTCTGAGGTAAAGCCCAGCAGTGGCTAATAGCAGGGCTAGTGGCACTGCTGCTGAGGAAAATAGCAGTGACAGCAAGAAACACAGATAAAATTGACACTGAGCCTCTGACACAGTAAAGATTAGTTTCCAGTGAAAATTACTCCCTCGTGTAAGCCAGCAGCGAGACAATCGGGGGGATCCTGCCACCAGCATCGCCCCCAAGGAAGGAGAAACCAGGGAGTTTTATTCACCTTTTTTTTTTCTTTTGAAAAGTGAAGCTGATAGTCTGCCTCTGCCTCCCAGAGGTTAAAATTTGCCATTTCAAATCCTTATTTTCATTCCACTAGGCACTTCCTGCAAATGGACATCACTAGTGGCAGCAGCACCTTGCTTTCTCACAGACTTTCTGCCAAGTAAATACATGTTCTGGGAGTGCCTGTCACCGATCTGCAAGATACTTCATCTAAACTCAGTCCCAGCTCAACCTTGGTTCCTGGTGTTCATGAGTGGCATGTCAAGGGCAGGGTTTTCTGAGAGAAGAAGAGACCATCTGAAGCACTCCTATAAGAAAAAGGTTATGAGACATGTGTGAAAGAGAGGGTCTGAGGTTGGTTGTGCAAGGAATTGCATGGAGATGGGCAAGAACTAGTGCAGGGATTCACCTACACTTGAAAATGGGAAAAAGATGGATGGTACAAGGGGATTTTGTGACTCCATGAGAAATGAAGGGCATTGCTGCTGTGGATTTGATGAATCTCTAGAGTTTTCGTTAAGAAGAGGTTTTGATTCCTGTTTCTGCCCTACAAGCATTCAGTTTGAAAAGGGAACAGACAGATGTCTTCAGACCAAAGGTGTTCTTTCCAGGGCTAATATGGGCTGAGCTCATCCTAAATTCTGCTTAATGAAGCCAGTTCCTCTGACCAAGTGCAGACTTCTCAAACAGACCATCTGAATTACACCCTTCCAATGCCCATTTGTCCTCATTTAAAAACAAAAGGGGATTTTAGGATGACTAGCTAGTGCACCCTCAGCAAGTTTGTGGATGACACCAAGCTGAGTGGTGTGGTCGACACCCTAGAAGGAAAGGAAACTAGCCAGAGGGATCTTGACAGGCTGGAAAGGTGGGCCCAGGTGAACCTAATGAGGTTCAACACTGCCAAGTGTAAGGTGTTGCGCTTGGACTGGAAGAATCTCAGACATAGATACAGACTGGGAGAAGAGCTCCTTGAGAGTAGCCCTGCTGAGAAGGACTTGGGGATTCTGGTAGATGAGAAACTTAACATGAGCCAGCAGTGTGCTCTTGCAGCTCGGAAAGCCAATGGTATCCTGGGCTCCATCAGAAGAGGGGTGTCAAGCAGGGGCATGGAAGTGATTGTCCCTCTCTACTCTGCCCTCATGAGGCCCCAGCTGGAGTACTGTGTCCAGATCTGGGGCCCCCAGTACAAGAAAGATGTGGAACCGTTGGAGAGGGTTCAAAGGAGGGCCACAAACATGATCAGAGTGCTAGAGCACCTCCCCTACAAAAAGAGACTTGGGGAGATGGGCCTGTTTAGCCAGGAGAAGAGAAGGCTGCGGGGGGACCTCATTGCAGCCTTCCAGTACCTGAAGGGAGCATATAAACAGGAGGGGATTCAACTTTTTAAAAGGGTAGACAATGGCAGGACAAGGGGGAATGGATTAAAGCTAAAGGAAGGAAGGTTTAGATTAGATATTAGGGGGAAGTTTTTTTACAGAGAGAGTGGTGAGGTGCTGGAACAGGCTGCCCAGAGAGGTGGTGGATGCCCCGTCCCTGGAAGTGTTCAAGGCCAGGCTAGATGGGGCCCTGGGCAACCTTGTGTAGATCCAGGCCTGGAGGTTGGTGGCCCTGCCTGTGTCAGGGGGGTTGGAACTCTATGATCCACAGGGTCCTTTCCAACCTATGTCTTTCTATGATCCTGTGATTCTATGATATCTAGGCACAGACACTGAGATGACTCACATTACCTATGATTAACTCTGGAGACTGGGAAAGACCCATTCTGAAACTTGCTCTAAGCACAAGAATAACAACGGTGATTCCTGTGTGATCACACATGTGTGAGTACAGGATTATCTACCTGCATGATTGCAGCCCTGTGCTAAAGGTGTGGGAAACTCCATTTGGAATATCCATATGACATTGTGTTAGACCCTGTGAAGCCCCGTACTACCTCCGGGCTCCACTGGTGCTGAATTCCTTGAGCTCTAGTTTGCCGATAGATACAGGCCAGACCTGTGGTGTCACTGTTATCACACCCATAGTATCCATGCATCGGTGTTGCTTTAGACCTGTATCACACGCTCTTTTGTGATGAGTGTCTTAATTTGTCCTGATGTGTCCTGATGTGTCCTACAATGTAGTACTGTATGAGAATTGTAGTACTGTATGAGAATTGAGGTTATGATGAGTGTAGTAGAGTTGAAAGTCTGAAGAACTTATAATCAGAAATTAGTTCCTGTCCTGATGACCTAGAAGCTGAATCTTTTAAAAATATAATGTAATGATGTGGATGTTACATTTTGATGCTAATATTAAATATCATTCTGGCTCAAAATGCAAACCACAATAGAATTCTAAAAACCTGTCCAAATATCTTTGTATTACAATAATATACATAACTGCTTTCAGGAAGGGAATGAATGTGGTTTAGTCTCTGGAGCCTACAGCATGGCCTAGTCAAGTTGGATGAGATACATAAATAGTACAGATACATAAATGCAAGCATGGATATTGATGCATTACCTGCTTGTTCTCAGGGGTAAGGTAGCTGGGTTTTGACATTGATCTTTAAATATTTTTTTCTCAGGCAACAGTCTAATTACATGCATTTTATTCAGCTCATTGGTGGATTTATTATTAAATTTCTTACTCCTTTCTTACAGCCTCAGAATGCCAGCTTATCTCACTTATCCATTTTATATTGACATGAAGACAAGTTTGCTTTTGCTGTTACTGTTTGCTTCAGTGGATCTAGCCCTCTAAATTTCATACTGAGAGCTGCAGAAATGATGGGAGCAGAAGGTGATTTAAAGAATATGTGGACAAAAAGACATAACATTAGTGCACTGATAAAATAAGATGTAAAACTAAGCTAAAGGAAATCTTGAGAGCTTTTCTTAGCTAAAATACCATAAACTAGGGTGGAAATTGCATCATAAATTTAATCTATAAGAAAGCCATTAGGAGTTTCTTCTTGAATTGGAAAATTGCAAAGAAGTTTTCTGGTATTTTATACTTTCAGTGGTTGAACCTTGACAGATTTGGAAGCAAGATTCAGTCAGAAGGACTAGATTTTTTTTTAATAAGTTCTGAAATTCAGGATAGTCCTGTGCTTTAGTTACTAAATCCTCAGTGCTCAGTGTAGCTTCTGTTCTGGCTCAGTCATATATTTCCTACGCAGAAGTAATTTAATATCTTTCTGCTTCTGTTTTTCATCTGTAGAACAGAAATAAAACTTCCTTTCCTCACCTCCTTTTGTAAGTCTCATTTATCTATGTTATAAACTCTTCAAGCAAGGAGTATCTTTAACTATCAATTGTATAATGCACAACATCTACTGCTGTTAGAGCCTAGACATGCTTCCACAATAACAAAACTTTCCTATCAATGCCAAGAGAGAAATCCAATAATCTGAGGTTTTTCTAAAGCAACAGATTATGGAATCTGTTCCCCCATAGAGTCAAAAATCAGAATGAATTTGAAGTAATGCCCCAAATATAATTTTCCACATCTTAAAAATTTAGAGCACATCCCATTTTCTGAGTGCCCTGTATCAGTTCAGAGTACAACTTCTCTTAATTCACTTCTGGCAGCCAAGCCTCCCTTTTTCTTACCTAACTCAGAGAGGAAGGCCAGAATGTACACAGAAAGCCTAATGAATAGGATTTATTTGCATTTCTAGCTCTAGAAAGATTTATAGCTGTTCTTCTCAGAGAGCAGCTGAATTTGCCTATTCTTAGACTATACATACTTATTTCGCACTTATTGAAGTATTTTTCACAGGGAAATTAAATTATGGTTTTCATGGCAAGAGGTTTGTGAAAACTTATACACATATATGCATATGTTTGATGTAAAACAAAATCTAACAGCTTTGCATGTTATGTATGATCCTTAACAGATGCAGGCATTAAGCTAGTTACTGTTTGGTGTTTTAACTTTGATCCATGAGAATAAATTTATGACAGGAGCAGTGGCCCCTTCTTGACCCAGTGATTTAATATATCAAAAAATTGTTCTTTATGAAACTGTGTTCTTAGCTACCTGTAAGTGATGTCATCTTGGAGTAAGACATCAGAGGGGACAGTTTATCCTGTGTGTTGAAAAGCACTTTGTAAACCAAATAATTTACTTGAAATACATATATAGGAGGAGATGTTAAGATAAGCTTTTTTTTTTTTTAATATTAAATAGCTTCACTATGCGTTCTTGCTCTCTTTTAGCCTGGCAGAGTGTGTCATGAAGGAGGATGCAGATATGAAAGAATGACAGTGGAATGCAAGGTTGGAAGTAAGGAAGGTATGGTAAGGTAGTTCCCATATTCAGGCTCTAATTCTTGAGGAAAAACATTATCTATATGTACTTTCTACCAGAATTTGTAGTTCTCATACCCAAACTCTAATTCCTTGGGGGAAAAAAGGATACCCTTATGTACCTCCTATGAAAAAGGAACACCATTTCAGATTGTAGCCTTTATTTTTTTTCTGAAATCCCTTTTCTCAGGACAGGCCTACCTGTTTAAATAGATTTCAGTTGCTTTAGAATTTCCTAAGGCTTAACTAGATACCTCAGTCAAAATACCAATTTTTAACACTTCTTCAAAGGGTTAAAGGCTTCTCCACCCTGGCTTTAGAAGCGCTGATGTGATGTCTCTTTGACAAGACAGCAAATAATACTCATTTCACAGCCAGGAAATGAAAGTCTACTGAATGTGAATGCAAATTTTAAGTAGGTAGCTAGTATTCAACTACTAAGAAATAATTTACCTATTGTGAGTGAAGGACTCTATGAGGGCTAGTAGGGCATAGTTCAAACTTTGTTACATAACCTTTTATGCATTGAAAATATATATTTCATACAAATAGACACTCTGAGAACCCATCTTTAAACACTTAATGTGAGAACAATACGTGACTATCACTCTTGATGAGAACAGGCACAAGGATATCCAATTAACTTTGAGATGATCGTAGTTTTGGCTTGCTGGGATTGAGGGTCAACAATAAAAAATAAACACGTATTACAAGCCATGACCATTTTTCTGTACCACTATCAGCATTCATTTTGAAGCAGTTCTCATTCTTCTTTAAAACTGGTTTTACATGAGACACATACAGGGCCTGATCTCTACAAAGATGTGCACATAGTTTCAGGAATAAAAAGGGCATTAATTTGAGCACTTTCTACAGACATTGCCATGTGATTTCATTGGTAGTGTGGTTAACTCACTTGTACCTATGTAGGAAACAAGGTCTTTCCTAGTAAGGGGCAAGCATTAGTGTGTATATAAAGCTACCTGAGAAACTGTCCTTTTGTCTTCAGTCATTTCTTTTCTTTCTCTCTTTTTTTTTTTAATTTCATGGTAACTTGGTCTTTCAAATTAGATTAAGCATTCTTTAATCAATTAATGTTTATTTCTAGATTTTTCCAGCTCTTGTACAATAGGTTTCACTGCAATATTTAGGTTTAACTTGAATGACAGAGGCTTTTACCTATCAAAGTTTCTCAGGAAACTTGCATCAACACTGAGATCACTTGCTTAGACTATAGACTATAGATTTTTTCCCTCTGAAATTATACAGCTGTATACTAGTCCATTCCAATAACTCAGATGTGTGAGTACTAAGTTGTGAAGCAGACAATCGAGATCTCATAGAGGCAAAAATGAGAATCCCTAACAGTGTTTCTGAGGTGTTAAAAAGAGATTTTTGTTGATGGCATAAGTGTTGTTCCACAGATAAAGTGTTGATATATCTTCACTTGTACTTAAAGTTTGTAGGTTTTAATACCCCTGCCATTCTTGTCTTCAAGTCATGCTTTGATATAAATTCAAGTGAAAATGAAAAAGAACAAAATGAAAGCCGGAGAGGGACTGTTTACAAGGGCATGGAGTGACAGGACC
>VZTU01030220.1:17089-31028 GCA_013400835.1 Zapornia atra
AAAGGGGAGGGGGGGGGGGGGTTTGGTTTAGATTAGTTGTAAGGAAGAAACTCTTCCCTGGGAGGGTGGTGAGGCCCCGGCACAGGTTGCCTAGAGAAGCTGTGGATGCCTCTGGATCCCTGGCAGTTTTCAAGGCCAGGTAGGATGGGGATTTGGGCACCCTGGGCTAGTGGAGGGTGTCCCTGCCCATGGCTGGGGGTTGGAACTGAATGGTCTTTAAGGTCCCTACCAACCCAAACCAATCTGTGATTCTATGAAATTTGCTGTCCTAACTATGTATCACTGTATTTGCATGTATTGAACTTCTATGCACAAATATCCAAAGGTGTGTGCCAATCCAGTAACTGTATGCAAAATTGGAGCCTACAGTCTTTTTTTTGTTACTGCAAAATGGATTCTGGAACATAAATAAATAGGAAGTAGGTTAAAAAAGATTAGTCAGCAATGAAGGACCACAGAAACAGAATACCACTTTTGCTCAAGGTCTGGTATATTTTAGGGAGCTGAAGTGATCCTTCTTGCTAAGTGGTTCATTTTGTTAATTATAATTAATTTAAAGCCTAGTAGAAGGTTCAAGTGATCCATTTACAAGCTAAGTTACCTATTGGTTATGTCTAATTTTGTATCACTACTAGATATCCTCAAGTTTTTGCCAAAGTCTTCTCTAGATGCCTAAACATATCTGTTAGAAGTTTCAGTGTTTTTTTCACATAGATCACTGAACAGCATTGGGCCAGACTTGGAATTCAGAGTGTGTCATTTATAACATTTTTCCATACACCAAATTGATCCTTTTTCTCTTGATTTGGTTTTCCATGGCCTTGCCTTTTCTTTTTTTTTTAAATTATTGCACATTCCATTTGCTTGGAGAAAAATCCCAGTGTCAGTGGAGTCAATTCTTGTTTTTTAAATGGCCTATTGTAGGAGACCATATCAAAGGCTTCCAGGAGGTTCCAATAAACTATTTTAACTAGGTCTTCTTTACTGATTCTTGTTAGTACCATAAAACTATTCTAGCATATTCTAGCAAGACTTGCTTTTCTCCAAACTGTATTGCACAACCCGTACTAACTGCTGTTCATGTGTGTTACTCTATCTTTAATTAGTATTTCAGCTGTTTTACCAGGTACTGAGGAAAATCTATTCTGACTGCAATTGCTAGAATCTATTCCTTTTTCGATGCAGGTACATCATTTACTACTTGCCCGTCTTCTGCAAGATAGCTGATTTTAATGAGCGACTGCTTGTGGTTAGTGTCTCAAAGACAATGCTTTGTGTTAATTTCAGCTATTTCCTACCCCCTGGAGAGACTTAATCTTCACTTACTTCTAAATGAAGATAAATGTGACTGATTAAGTTGACAATTATTGTTGTTTATGGAAATTATTTTTAAAACGTTTTCAGTTCCTAACCCAAATCCGGGTTCTGCTTCGGGATGTCAAAGGTCTCTGGAAAGGCAGTGTGGTCTAACGTTTAAGGCAAGTCTCAGCCCTGAGCTTAGGTGGACTTTTATTTCTAAGGAGTGTGATTATTACTGTGTGATATTTGGCAAATCACTTTATCTCACTGTGTCTCCGCACCCTAAAATTAGCATCATAATCACCTTATTTGCCAATGAGCTGTCAAACCTTTGATTAGAAAGGTTAGCATGGCACCTCTGTTTCTCCCTTCTGCATAGCCTGTCCATGTTTCTGCAGTAGGGGAGAGTTTAAACTGCAGAGCATCTTATGTCATGAGCTGGGTCCAACCCTAACCTAGCCTTTCACATTGGTGTAAACACGGAGTCACTCCTAGACAGTGGAGTTGAACAGGGTTTCCACTTACATAAATCATATGAGAATTTTCCTCTCAATACCATTTCTGGAGATTCTTAATGTATTCTGTTTCAGTTTTCTGCATGGAGCATTTCCTTTTTTACACAAAATGAATCCCAGGTCATGTAAACACCATATTGTTAGAAATGTGACAATGAGGAAATCATCAACACCAATTCAAATTCGTATTTTCTTCTTAATCTTTGTATAAGATGAAAACAACAAAGTTAATTACTTTGGCTGTGAGAATTCTTTCAGGCGTTCAGAGGGAGAAGTGGAATTTTTTGTTGTAAAGGTTAGAAGACAAACTGAACAACAATGAAGTAAATTTAGAAAGAGCTGTAAAGACAGAGTGCTAGCCTTACTGAATCTGCCTTTACTGCTTACTACCTAACATTTTATATACTCTAGAGTGAAGATTTAACCAGAGTGTTAAAACCCTATATAAGTACTCCCCCAAACTCTCCCTTTTTATACATGCTTCTAGCATAAACAGGTTTTACATGCGTAAGTTCAACACAAGGATTGATATAGATTTGCTTGTACTTTATTCAAATGTTGAGTATGTTTGTTCCTGCCTCTTCTCCTGTGAGTTCTAATGATTTTTATTTTCTCAGTTCAATGTGTATAATAGTGCCTTGGTCTAATGAAATCAGCAGAGGTACTGAAGTAACTGCATCCTAGCTCTGTCACTTGCTTGAGAAGGTAATTTTTGTAATGTAATTGTGGATCACCAGATGGCACTCTCGCAGACAGTATATCAAGTCAGAAACTCTATTTGTAAAAAGGGAAAAGAATATCTAACTCTCTTTACACTTCTGCTTTTTGTAATCTCACCAGGTCACACCATTCTGTTGCCATCTTTTTGATACAGTCTCAAAAATTTATTTTCCAGCTCCTGGTCCTGCTCTCTGTTCAAATCCAATATGTGTTTTACATATTTGTCGGAGTCTATGACTTTCACATCTCTTCTTACCTCTCTTCCCATTACCTGAAATTCCATATTGTCCAAATTAAATGGAAAGCTCCTTTTACTCCCCTTTTTGCCTCTGTTTCAGAACAGCATCATGCTTTATTCATCTCAAGGTTCATATGGGAATTAAAGTTGGACATTTTTCCCTACTTTCCCTCCTCATTCCAGATTGTTCCTGGTTCTTCCCTGGACCAATACTGGACAAAAGCCCACATCAGGTTGAGTTTTGAGTAGCACAATCTCTCTACTACTTCTCTAAAGCGGAACTGAATGCAGTACTGAATGCAATGCAGTACAATGGGGTGGTGCAGAAGAAGGTCGGGCGTGCCAGACCTGTGCTAAGGCACAGCTTTGGAATTGCATTTTCTTATTTAGCAAGAGCAATAGCTATCTAGTACCATCTGTAGCAGTATACCTGAACTGCACTGGGTCTGTCTGGGACGGAGTTAATTTTTTTCGTAGCAGCCCATACAGTGCTGTGTTTTGGATCTGTGACTAAAACAGTGTTGATAACACACCCGTGTTTTGGCTAGTGCTGAGCAATGCTTGCTCAACATCGGGGCTTACTCTTTTTCATGATCTCTTTCCCCTGCGAGGAGGCTGGAGGGTACTCAAGAAGCTGGGAGACGCCACAGCCAGGACAGCTGACCCTAACAGACCAAAGGGGTATTCTGTGCCATGTGATGTCATGCTCAGCAATAAAAATGGAGGGAAGAGAATTTAAAGGGGGGCAACAGCTGCTCAGAGACTGGCTGGGCATTGACTTACTCATGGGGTGTAATGAGTGCTCTTTTTCTCTCTCTTTGCTTCATTTATTAAACTATACTTATTTCATCCCATCAGTGTTATTGCTTTTGCTTTTCCTATTCTCTGCCCAGTCCCACTGTGGCGGGGTGGGAGCAAGCAACGGTGTGGTGCTTAGCTGCTGGCTGGGGTTCACCCGCCACACTGATGGTTCACCCACCACACTGATGTAACACCTGTAGCTCACTGATGAGCACTGGGATCAGTCCTCTGGGGGGCTGGAGAAGGCATTGCAATGCAGGTGAGAATATAACCACAAATGATTGAAATAATGGTCTGGTTTTAGAGGAAGGGGAAAGGAGAAAGAAGAGGGGAAATCTCATCTCCATTACCTCAGACTTGTCAGGTCTGTACCTCTCATATCCTTTGGCTGGATTATATAAAATGCAGTCCTTATGTTCTCACTCTCATCAGTCCTTTTGCACGTTCTGGATGTATTGCTCCCACTTTCCCCACATTTACAGTGATTCCTGTTCACTGACATCTTTGTTGATGCCCACATTTCCCCACATATATCCCTGTGCTGTTCTTCCATATTGTCTCGTGTTTGTGGAACAGGCTTTGGTTGGTCACTTCTTTTCTCCCTGTCAAACAGTCTGTCAGTCCTCATCTTTGCTTTGACAGGTCCTCTCTGCAGTGATAAATTTCCCCCATTAGGAGTTACTGCAGAGCCTGCAATTCCATATAATAGTATGCAAACAACACGTCACCTTATACAGCGTTCTCTGAGCCATTTCCCCTTCAATGGCCGTTTCCTTACATTTTCAGAGCAATGCATATAATTTAGTCTGTATGACTCCTATCAGCTGCAAAGAGCTAAATCCACACATAAACCTTTGAAAATTTGGGGGTGCCTTGCCAAGTCTTAGATTATCTATCACTTTAATCAGTTCAATAAATCTGATTATGAATCTTTCAAATAAATAATGATGGGTTTTGCCTGAAGCTTTTGCTGTTTTTCAATCTGTATCTATCAGCTGAAATTTTACGTGCACTCAACAACTGTTATTCTGTTGTTAGGAATTCTGTTATTGCTGGCTGCAATAACATTCATTTGAATGATATGGATGTAAAAGATTCTTTGTTTTTCACACAGCACAGTTAAATTGTAAGGCAGCATTAGTTAAAAAAACAGTGCCATTGTTACGAGAAGCTGTATATCTGATTTTTTTCTTATTCTCACTCTAAACAGGTTCTGAAAACATTGTAAGTCTAAGTTAAAGTAACATTTCCAAAATTGATGAGACTATGGAAAAGAACCTCACTATCCTCACATAAATGTTATATTTTCTAAAAAATACTCCAACAAACAAAAGCCAAACCAATCGCACACCCCAAAAATTAGAAGTTCTCTAAGTTAAAAAATTACTTGAAATGGTGATTCCCCCCCCAATTTTTTCTAATACCAAGTTTGAGTTAATTCAGATTAAGCTGTTCCACCTGCAACTGCCATATATAAACAGAGCTGAGATGTGTGAGATAATCAGCAATGATCTGTACACATCTGCACTTAGACATGCCTATCAGTCCATGAGCAGAATCACTGTTGTGATGCTCTTCCTTTTACGTTTATACACAAGAGGATCTACCTTTCTGGTATTAATAACAAAGTACATAATCAACAAAGACTCTATTTTATTTTACTCTATTGTAATGCTTAATAAGTGAAAAAGAATTCATCCATTGTCAGCTTAGACCTTGACCCCCAAACAATGTAAATTCCTAAACTTTTCAGTACTGCACATGTTTATGTACCTGATTCAGAGAATATGGCAGTGGGAAGAGCATGCCATTATTATGAAGAACAAAGTGAAAGTGAGTAGAAGGGTAATGAGAGTAGCATGTAAAACAGGGACTGCAGAGCTGTCTTGAAATATGGACCGGTTTAGTTTTGTATCTGATAATCCTGGGAGGTGTTAGGGTTTCTGATTGTCTCATCCAACTGGCATCATAAATTGTTTAAAGAAAAGATGAGCCTTGCTAGGAGCATTGTCACGCTCTAGAGCAACTGAGACCAGTTACTAGAAGTGCACAAAGAATTCCTGATGTGAACTGGCTGGGGTTAAGAAAATTATGAATGTTATTATAAAAGGTGAAGTCAGTGAGAATTGTATGTACAAGGAGCTCTGAATCACACCTGTAGATAGCAGATCTGCAAAGCAACTCACCGCTGCTGTGCTGAAGGGGAAGCAGGCACCAAATCAGCGACACAGCACTGTTCGCGGTTTAGTGCACGATATTGATGGAAGCATGAAAATTTCATATAAAATGTAAACCTGGTGCCTCGAGACCCATTATTAATAAAGTCCAAGTGTCATTTTGTTTTCTGAGATATCAGAGGCATGGACTCCAACAGTCAGGTAAAATCTAAACTGGCAAACACTTATCAGAGGCATACGAAGCATTCCTTATGTAATGCAAAGCTGGTAGCAATTCAAGTTTTTGGGTATTTTATTACAGACATCAATATAAGCTTATCTGAGTGGAGTAAGTAAACATACTTTCAAGTAGAATTAGGCATTGTATCCCAAGAAGGTGGAAGAAACATCGAGTGTATCTGCCTTGCTGAGTGAAAGTGATCGCATTTTATAGATAAATCTTTCATGTTGAAAGGATGTGAAAACTCGTGTTCACATACACACTTGGATTGTAGTGATGTATTTTCCCTGAAATGCTTAAAAATAAAAAGATGCAAATTTGGGCAAGATAGAGAAGGTATTGGGGAAAAAAGCATAATTTAAAAATAGGATCATAAATCTTTTGGTATTTAATTAGATTCCATATAAGTCCAGAAGGTAGAATATTCTCCATGTAACTTTCCTCAACATATTACAAATTCTCTAAATCCTTCCATTACTTTTTGGGAAAACTATCTATTGTGGCAACTAGGATGGATTTAGATGTCCAGATAAACTATAATCTAGGACTGCCTATCCTCAAAAGCTGAAAACCTAGCAACACCTCCATTTTAGGAAGTTAGTTTCTCCCAGCAGCCTAAGCACAGTCACCAGTGTATGCTCAGAAATGAACCATATAACAACTAGATATTTAGCTGACACCTAAAAGCTGTCGGTAGTCAGGAGTAGAGGATATCAGTCTCCACTGATATTCCTAAGAAAGATCACACCAGCACAGTGCTAAACAGCACAGTGTCTGTCTTTGCTATACAGATTAGGGTAACTTTAATCAGACAAGAGAACACACTCTTGAGGGTCACCTCAGCCTGAGTTGTTACAGACCAACAGCTTACATTTTTCCACGAGACACTCCTAACCTCAATAGACAAGACTCTTACATCACATTAAATGCAAGATTTAAGGAATCAGGGAGACCATAAGCAAGGAGGATCCTAACTGTGTAATCCAGTGAGTTGATGAAATCCCAGAGATTTGTGTCCAGCAGAAGAAAATCTTTCTGGTTTATTTCATTTTTTTCCTCTCTGACAAATGTTATCCAGCATTTCTCTGACCTTCATCACAGATGTAATTTGTTAGCATTTATAGCAATGCAGATGGGTCTGCCAGTCTTTCATAGAAACTTTGTCATTCTGCATTTTGCAAGGGCTGAAAGGCTTTTGGAAATTAGAAATGTCACCTACAATGTCAAGTTGAGTTAAATGTCCTTTCACGTTCATTCTCACTCACCCACTTAGCCTTAGAGCTTTTACTATCTGCTGTCCTTCTGCAGCTGCAGTGGTGCTCACATTGACAGGGAGAAGTGACAAGATACATAGGCGAGGAGGCCAATGAGGTTCTGAAGGCAAACAGAAGATCAGCATTTGAACAGACAGCAGCAAGAGCTTTGAAATAATCTGGTTCACCGAAAGGTTTCAAGGGAGGAAAATCTACGTGTGCAAGGAATATGCTGAAATGGTTGTGGTGCTGACAGTCTGAATAGCCCAGGGAAGGAAATTAAATTTATGAGTCATTGAACATCCCAGGTGAGATCTGGTGATTTGCTGAACAACACAGCTGTTCCACATCTGGGTGCTTTAGGCACAGTGCTCTCACTCAGTGTTAGCTCTCTGCAGTTTCTATCTAGTGTGTCCCCGATACTTTTTAAGGTTAACAAATTCATAACCAGTGATGTGGTTGCAAACACACCTGCAGAGTTCAGAGGCAACAGGACTGAGAGCAGGATTCCAGAAATGAGTTAGTAAGAGAGTTAGTGATAAACCTAAATGAAGGCAGGCAGACGAAAAAGCATTTTTATTTCCATTTTATTAATGAAATATTGAGATAGGAGAGTATGGCTAGAGCTATACCATTTTATAAAGCACAGAGATCTTGCAATCCCAATTCTAACCTTGCTTTTGAATGTCTCTGGAGATAAATCTGTGATGATGAATGCACAACGAGCAACCTCTACACCAAGGGAAAGAAGACAAAGAGCTTGGCCCTGCATTATCCTTCATTGACCCTTTCTCCACAGTATGAAAGTCAAGTATGTCAGAACTTATGTTACCACAGTATGTTACGGTTTCTGAAAAGGTTAGGAATCACTCCAAATGGATTGTCATTCTAGAGGGTTTTATTGTGTCTGGTCTCAGTGAAGAACCAGAAACATGCATAAATTCTACTGAACAGCTATTTAGATATTCATATCATATAAATTTTTAATGTATAGAGCAATTTACTGAATATGAGGTTCAATGAAAGATACATTCCTCTCTGGGAAACAGTTAATAGCCACCAGAGAGAGGGGTGGAGACTTCTACATTTCACTGAAAAAAAGAGCTGTTTACCAATGAAATGGAAAAAATGGCACCTTGTGTAACAAAAAGCCATTTACTCACCAACTGAAAGGAAACACCATTTTCTCTAATAAGATAATGGCCATTCATTCTAGTATTCAGAAAAAAAAAGGGGGAGGGAGTAATTTTTTTGTGGGACAACAAAAACCCTAAAAAAACCCCAAAAAACCCATTTTGCCCTTCTGCCTTCCAGATTTGGCACAGAGGTTACAGAAGGCAATTAGGTTTTTTTTTGCTAACACCTGGAGATAAGGGGAGAAAGCCACAGGGCGTAAAATGAAAAATCTGCCTGTGTTTTAAGAATCAAATTCCTCCCCTTGTATGTACTGCAAGGAAACTCCTGTCCCTGGATTTACCCAAGGGTTCCTAGAAGTCAATGGAGGATAAGTAGGCCCATCTAAGATCTGAATTATCACACTCTCCTGATTATCTTAAAGAGAGCTTCAGGTGGTTATTTAAGACATAGCAATGGGATCAGCTCACTAATTTAGAGATGGAAATCTATGGATCTGTGTGCAGACACGTAGGTCAACACTGGAACACAAGTGTCTATCAGTAAGTGAGTACAAGCATGCAGAGGTCCAAAGCTCCAATTACAGCCAGCAGAAGTCTAATTAATACAGCCACCGGAGTGTGGAGGCAAATTCAGTTCACTCTAAGGCAGATATGAATTCAATTCCCCACATGACAGTGAGTGTTACAGTCTGAGCTGGCACATTCTACCTTGCAGCAGGCTGATCCTGCACAGGATCTCTTGCAGGTCCTGTGTTGCATCTCTCAACTGGATAAGGATGTCTCTGGCACCACAGGACATCTCAAACTACACTAGATGTCTGATTTTGTGCAACTGAGCTGTGCTCCTGGTGTCTGGCAGGCGGAAATCTATTGAGTACTTCCTTCATGAAACAGAGGGTGAGGTGAGGCAACAAGTGTGCTCCTAGGCACCTTCATTTAGGTGTCCTTAACCCTGGACTGAATCCTGTTCTATGCTTGCTCAGCTGAATCCCACCGTGGAAACTTGTCCCAGGAATTTTGTCTTCAGGTCTTGGTTTCACAAAAAGTGGTATGGAGGTCTTGAAATGCTTCAGTAGAGCTGAAAACCATTAAGCTTCCACGAATTCCAGCTTTAGGATGGAAAGCTTCAGAGCTAGGCAGGGCTTGTGAAGGTACAGATAACCCCTCACTCCTGGGCAGTCTGACCAAAAATGAGGTGTGCTCATTTAAATAGGATTTTGCACTTCAAGAAGGCAAGCAGGAAGAGTTGAAAAAGATGGAAAAATGCTCATAAAAGTTACAGTGTCCTTAACGCAGGAGACTGGGCAAGAAAACATCAATTTCTGCGATTCCTCTTAAGAATGAAGGTGCTGGCACATAGGGAGCTATACTTGATTAAAGAGACTTTCCTGGTGGCAGAGCCCTGACTATTCTCTAACAAGTCTGTGTGCCCTTCAGACTGCATAGTGGCAGTACCAGGACAGCAGAAACCAGAATTGTCAGAAAATGCACCTGCTATTCATCAATGAACCACCGAATCTGTGAAGTTTTTTTGGATGACATTCACCATATAATTTGGTATTTTTTCTGTTCTTACTGAGGCGAGAAAAATCCCTTTAGTTTGCAGTGGGAAGAGAGACATTCCCTTAATCACAAAGGTTTCCCTTTGTCTTAGAAGGAAAGCATTAGGAAAGCTGCTTTGCTGGTGCTGCTTCATCTGTATCTGCCCTATCTTCTGTACCGTACAAGCTAGCTCTAAATTTGCTTAGAAATATAAACATACATAAGTAATGCAGAAGCCAGCCACATGACTGAAAGCTGGAGTACAGACAAAACAATTGGTTTCACTGTATCCTTGTCTGCCAAGGTGCATTAATCTTGCAAAAGCAAAATGTTGTTAATGGTAATTTGAAAGAAAGAAGTAGGTTACTTTCAAACTGATTTATTTCTCTGGGCAGCACCACTGTATGCCAATGCATTTACAGCTACAGTGCAAGAACAATTATGTATGCAATTGCTAGCAAGCCAGGTAGGCAGCCATACTTTCAGGCTTGATAGACAAATGTCCATTTACCATGACTTCTATTTCCAAAATAGTTTCTTTGTATTTTCAACATCTGTTGACAGAACCTTAAACATAGGAATTATGCTAAATCTTTGCTCTGACTGCAACGCTTTTGTGATATGATCTATTGCAGAAATATCAAGCTGAAATTGGATCAGGAAAGCAGGCTTGCAATTGTGAGCTATCAAAACGATGTAGTGTTGTTATACAGTATAGTTTCAGAAAATATAGTGGCAAAAAAGATTGCTGTGGCTATTTTTAAGTTGTGGGAATATAAAAGTAGAGGCTTGCAAGGCTTCTTTTTCCAATATTGCAATTTGAGATTTTATGTTGACCAAGGAAAATATATTTAATGGGGATGAAAAAAAAGTACTTTTTAGGAGAATAACTTATAAGAACGGTTATTTAGACTAGAATATCAATACTTGGAGTTATTTTTCTTCTGAGGCAAAGATCCTGAAAAGGACAGTGCATACTTTGCCAATGTTCAGCACAGTAATGGAGCCATTAGAGTAAATCACTACATTTGCTTCACCAAATACCCATGTAAATGATTGTGTTAACGTCTAGTCTATCAGCTTAATAATATTCATTATGAAACTGTGTGTTTCAGCTCCAACCCAGATAAAAGGAGGCCTGGTAAAGGAGATTTTGCAGAGCTCTGCAATGACACAGGAGTTATACATGTAACTGAGGGGATTGAATTATCACTGGAAGCAGAAATTGGACAGTAATAGGTGTTTCCAAAAGCAGGTTTGACTAGATCACAGCCACTATTTGTTTACCTGTATATGGATCTTCCTTATTTTCCAATGGTCTAAGCACATAGTCACAGTGAAGGCTCGCGAAGAGCTATTTCAATCTGTTCTGACATCTTTACTTTGTGCTTAAAAGAAGAATGTGATGTTCTATGTACATGAAAATTCAGTTTAAATATAGCTAAAGCTGTAATGAAAATCATCAAAGAAATGTAAAGTTCCCCACAGAGTCACTCTTAAGATAAAAATCATACTAAATTTTAGTCGGGACCTGCATTGCTAATAAACCAGAATGTCATTTCACAGTAGAGTAAGTAAAATGGAACAGGTTTTAATCCAATTTACATTTCAGAGAACATGTGTTAGATCTGCTCTTAAAACTTGGCCCATTCCCACTCAAAATGCTCACCAGTCTGTTATAAATTGTCTCAACACCATCATTCCCTGTTTTTCTTTGTGTAGCTACAAGGTCTGTCTAAAGTCTAGTCGGGATTTTCCAGTTCTTAGCCTATCCAATCTTCCCCCAGGAAGCAAAGGGTCCTGAGAAGCTTTCCCTAGATCAGCCTTTGGGCCATGAAAATGCACCCTCACCCCACATGCTCAGTCTTCCATTTGGATATCTCCTCTTTAGGAGATTATGCATTAATCTTTCCATGTGCAGTGAAGGAGGAAATCTGAAAACAATAGGGTTAATTTTTATTTATATATTTACTTATAGATTTATATCTGGTCTGGTGTGAATATCTTTTCAGGAAAACATCATAATATTGTTTTAGATGAGATAAGAGTAGATGTATTGAGCTCACGACATTAAGTGAAGTTCCCAAATTGAAAATGGAAAGGAAATCTCAAAGGACTTTGTACTTTGACAGATGTATTTCACCATGGTATTTCTTCCTGTGCTCCACTCACCTTGGGCCAGGATTTTGCACCATATGTTACAGATGCTGTTTCAAAATTTCTATTTTTTGGACACCATAGTAGGATTATCAATAATAGAACTGGACATTTACCACACATATTGAGGGATGTGATCTTGAAAGAAAGGACAACATATAGACTGCCTCTGCATAGTTTCTTCCATAATAACTTCATTAACTGCAAATAGGATTTTAGTGTAAGGAAAGTTATGCCAATATGTTTTGAAGGCAATTGTGCAAAAGTTTTTTCAGTAGTTGAAGGAGGAGAGGGTATTCCTCCTAAAATCTAAAGTACTCTTAGCTTTCTGCTCCTTCGTTTTCTTAAACCATATTTTTAAACTGAGCTTATTTTCATCAGTTACAGAAACAAATGCCTCACATATACTTCCCTAGTTTAGCAATATGATTGCTTCATATAACCTCCTCTTTTTGCAAGGCTAACTGAATGGGGAAAAGAGAGAGTAACCTGGTTTATTCTGGAAACAGCAGGTAGTTTGATCTATTTTTACTGCAGATCATTTCCCAGGACACTGTGATTCTTATATTTTTAATCAAATGTGTGAATCGAAAACTGTGGTGTGACCTTTGGAAAAGACACTGCAGGACATCGGCTGAAGCTGTGAATAGTTTAAGCACAAACAGGAAGTTGACTTGGTTGTTCTGTAACAAAAGACTCTGGTAATTTATGGAGTAGGAGTTGCAGTTTCAAAACATTTTTAATTGCTACATTTGATCGGCTATGCAGTATTGTGTGACAACAGCTAAGAATGAAATGTCAGTGCCCATGTTCCAGCATAAATTTATACAGTGTGAAAGCAAAGAACCCTGTTGATTCCAGCTTTTCTTTTTCTAAATGTTTCAGATTTGCCTGAATTACTTTCAGGTTAAATAAGGAACGAAGAGGTCCTTGGTCTTGGAAAGCATTTAAGTAGATGCATAACTTTGTTCTTATTAAGTCTACTTATGATGAAAAGAAATTTTAATATATAGGGGAAATAAAATGGGAAGGGATTTCACAGTGACCTATGTACCTGGGATAACTCTCCTTGATAAATGGGTCACTCTCAGGATGGAAATACATTAACACCCTCTCTCTTTGCTTTTAGTTCATTATTGTGGTAACTTAAGCCTATGAAAAATTTCATAAGTTTCACCTACAGGAGTGAAGTTACACACGTAGGTACGAGTACTCAACTTTTCTAACTTGAAGAAGAATATCTGTCATTGTCATATTTTATAAGAGAATATTTAAGATCAGAACTACAACTATGAACTCAAAGTCTCATCAACAGTTTATGTAAGAGAGACTTATTTCCACAGCATACCTTTCAACATCTCTCATGTACTTCCTTAGAGGACAACATACCATATCAGTAACGGCATGCTGCTTCTTGATGATGTCTGTGATATATGTGGTGGGCATCCAAGTCTTCCCACAAACAATGAGAATGAAATGTAGATTCTCTGTGAGTAACTCCTGAGTGATTCCAGAGATAACCAGTGATCATTAACGGGATCAGAAGTGTGTGATCCAGTCGGTTATTTTTGTGCTGTTTATAAAAGGCTATACTATTAACAGCAAGGAACTGATTCTTTCATGAAATACGTTATCCCATTCTTAAATAACAAGGAAATTTTGAAGATGACTCTCATTAATTACAGAGAAGATTGCTTCTTTGTGGCTATACAAACTCTTATGTTCCTTTACCAACCAGAGGCTACATTTTGATAAGATCACTAGAAAATGCATGTGAACATAAATATGTGAGTATTTATGAACTTATGCATATTTATCATCCTTAAATTTCCCAAAGAGGCACAGCACTTTCCTTAATCAAATTTGTTTTTCTTTATTTTT
>VZTU01030236.1:0-24738 GCA_013400835.1 Zapornia atra
TTTCAGCATGCTGCGAGGCTTGAACAACTGACCATTTTTTCTGTTCTATCTTCACCAACTTAATAATACAATAAAATGAATTTGAAAAAACCCTGTGTACTAAAAAAGGCAATTACTTCATCGTTTGTTGGCTAAGTCTGAATTCTAGAAAAATTTCACAGCCAATGGGGATGTTATTTGAGCTCTTTTATAAAGTCAGTTATATCAGAAAGGGGATTCTGCTAACCCAGTGTCACAGGACAGAAAGAAAGAAAGAAAGAACTAAAAATGGATATAAAAATAAGTGTCTCTTTTCCCTAATGCTTTTATGGTCAATATTTTTAAAGAAGAAAAAGTGAGAGTATTTTAGGAAATGTATTTCATACTACCTTGAATTCAGTAACTCTTCCAGGAACTTTTCCACTTTCTGCACCTCCTTTTTCTTCTCAGGAATAAACTGTTTGCTCTCTCCTAAAGCTTCAGTGCTTATTCTTTCTTCCATGTCATGTATCCACAGCCCAAGTTTCTTGTGCTGATCTTCAAAGCTATAGAGTAGATAAATACTCCCTTCAGAATATTTCTCAGGTGGAGTAACGTTAACAAGAAGTTAACTCAGTCCTTTCAGTATTCACAAGACCAGGAAAATAAAGCTAGGTATCCGTTTCATGCTTTGAGAATGGGAGTTGTACACAAAACATTATTCCACAGTGACTAGTAACCTAAAAATATTCAGCAACTCTCTAAAAATGTTCAGCAAAATCATGGGAACTACGCTGAGAAAGAAGTCTGCAAAATTTAAAGTGACAGTGCTTTTATTTATTACTAGATTTAGTAAAGGCTCACCAAAAGAAAGTTTTTTCCAAATCCTTATAATGATTCAGTCTAAGATTAAAAAAATGGGTGAAAATGGACTTTTACTCAGTATTGAAGCTTACGCCATCTAAAAAGTTGTGCTCTTAATTGCTCCAACAAAATGTAACTGGAATCTTGAGCACTCACTACTCACCAAAACAAGTTCTGGCCCAAAGTTTGAAAAACTTTTCCTTACATGAAGGCACACCATCTCATCTTGCTGTTCTACCTGTTACTGCTATGCTAGTTTTGCTAACAATTAGCAACAGTTTTGAATCTAGATATACCTAAAAATATTTTAACTCTTAAAATTCCAGGCCCCGGTAGTAATTTAAGAGTGTTATCATATTAGTCCCTTAGGAAATATGTCCACCTGGAACAGGACAAGAGAGAAGTATGCTGTGTAAAAAGTTTACTATCTTAAAACACCAGGGAAGAAACTGAAAATTCATCACACTTTTTCCTTCAGGGAAATTGCATTTAAATTACTGAGATTCCAACTGCTGATTTGGGATTGTATGAGCTGCACAAATCTCCCACATATATGATTCTGACCTTCGATTCTTAATCAAATCAATACCCTTGGAGCAAGACTTGTTGATTTTTTTTCAACAGAGAACTCCATGTTCTCCCAAATATTTCCAAATAAAAGAGCAGACAGGGCTAGATTAAGTGGAAGTAATTTCCAGTTTTGTCCTGTATTCCTATAACTGGACTATTTTATGCAGTCCATCAGTGACTACTGGTATTACCTTCCCAGGTGCAAGGCGCAAACTTCCAGGGCCTTCTTATCATTCAGACATTGGTTGAGGAATTCTTGGAAGCTCTGGTTAGACTTTGCTATTTGGTCCTGAATATGGCTCACAACTGGTTTGGGTAAGCAAGCATACAAACTTTCTCCTTCCTTGCAGGCAGCATCTAATTTGTTCTGTCCTTCCCTAACAGAATTCAGCACACTCTGTATAACGAAAGAACACAGTTTAGACATGCAAGATTTCATAACTGAATATAAGTGCTATTTGTATTAGAAGTGGTCAGATTTACCCAACAAGATGAGAGCCATGTCTGGCTGTGGAAAAAATTCTAAGCAGATAGTTCAAATTAAATTTTATTAAGTAATGCTACAATTCACAGGGCTCAATTTTCCTGTTTGGTCCCAAGGTGGTCCTGTCTTTCTCTGGATAGTTTAGTCAAGTCCTGAAGATGTTATACAAGTCAGGAATTAGGCTGTTTGCAGTAGGAGTCCGCTATTTGTGTTTTGTCCAATCAAAAATCTACACAGTTAAGCTTTGACATCAGTGTTAATCTGAAAGATTGAATAAGTAATAGTACAAGTGGGAAATGGAAGAGAAAGAAGGGAAAACAAAAAGAAAAAATATTAAAAATCAGAAACAAGAATAGTTTAGTCACACATAAACTTTCCAGAAATTAAATTCTGATCTCTCAGAACCGTGAAGTTTCCACTGTATTCACTCCACAGTACATACTGCTGTCTTGAACCACTCTTACATTAACTTTTTTTAAAAAACGCAATAAATATGATAGAATCCACAAATATTTTTTATTTATACATATAATTGGATACATCCATTTAAAATGCTAATAACTTTAAAAAAATATTTTATTTTATTTACTGTACCTGCAAGTCATGTAGCTTTGCCTCTATGGCTTTGCTGTCTCCAGACCTGTCAGATGATTCTTTTACTGCAGCCTTCACACCAGAAAACCATTCCTGGAATTCTTGCATAGAAGCTTATTTAATAAAAAAAGGATAGAAAATATATATATTTTTTTAAGAAGCAGCATTGTCCACAGTACTATACAGCTGTCCTCCACAATTCTTCTATCCCTCAGGAAAAGCAGGTAAAAGCTAACAGGGTGAGTCTCACTGCCTTCAGTGACTTTGGGGAGTGGGATTGATTTCACAGAAAGTTAGATATTTCCACTGTAAATACCCGATTTGAACAGTTACATTCGAATCCCCTATATAATCAATGGGAAAGGACAGGAATTTTCAGTCTATGGTATGTCCCAATTTAATGTTAGATAACATCTACGTTAGTACCTTAAGATATAAAATTAAAAACTGCCTACTTCACTGACTATCCAGGGAACTCAGGAAATACTTCAGATGGGGACTTTTACATTATAAACTTCTCCATTTGGTTATATACAACTCTTTATGGCAAATGCACAAATTGTACACACGCAATAGAGATTATACAGAGAGTAAAGAAGGATGGAGCTTTTTGCCTTTAATGCATGATACGTTTTTTAAAGTTGAATTCTGTTTCTGTAAAAAATGCTTTGCTTCACAGCAGCTATCAAATGAACATTTGGTAACAAGGCCTTTTGAAAGACTCCATACAAAAATAAAGTTGTAATTGCAGTTGACATCACTGGAAACTCTGCTGGGCTCCAGAATGATTCATGGCTGCGGGCTAACGGCTCATATTAACAAGCCTGAAGACTCACTGAGGAAATGTTTTTCCAAGGACTCTTGCATGCTGGCCTGTGTTCTGGAACAGAGCTGATTCACAGCCTCATACTTCTTTATTAATGAAGTGACAGTGCCACCAAGAGTTTCCAGCTCTGCTGAATGATATTTACGACACAGGCTGTTGAGGTTCTCACGGGTTGAGTCAATGCTGCTCTGCTGAAGCTGAAGGTCTTTTTGTGTTTCCTGAAAATGAAGTTACAACACAAATATGACATTTGTAAAGAAACAAAAAAGTGTTCCCTTTTCCTCAAGCATTTCTGCTCCTTCCTCCTGTGGTCTATGGCAAGTCCTGGACACAATGAAGGGAAGAAGTTTCCTGAATTTTCCAAGTAAGATGAATCCTTGAAACTAAAGAGCCATCACAGAAATGTTACAAAATTATCTTTCTAGTGGCTTACTACTCTATTAAAAAGAAATAGATTTCAAGGCAGATTAAAGTAGTTATTTTCATCAAAGTTTGAAAGTCCAAGTGAGATGCAACTTGATACGGGGATTTGGTGGGACTTCTGAATGAAAGGGAGTTTTAATCCAACTGGAGAGGAAAATTTGCTTGAAAATTAAATGTGAATTGGCTAGTATTATTAACGTTAATGTGCTCATGCTGAATCATGACATGTGATTTGTCATTTTATGATGTGCATATCTGTATGCATTCAAGAGAGCTCTAGGATGAAGACAAAAAATTGCAATATAGGAAGACTGAGGAGGACTTCTGAGGTAGGAGTTTGTGTTAAAATTTAGTTCAGTTCAGGGTCTTCTAATGTGATGACTTATAAATTCGTAACTTATATTACAAGGGAGTCAATGGTCTTGTAAACTTGCTGGAGGAATGACTGAAGAGTTCAATGCAACAAACCTGGTTCTTGTTATATGAATACCATATTATTCACTATAATTTTCTAACAAGTTTGTATAAAGTTAATAGATTAGAACTTTAGTTCATTGGCAGAACTTCTTAGAAGTATCACTATTATTTGCTAACATTCTAGTAGCTGTACAGGAGATATATATATTTTTATCAAATGAAAATTAAGTATAATGCTTAGCAAAAATTCTGATAAAACCCCAAAGATGATTGCATAGGAAAAAAGCATACTCATTTTCTTCAGCACCAACCTTCACTTTATTTAGAGCTTCAAGATCCAGGTTATGTGCACAGCTTAACAGTGTCTCCTCCACTTTTGTTAACCAGTCCGTCATCTGATTGATGAACTTCTCTAACTGCATCTTCTGAGAACAGAAATCTTTCAGTGTTTCTTTTGCCATTTCTGACATTTCTTTGGTATGTTCCAACTTCTGCCTCAAATCTGACTCTATAAACTAAAAGCAAAATATTACATATTAAAGCATTTAAATAAAACTTTTATCATGGACAATGTTTACTGAAAACATGGAAAGTAGGAGACTGACTCACAATGATCATTTTGCTCTCCTTAAATCTGTAACTGAAGATACTTACATAAATAAAAATATCAACTACTCAGGATTCAGCTTTAGACATACAGTAATCTAAAGAAAGGATACCAATTTACACACAGCCAGGCTCTGAACTGTTAAAGTTATTATCCACTTCTGAAAAATTAAACAGTTGATCATTTTCCTTTACTAGTTTTCCATATATGCTGAACACAACCTAAACAAGACTGGCTCCAAAAAAGAGAAATATCTATTGGTGAGATTTCAGAGCACTAAGGCTTAAAGTATTTCAGTGTAACTCAGATGAAAATTGAAGACAATACAAAAATAAGTTAGAATATTGCCCATTTACTTGTTCAAAGACAGCATGTGAAATTATAGTAGATTTTAGCTGTGCACTTATTACTAATAAAAAGAATATAAAATCAGTCAATAGGGTAATTACTGAAAATTCTATTAAGGAATTGTTTATGTTCTTAGGATATGAGCTGATCCTACTGTAGTTTATTTATTTAGCATTAGAATGTTAGCAAATTATTTGGAGATTTATGATTTGCTTGTGAAGTTGTATTTTCAAATTCACATTTATATATTGGCTACAATTATTTTATAGTGGGTGTGATTTACATTTTTTATTGTACTTATTTAGTACTTGGAATCAGGTGTGTGTTGGTTAACGGTGATATCCTGCAAAATAATTTGCCCCACATATTGCTCTGTAAGTGGACAGTTATTTATTACTAAACATGATTAAACCTGAATTTTCTGAACCTCTCACATAAAGGAAACAATTTGGGAGAACATAAGAACTTCCATATAATTTGAACATTATACTGCAGGGTTCTTGACCCATGTCGGATCATTAATTGAGGCTTATCTGTATGGTCATAGCGAAAAATGGACAAGGTTTGAGTCTTAATATTAAGTTCCATTAAAATATTACAAAAGAGTTTTCTAAAAAATATTTGGCGAGATATTTCCCTGTCTGGGGAAATCACAGAAGTCAGCTCATCTTTTAAATCTTGTGACACTGACAATGAATAACCTCACACACCAGTTTCCATTTGAAATTAAATATCCAAAATAGGCATCTGCCCTAGAACATAGAATCCTGGAATAGTCAGGGCTGGAAGGGACCTTATAGATCAGAAAATTCCAACTCCCCTGCCATGGTCAGAGACACCTCTCACTAGACCAGGCTGCCCAAGGCTCCATTCAACCTGGTCTTGAATACCTCCAGGGAGAGAGCACTCACCACTTCCCTTGGCAACCTGTGCCAGGGCCTCACACCCTCACATGAAGTATTTTTCCTAATATCCAATCTAAATCTACCCCCTTATAATTTAAAACAATTTCCCCTCATCCTATCACTACATGCCCTTCTAAAAAGTCCCTTCCCAGCTTTCTTGTAGGCCCCCTTCAGTCACTGGAAGGCCACTATAAAATCTCTCTGGAGTCTTCTCCACGAGCACAACTCTCTCAGCCTGTCTTCATAGGAGAGGTGCTGAAACCCATCTAATGAACTTCAAGCCCCTCCTCTGGACCTGTTCCAGCAATTCCATGTCCTTCTTATTTTGGGGACTCCAGAACTGGACACAGTACTTGAGGTGGTGTCTCACAAGAGTGTAGTAGAGGGGCAGAATCACCATGCTTGACCTGCTGTCCACAAACAAATAAGGACCTAGCCAATAGCGAAAGTTAACTGATCATCTTCAGTGTCCGTATTTTACCCCTCCCTTGTAACAGGTAGTTCAGGTCACTAATTACAGTCCACTAAAGAATACTTTTGGGTTTGAGTAATCCAATGAACATATTTTACTGCATTATAATTCTTCCAAAGAGGCAAATTGTGCATGCACTCATATATGTAGATTAATGTTGTGCAGAGTAGAGACTATCATCTGTCTGATATCTAATCAGCTACCTTAGAAATGTTTTACTCCTTTGATTTAGTATACAATACTTTTGCAACCGTAATGTTCGGTTACTTTATGAAATTTTTTTTTCAGAAAAAAAAATCAGTTAACTAAACTAAAAATACATGAAAAGCTAACAGTTATGATACATATAAATAATATTGTATCTGTCACCTTGAAAGAAAAAGGCCGTACAGGAGAAACAGAAATTTCAGTAGGAGCTTCTTCTTAGTCATTTGGGCACAGTCTGCAATTACCAAAATCTTTATTTTACCTGGAGATCTGCTGGAGGCTCTTGAGTATGGGTCAGTTCTTTAAGATCTGAAATTTTGGAACTAAGCTGCTCCAACTTCAGTTCTTTATCCTTGACTTCAGACTGTAAAAGAGATGTCAGAGTTTCATACCAAACCACAAAAATTTTTAGACCACTAGAAGGGTGCTCTATCAATTTCAAAAATAAAAGAAAATCTAAACACAGTTTAGCAAACACAGGGAAAACACTGTTCTAGTATGTTTATTCTCTAAAAATGTTCCATTTCTTTTCCTGTACTAGACTCAGTTCAGAGACTTTTTTCCCTGCTATTAAAACAAAATGACCACACAAGTTTTTAGCATTTAAAATGTACTAACAAATATCATTTCCTAAAACGGGCTGAATAAAGATGGGAATGTCATTGTTTATTTGAATGGAAAAATCTACTGTGGATGTTAGGTTTCACTTAACGGAGGCATGCAGAGCATAATACATGTGCTCTCTTTTTTGTACAATGAAGTGAGCTTTTGGAAAAAAGATGGACACAGAAATAAATATTCACCTCAAAAAGGAATAAAAAAATGCTGCTGCATATATGCTGCTATATATGTTGACAATGCTGACATATCTGGAACTTGCATTTACTGTGGTCATATAGATTCCAGTTATAAAGAAATATTCTACTTATTAAAAAAGTAATAGCAAAGTGAAAGATAAATTGAAACTTTGTCTAATTGTGGTTTTGAAGTGTTAGGCAAGTAATTGGTGTATGCAGCCTACTACTCAAACCTTCTTTTATACAAATTGAAACAGATCACTCCAGTTAAAAGACTGGATAGTGAATTTTAGGATTAAATTTCTCCATTTAACATCTGCCCTGAACAGTACTTTAGGTGGCCCCAGAATAATCCTCAGTGGGTATTGTGTGCCAGGGAGGATATAAGATTCAGTGACTGATCAAGAAAAGGACCACTACTATGGACCATATCAAAAGTATACTGATCGTTTCTGCCTATGCTCATCTATTTCTGATTGCTGAAATTGCAGGACCCTTCTTCTGACAGGGAACCAGCTTTGCTCTTGTCTTTGCAAAAGAAAGTGGAAAAAAGCGGTATGGACTACATGTTCTGTGACTGCAGATGTATGCACAGGGCTCATGTCTCCTGCTGTTTTCACCCTTCTGTGAATCAGAGACATCTGTGGTTTGGGTACTGGCTGCTCTTACTCCAAATCAATTTCAATAGTGATGAATTTAGGTTAGATTGCTACACTAATCAGAAAGACAATAGACAAAGCTTGTCCTGACCAAAATACTGATTTAGCACCATTTTGTATTCTACCACACTACTTCTATATGTTCAATGAACATCTTAAAGACAGAATTTATTTAAATTGAAGTAGAATATAGCTCATGCTATTGTTGATCTGCTGAGTATTTTAAGCCAATAAAGGCAGAATGTCTCCTGAACACTGGCTAAATTTCTAAAACAGTAAAACACTATACAGAAAAGAAAGACTCATCTTACTGACATTTTTAGAACATGGCATTAAAATTTGCCTCCCAGTCAGGTGTATTTTTTTCATTTTCTGGAGAATCTACCTTCTTAGATGAGATCTTAGAAGCTACTAAATTTTTTGCTTAAATTAGTCAAGTTGTCTAAAATTTCCATCAGTTTCTGCTGGAGTAGTGATCAGTCCAATGCCATGCTCTTTGAAATTACTGTGCTTACAAGAACACATTGTCATGTATCACTACAGCCAAAATAACAAAGCTTAGATTTAGTAAGAGTGGTGCCATTCTTGTTTATGTCAGAAGCGAACAGCTTAAAAAAAAAGGACTGGAGTCCTGTCCACTGCTTGAACAGGGGACATGATGGTCTACAGCAGCACAGTCTTATCTATGTGCCTGACATCACTTGAGATTTTGGTCCAGAACGTTTTTATGAATGGTTTATGGGTAAAACACCTGGAAGTCTTTCAGGAGGACCTCCATTCTCTGGCTGTTACTCAAGTTGTTGATGCCTTCATTCAGTTGAGAAAGGCACTTGTTGCACCATCCATCCATTTCATCTCCAGTTTTCAGGATGTCATCCCACAGAGATACACTTACACTCAGCCGGTCAATGTTATCTTCAATTCTTTCAGACACCTTTTAGGAGAAGAGAATGTATCAATGTCATTCACAAATTAATTTTAGATTTCTTCATTTTGCAGCCAGCTATAAACAGGTGCATCAGAAATAATTAGTAAGCCTAGATGAGATAATTTTAAGTCTAAGTTCTGATTTCTAATTTCAATTCAGTTACCTAGATCATAAAATGAAAAAAGTTCATATGTGACTGTTTCTAAAAATGTGTGTATTTTTAAGTTGGAAAGAGTTTTATGTTCAAATAAACTTTATCTTTAAACACCCCTACATTTATATTTCTTAATGAAGGAATTTTCTAATAAAGCAAAATGAATATGAAAATGTGAAATATCAGCTTTTATATTATGTTTCTCTGCTGTAATTTCTTTCCTAACATATTTACATCTCTTATTGTGCAGCTTAATGCAATTTATTGCCTAACCTATTTAGTCCAAATTAGGAAAGGAATATTGGCATACTTTAGGTGATAACCCAATTCAAATTTATACTCAGCAGTGTGCACTGAGCAAATTTATACTAGTAACATTCAGGTGTTGTTATAAGACATCGTTTTAATTCCATCGATTGGATATCACAACTTTGTGCATAGAATTAATGCCAAATCCTTATGATTAACCCTTTGAGATTTGCGGTGAAGTAAACTTCACTGAACAATTGCACCCTAAGACCCCAGGAAAATACCAATGCTATAACCTTAGCCCAACTTTAAAACTGTATTCAGCATAAAACCACCAGAGTCTTACATCTAGCCATTTGTCCACCATACAGTCCATATCTGTTTTTATTGCAGTGGAGTCACAGTTATGCACTCTTTTCATTTCTGCTAACAATTGTTTTCCTTTATTGGTGAAAGTATCCAGGACTTTTTGTTTCTCACTCAGATCATTCTTGGCAGCTTCATGCTGTGGACATAAATATTTGCTTGGTTAATGATGCCTTGATGAAAGAAAAGAAAACCCAGAAACTCCAGGCACCTGTTCCTGGCCCTGTGGTGTCTGTTGTGCACTTGAGAATTCTTACTCAGCATACCATCTACTACTACCAATTAATATTTAACTATGTCACAAAATACAGAGCAATTGAAATGGTTTTCTGATAAGCATAACCACTTTGTTCTTACAAATAAAGCAGACAAGTGGGAATAAGTCTGAATTTCCCCCACTTGGTACCCAGCTATCTTTGGGACTTAGGACAACTTAAAAAAATATTATTTTTATTCTTGAGACTCTAACTTAATAATAAAAACCCATCATTGACCAACTACTGTCTAAAATCAGTTCTGGAGTTGCAACATGTGGAAAAAAAGGTGCTGCAAACAAAATTTAGAATTGTAAAACCAGTCATTCTTAGAGACTCTGGAAAACAAAAGTATGAATGTGTTCAGAAAGGAATTAAACAAAATCTAAGTCTGAAATTCTCGGCATAGGGAAACCTTTAAAATCCTTCACTGAAGAAGTGACAACATACTAAAGAAAGATCCCAGCAAGCATCTCTCACTTCTTTCTTTAACAAGTATTACAGATCAGCATTACAGACGAGCTACCAAGCTGAAGGCAGTATAGCCATGTGGCCATGCCTACTTCATTATGGCTGGAGCTGTGCAAAACATTCATTGCACTCCAACTCCTTCAGGTCCACACGTGGCCACTGTTGTAGCAGGGAACCATCTGCAGCCCCATGATCACATTATGGTGAGGAATCGTATGGAAGTTACATTCATTTCTTTGTTGGACTGGCAAACTCTGTTCTGTCTTTCAGTTCTAGTTAAAATCTCCATTAAAAAGAGGTCATAAATATGCACAGTTTAGAATGAGGTTTATACAGATCTGGCTAAATAATTTATAAGGAAGAGCTCAGTAGCCTTCCAAATGAAATTACCCTCCAAATGAGGGGCAAGAATTTAACTCAGAACTCTTTTTCCTGGCAGGCTAATGGACAGCAGAATTTCAAATTTAGAAATACAATTCAGTGAAATGAGTGGGATGCAGGGATCCAAATTCCTTATCTCTGCTCAGTGGCTGGTATTGACACTGTACCCCATAGAATAAGTTGTCTTAGGGAAAGAGACAGACATGAATGACTTTTTTTTCACTTAAAATATTACCTTATTTGGAAAAAACCATTAAAATATGTTGACTGGAAATATAATTTCATACTATGATAAGAATATATTATTGAGGTATTTTATATAAAATATATAAAAATATATAAAATATATAAAACCCCCATGCTTTCCATAAAAATTAATATTTTGCATTTCTAGGTGTTAAAATTACAAATAGCAACAATCAAATATACCAAAATGCTTAAAGAGCTATATTCTTTCACCATCTGAATCAACACAAGTTAAACCACGGATGTCAGGGTGACAAGACTTGACAGTAAATTCAAGGAACATTTCACACAGCTCAAGGGTGCCATTCAGACAGAAACATCCATCTAAATCAAAGATAATTTAAATCCTTCAAATGAAAATAGTTGTAATTACCTTTGATAAAGTTCGCCTGACATCCTCATGATCCTTCCAGATAGATTTGATCACAGAAGTACTGTCAGCACTGTCTATGACTTTCATTACTGTTGACTTCAAGCTCTGATATTCCTTCATC
Source organism: Zapornia atra (assembly GCA_013400835.1). Lineage (NCBI taxonomy): Eukaryota > Metazoa > Chordata > Aves > Gruiformes > Rallidae > Zapornia > Zapornia atra. The sequence continues at coordinate 11,675 of VZTU01030236.1, forward strand.
AGTTCGATAAGAATGCAGGACTGCTCCTTTCTGCAGTGTGAAAAGGCTGTGTTAACATTTGCTGTCATGTTTCTGAAGGACATAGAATGTGACACAGCAATTCACTGTGGTTAAATCACCATGCAGTGCTAAACTTTTGGATCAGCCAAGGAAAGATTAATAATAATCGCACTGAAGAGACACCATATGAATTGCCATCTCATAGATATCAGGTATTGAAGGAACTGACTTGAGCAAAAGAAAAGCTGAAACTGTAATTCAAGCTTCTCACTTCTTAAATTTAGCATCCTTCAACTGGAAACCACATTATAATAATCACATCTCTTTTTTAACTTGTTTCTTTTACATGCAGTATCTTTTGGGGTAAAAAGAAGTAAAGACTACAGCTTGTCCTGGTTTTTGCTAGGATAGTTAATTTTCTTTCTAGTGGTTAGTGGAATGCCATGTTTGGGAGTTAGGATGAGAGCAGTGCTTATAACTCACTGATGATTTAGTTGTTGCCAAGCAGTCAAGGACTTTTCAGTTGTCCATATTGCCCTGCTAATGAGAAGACGGGGGAACTCAGAAAGTTTTGAGGGGACACAGCCAGGACAGGTGACCCAAACTAGCCAAAGATGGTATTCCATGCCAATTACGCCATGCTCAACATAAAGGGGGGCTGGTGGGGAGAAGAGTGCACAGCTCCAGGGCAGCTCTGAGCTGTACAGCCCGAGTTACATGGTTTGGTGAGAAACCATTTTGTATCACCAGTTTCATACATTTTTGTTATAAAAGTCCTATTATTATTATTTCTCTCTCTGCTTTCCTAGTAAACTATCCTTATCACAATCCATGAGGTTTGCCTTTGCTTTTTTCCTTTTTTCCTTTTGCTCCACCCCACCCCCATCCCGAGCAAGCGGCTGCCTGGTGCTCAGCTCCTGGCTGGGGGCAGAACCACCACACAGCTTGCTTTTGGGTCTAAAACATTATATTCAATTTACCTGTCATTCTACTGAGAACAGAATAACCTGCCACCGAGAACAGACCGATTAAATTTTTTCCACCCCTATTTTTTTTTCCACTGCTTATTTCTGCTCAGGCAATGGACAGAAGAAAAAACCCAACTATTCAATCCATTCTTGTGTTTATACTGAAGAGAGAGAAAGAAGATTAATATTCTGGATGTGTTTAGTTGTAGAACAGTGTTTGTCAATGAAAGGAATTTGGGAAACATGACATTGGCAAGAAAGAGCGGTAATCACTTTAAGGAGCTGGCACTTCTCTGAATGTTCTCCAGAGAAGAGTTCTCCAAAATAATCAAGTTCAGGAGGGTCAAAAATTCTGTCTCTCATATAGATAACAGTTCAAAATAATTAAAATTAAATTATTAATTTATACAGAAATTAGCATTATTTTTATGTTAGAAAGGAATCATGAGGTACCCAAGTATCTTTCAGCTTTAGGTATCAAGATGGCAACAACTAAGCCAGTATGTGAAAACTGGTCAACTCATTTACCCTCGATAATGCACCTATGAGGCAGAGAGAGCTTTAACATTTTCTTCACTACCAGGCTGGCACTGTCAAGCTTCTGGCCTATGTATGTGGAAATTAGTTTGTTCTTATCATACTAAGTAAGAGAGAAGAAAAATGGGTTGCAGCAACATGCAACACAAAATACATATTAGTAGCAGGGCTGAAGAAAAAGGAGGAATGGATGTTTTTAAACAAAGCTATCATTTTCTTCCACTAGCTTCAAATTTATGTATCTCTTTAAAATGCACCAGAAAACCTGACTGAATTCAGCTGGAGAAAAACACCAGAAATGCAATTCATGTAGCAGTAGGTATGTTCATTAAGGAAATAATACACAGATATAGTTAACAGGCAGTATATTTACATGTATTGGTATGGTGTCAATCAAAAGAATACAATAACAGTACACTATATATATCAAAGGAAAAAATAATTTTTCAGCCCAAATGAGTTCTGTTTTGTTCTTTTAAAAAATCATCATTCCAGTACACCATCCCAGCAGTCACATGGATACTACCTAATTGCTTATACTCATTGAAGTCAACCTTAAAATTAATCCAGCCTTAAAACTCTTTTGCTTCTGCACTTCAACAAAATTTAGGTGCGTGGAGGACAATGCCGTACTGCATGGTTCTAGCACTTTATTTTACCATGAAAATTTAAAAACCATTAAAAGAAGTCTTCTTTAATAGTGATGAAGAGGCAGCTACGATAAAGGTAAGATGAAACTTTCTTTAGTTTATTTAGTTCCTTTATAAAATTTAATAATTCATGTACAAAAGTGTCATATATAACTGATTATACACTAACAATTGCCATGAGCCTGGTACCTTGGGCAGAGAGAAAAGCTTAAATTTAAGAATGATTTAGGACGGCTGAATATGGCATTGTCAGAAACACATACCCAGTAGAGAAGGAAAATACATGCTAGAAGTAGAGTATGTGCTATTTGGAGTGATAGTGAAATCTCAATGAAGATTTCTTATCTTTCAGGAGAGTAAACACTAACAGGCAACTAAAAGTCCAGTATATCTAAGAACTGTCCTGAGGACTTATCCATGGCTTTATTAACAGTATAATTACAACTGACATATACCCTGGTTTATACTGGGTTTTATCTTCTACTCAATATTTAACATAGAAACCCTGATTTTTATTTAGATTAATATCGCAAGAAGGTATTAAAATTAAATAACCGGGTTTCTTTTCCTCATTAAAAGAATCCTCTCCTTTTTCTCCTTAAATCTAAGATCTAGATGATCTTGGAGGTCTTTTCCAACCTTAATGATTCTATGATTCAATGATCTACTTACTTTTCATGTATGACTTTCCTGGTGTCCTCCCACAATGATTCTAAGCGATTTGTCTCTTTGTCAATCTCAGGAGCAAATGTAATATCTTTTTGAGCTATTTGCTTTCCTTTGTCCATAAGCCACTGGAGTTCATGCTGGTGAGAATTTAATTCTTCATCTAACTGGTTAAAGATCCTCAATCTGCAAGTTAAAACCCACATTTCAAATTTACTTATCTTTACTTTTTTCAAGAGAAAAGAGGAGAAAGGAAGAGTGAAACAGTTGCTGATAGAGTTACTGTGCATTAATTTCGCTTTTAAAAACATTTTCTACAATATTTTTTCAGAAAAGAAATTTATCTGGATTTGTTCCTGCTACAACTTGGATCAGAATGTGATTTTTTTTCTGATAAGTAAACAGCTATAAGATTATATAGATATACCTTCACCTCTCACAGTGACTTGGAAATAAATATTTAGATTAATACTTTATTACAGTAAGTGTTTAAAATTTCTTCAGCACATGCACAGGCTTCAGTTCTGTAAGCATAGAGATAGTTTTCTTATTTGGGGTTTCTAATAGCTATTTGGAACTTGGATTCATACAGACAAAATAAATTTCTGATAAAGATTTTCTTGACTGTTCTTTCAATATAGATGGTTAGCAGGTCTTGCTAAGTGTCCTTCTCATGTTCTCCCTCCATCCAAACAACTCGTTCATGTGAAAAAAAAAATTAAATAGATATATAGGCTCATATATGTGTGGTAAGAAAAAAGTACCCAGGCAGAAAACTCACAAATGCCTACAATGTATCATAAAATATCTAGGGACTGCAGGCAAATGAAGTGCTAATCTCAACCATTAATATTGGTTTTACCAGTATTTACCTTAAGGAAGGAAGGTTGAGATTAGATATTAGGGGGAAGTTTTTTACAGAAAGAGTGGTGAGGTGCTGGAACAGGCTGCCCAGAGAAGTAGTGGATGCCCTGTCCCTGGAAGTGTTCAAGGCCAGGTTGGATGGGGCCCTGGGCAACCTTGTGTAGATCCAGGCCTGGAGGTTGGTGGCCCTGCCTGTGGCAGGGGGGTTGGAGCTCTATGATCCATGGGGTCCCTTCCAACCCAGACCATTCTATGATTCTATACCTTTGCTGGAGGGCTTGTAGTGTTGCCTCCTTCAGGCCCTCCTTGTCAGCCTTTTCCTCGGTATCTTCAATACTCTTCAGTAGCTGTTCTTTACGTTCCATGAAAGATCTCCGCAAAGCTCTGAGAGCTTCTGCCTCGCTCTGTTTGGTTCCCAGCAGGTTTTGAACTACCTCCAGTTCCAAGCACAGATTATCCACCACAGCCCTGCAGGAAGTCCTTTGCTCAGAAATGCTGTGCTTTAGGTGATACTGGGCCTTAGTAAGGGAACCGTCTAAACCAATGGCAACAGATTCCAGCTTGTTAAGATCTTGAATAACTTCATTGAGTTCCTTCTCCAGTAATTCAGATTTAGCTTTATCCATATTTCCTGTTTTCTCCACTGTCTGTCTCAGCTGGTGGAGCACTCCCGATGCAGCACTATGGAGCTCCAGGAATACCCGCAGCTGATCCAGAGCCTCTTTTCTTTGGGAAATGATTTGACTTGCCTCCTGGAAGATCTGAAAGCAATCTTCAGTCTTTCCCTGCAATGTCTGTTGGTCCTCTGGGCAGCAGAAAGAACACAATTTATCGACGTGTTCCTTCAGACTTTGTAACTGTTCATTCTTACTTTCGACTTCCATTGAGTGGTTCTACAGGAAAAAAAAAAAAGGGCTAGGTTTCTTCTTCCAATCAAAAGCTCAGAAACTACTATTAAACTTATAAGAAAAACAAGTACTACTGAGGGGTTTTCAATGAGAACAGTTCAGCGGTACAATTTGGCTTTAAATGCATCAGATAAGAGAAAGCTCTATGCAACTACAACAGCGCATCAGTTTTCAAACAAATAAATGACCTCATGCCAGTTTTACATTAATATTTAGCTGAATGCACTGTACAATTTCTCTGTCTTTAATATTTACATCCAAAAGTTTACCTTATTGTGAGATGCAGCTAGTTGTTGATCAGCTGTGTTTATCTCTGAAGTGGCTTGTAGCTCAGCAAGAAACTGCTTAATCCAGTTTGAAAACCTGAGCAGGAGCTCATCAAACTCCCCATGCTCAGCAACAAGAGATTGAAGGAAGTTGATCCTATAGGATGTCAGATGTAAATATGAAAGCACTTGATGTAAATTAATCACTTCCCATAATCAAAAGCACAGCTGACCGGACAGCATTAACATCAACACTCGGTGGAAGGAAGGAAGCATATGTATCTTTATCTTACAAATATGAAGACTGCCATGTGGATTTCTTAACTGGGGAATAATACAACACTTGAAATCACCAGTTTGGCTCTTTGCCATTTCTACTGTTTTATTCATATCAATTGTTAGAATTATCCCAAACAATCAAGGCACGTTCTTCAACTTTTCTTCATAGGGGTAGTCTCAGTAAAGAGAATGATTTTGGTGGCAGCTAAACTGTAACTTTCAGACACAGCAATTCTGTTTGCCCTATATGCAACAGTGCATGTAAGGTCAGGGTCTCATGAATTTAGGCAGGGAGAGAGTACCTGCATACTCAACTTCCACTGAAGCAAGTGAGGGTCCAGTCTGCTCAGAGGAATGCAATTCAAAAGAGGAATGTGCCCAGAGGAGTGCACAGCACCTAGCAGAACTCAGCTTCTAAGCCTTCATCTTACAAAGGTCCTTGTCACCTTACTTTCCATTTCCCTTAGAAATTTCTCCACATAATTTTCGACATGAAATGCTATTTAGAAGATCATCGTATTGTAAAACAATCATACTGGTAAAGAACATGGAAGATGATGTCTATTATTAAAGCTTCTTTATAATAGTAGAAGGTATATGTTCATTACCAAAACAACTGAAATCTATGATAACATACAGTTTCAAAAAAGGAGGCAGTGTTCTGGAGCATATCTCAAGCCAGCAGCCTAACAATTGTGCATTTATATATCTATTGCAAATGAAAACTTGAAAGTGCATTTGAAAAGACAATAGTCTGGCTCTGTACCAGATAAAGCATAGAAATGAAAAGAATGAAAAGCGAACAAATTTAGGAAGTAATTTAGGATGTTACTTGGGAAACTGTAACTGAGGAAATGCAACATTATCCTCATTTTCTGTCCCACACTTCTTCAAACAGAACTTTTAAATCAAAAAATTAGGGAAAGATTATACCAAAAGGACTGCATGTGAAATCTGTGGGCTTTCCCATTCCGGGGAGCTCAGGGTTCAATATGAATGTTAAACCTGTGTTTTCCTAATGCTAATCCTGTAAAAAACGATTTCAGCATTGGGATTCCTCATCTGGGCATTGGTTAATCTCATTTAACATTTAAACGTGTTCTGAAGCACAAACCTTTTATCAACAGTTTGTGGTAAAGCTTTCCACCTCTCATCCAGCTCTGCAAATTTTTCTTTTATTGTTTTCACACACTGCTCAGAAGCTGTCGGGAATAGTGACTCATTTAACTGTAACAGGCTCGCATAGATTGAAGTATGAGACGCAGTATCTGCTCGCAAATCCTGGGGAAAAAAAAGGGAATGTACAGCCTTCAGATTAAATATGGCATCATAATATACAGAATAAGAATATAATGAAAGAAACATCTAGGGATTTCCAGTACACCCCTTTGAGACAAATAAATGAATACAGTCAAGTCCTTGGAGGAGTTGAGGTCTATTAGGACAAGTAGGTACTTAACACTTCTTGGGCAGCTAAATCTGCAGCTGTAATTAGGTAGGGATTCCTCAAAGCTGTTTTTATAACAAATGACAAAATATTTGAAGGGAAGGCATACTTTAGAATAGGATCAGTGTCTTGTGTTTAGTAAAAGAAAATCAGAAATCAGAATTTCATTGTGAATTCAAAACCTTTGAGCATTTTGTCATCTAGGCAACTTTCCGCACATGTGAAAAAAGGAAATTAGCATTGTCTAAAAAAGACATTTCTCTAGAGAAAGGATCCTCTGGCAAGCAGACCAGTGCCCTTCCTTGACAGATAATAGGATATACCAGGGCATTAATTTTCTTGTGATGGCATATTATATTTGCAAATAACACTCCTCTTTTCTTTTTCTTGTCTCATAAATAACAACAGTGATAATGAGGTACTCCCCTAGGCTATTTTCAAAACCCCAAATCAAATCACTTGTCAGACTACAACTGAGCAAGTCCATCCTTTAGAAGGCACAGAAACAAACCAGGAAACGTAGGGGGACCATTTTCAGTTGAAACATACCTGCAGCGACTGCAGTTCACTTTCCAATTTAACTCTGTCAGCAGAAACATACTGCTCTGAAGGCCTGGCTGCAGCTTCACACCCCTCCAACCAGGTCAGGAAGGCAGATAGCTCCTTCTCCTGCCTAACAAAAATCACAACGTAAAGTTGCTAACTCAAGTCACCCCATCGGTCTCACACGCTGACCTCAGGAGTGTCTCTGTTGTCCATTGTAACAGATGCGAGAGTCTACTCACTTCTGCCACTGAGCCAGAAGAGTCTCTACAAAGGTCTGTCTCTCCTTAGCAGTGTCTAGCACCTTTTCATATTTCTGCTGTAATGCTGCAACCTCCTGAGCAGCTTTTTCTTTACTGGCCACCTTTCGGGCACAGGCTGAGAGAGAGGCCAGCATGTTGCTCAGTTTTTCCACAGTATGACAAAGGTCCTAGTGAACAGGTAAAAGAAATGGAAGTCACATATGTAAACAACGAGCTATGGCAATGATGGTGGGAAGAATTATGTACCTCTACTTAAAGGCTGAAGGAATCCTACATCCATCAAATCATGAAGCCACTGCATAGCTCACATTTTACTCAGATCTACCTATCTTAGGTATGATTCCCATACATCTCAACCAACAAACTTGTGGTGGGGAAAGACTTTCTTAAGAATGGTATTGAAGAGAAGACAGTCGGCAACCAAAGGGTTAGATCTGAACAGGCATGCAATAGCATTACTATGTAGGATAAAGCTCCAACTTCCCTAACATCTAAGAATTGTTATGACTCGCACATATACAGTAAATAAAAAAAACCCAACCCCTAGCTTCAAAACATGAGGACTGCCAGATTTGAAGCACACATCATGGGACATGGCAGAGGTATGGACAGTTGCTGTGAGCTTCTTCCCGGATTAGCTAAAGGTCTTTTTCATTAAAAAAATCGGCATCTGATGTTGACTAGCCTTCCAGTGTTGACATTTCTAGAGACCTGGGAAACTTGTTCGAATTAGAATGATTGAAATGTATTACAATAACTTAGAAAAGTAGAGAATGGAATAGATGTAAGACCACCAAAGTTCCAACTCACAGGTATGCAATAATAGCAGCAGTGGTAATGGCTATGCTATAGCTATCATGAAAGAAATCATATATAGGAGGAAATGTGAGCTCTACAGCATCAAATTGCTGGTGTGTAAACTTAATAAAACTAATTTCAAATTAAGGCATTGAGTCATCTTGATCCTATTGGCAGGACAAGAGTTTACCATAGCATACTCAGCATATTCATAGTACTTAAAAGCCAGTAACAGTAGTGATTACATGTGCTGTCTGAATAAATTCTCCACTTGCAAAATATTTTTTCCTCAATAAGTGTCAAGGGTTTTTTTGAAGCAGACAAGCCAGGTCTTCATTGCATATAACCTTTGCAAGCAGTTACCGTTAGAGTTCAGCAGAAATTACATGTGTGTTACTGCAAGAACAATATGACTAAGTTTCAAAAGCATCTTCCTAGAAAGGAAGATAATGATTATGGTGGGAAGAACAGTCACATAAACACAGACAAAAGTGTTACACCAAATTAATTGAGATTTGGGATTTTTCATAATCTGAATACCAGTTCAGTGTTTATTTTCCCACTGTAATGGACTGAACCAAATATCTAAATACCCCAATAGGCTGCCTTTGCCTCCTCCTGCCCCCAACCCTGGTCTGCGAGGCTTCAGGCAGCCCTGGTCTGTGGGTTATTAGCATTTCTGTGAGGAGGTCAATGTGGCACTGCTTCCCTGGACTCAGGGGCAGGAATCACTGGCCACATTCTCACCGTGCAATCCTGAAGGGCTGCATATGTTGCTGCTGCTGAAGAGCATGTTGTGAGAGGTTCAGCTATCTTAACTTCAAATTCAGACACTGCCTGCTGCACCTATGAAGAAAAGGCAGACCAGAGACTCTAAAACCACCAGGAAATACATAAATGATGCTTTCAATAACATCTTTAAAATATTTAGTGCTAAGAGAATTATATATTCTAAGCTTTTGTAGTGCTGAGTACCTTTTGAAGTTAAAAGATGCTTTGAAGTTAAAAGACGCTAACTGTGCTCAGCTTCTTGTGGATGGGCAATAATAATATTTTAATTATCTTCCCTATGACCTACTAACCACTCAAGATTCACTTTAAAGTGTTTATAAGAAGTGTGGCTGTAGCTAATTAGTGCACTATCCAGGAGAATCACTTAGGTTTTCTAAAAGACAGCATAATTTTTTGAGTATGCATATTTTAGTGTATTCCTGAACCTGTGTCTTAAATAATTCAAAGCACAAATTTGAGTATAGAGGTCTTGCTATTGCCTTACAAATCTATTCATATATTCTAGTCTATCCTAATACACATTTTATATTCAATTTTGGAAAAATAAAGACTAATTCTATAAATTGCTGCCAATGATCCATTAGATTTTACATTATCTACCTGTTTAAGACTTTCTTCATATTTCTGCTGGGCTGATGCATTCCCCGTGATTGTTCCTTCCAGTCTCTGTGCGTGATCTCTTAGCTCTTCCCAATACCTTTTGACTTGAGTCAGTTTGGCTTTAATACGTGCACATTCTCCAGAGGTAACCAACTGTGAAAAAGACTTGGCTTCCTCTTCTAATTCTGCTATTCCAGTTATTTTACCATCTATTTTTTTATTAATAACCTAAAATGTAAAGTAATAGTAAATAAAGAAGCACAATAGTTATTTAGTTTTAAGAACAATATTTTCTACTTCCTTTTAACTGAGCCATTAATATTCTAAATTAAAAAATTGAGTAAGAGGAGGATTCACTGACCATTTGAAATAACTCATTATAAAAGTCTTTAACATGTCCTGAAAATTAATTTTTCTTCCTGAAATTAGGACTGGAAAAGGCTTAAAAAACAGCCTCCCTACAAGTAGTCTCTGTGAAGAGGAATTATAATTGCCTGAGGTGCATATTTTCACAAGCAGACAAGACGGCTGGTGTTTTAGCATCTCTTGCTTCACAGCAAATAATACACAATTCTCTTAAAGATTCAAAATAAATGCAAGATGAAAAAAAAGTGAGCATATAAATGAAAACAATATTGTTATGGAGCTGAACCCTGACAGTTGATTACTTGTGCTTAATAAGTTTTCAAATACTTACAAAATAAAAGGTGTTATGATTTGAAAACCAATAGAGATAGCTTTAGTTTTCTAATTTAAAATTCTATGGTATAATAATGAATAAATTAAATTAGAAGATGAGGCAGGGTGAGCGTGCCCTCAGGCAGAGGATTAAATAACTTTGTAACTGTTTAAATAGGAAACCATGAAACAGGAGTGATAATGTTCTTTTGTACTTTTTGGCTGTCTTTTAAGTCAGTTAGTAAATGCATAAAGACTAGCACTAGCTTTACATTTCATCAGCTGTGTGGCAGCAACTATCTCATTGTTTTGCACTTATTTTTATTGCAAATTAGAGGCAAACCTGAAAGCTACGACATCCAAGACAGAAATATATGGTGTTTCACATTCATTGCTTATTTATTCAATAAGCATCTCTGAATTTAGAAATAAGATTTTTTTTTTCCCCAACTAAATACTTTTGATTTCTGCTAAATGGAGTATGCCCATGGAGCTCTTCTCAAAAGTACAAAAAAACACTCACTCATAGGCAATTGAAAGAGCCACGAGCCCAATTTGACATTGAAATAGGCCATAGCATTCTTGGGTATAAAAACATTAAGATATGCATGTATGTGACAGCAATCAAAAACTTTCCTGAAAATGAGATCTCAAAAGTATAGAAAGTGTCCACTTTGTGTTGTAAATGTAATAAAAATATGGTACCTTGCTTGCCATTATAAAGCTCAAGAGCAGCTTAGTGCCACATTCAGAGTCCAGAATTAGCAGGGTGACAGCACAGAAAAAAAATGTGGTGCTGTAAGCATTTATAGTGTCTCTTTATGCGATATATTCTGAATTAATTCCCATTATAAAATAACTTTTTTGCATGAAAATACAGTGCTGAGAAAAAATACCAGATTTGCTGACCTGAAGCTGAAATTATCTAACAATGCAGCAGATACAAATGAGGCAGCGCTTTTTTACTCCCACACTATTCTGTTAAATTCACTCAGTTACATAAAAGAAGGTGGATAATTGAGGCCTTCAAAACTCTCACTGAGTCTGCCACCAGTGGTAACTACTTGTGATAACTGTCGTTTTGTCCGCCAGGAATCTCGGAGAAATGCGTAGGTGAAAATCTGGCTCTGCTGAAGTCATCAGCGTTTTGTAATCATTGTCACCAAAAGTGACACTTTTTATGTACGATAATCACAGTCAGCTGAACCTGGTTTCTTTATCTGGACAGCAAGAGATATCAGAAAATCACCATTTTTTGGTAGCGTATTTGCCTCATACGGCAACATTCCTTACCAAAATGGTGTACTAGAAATTATGAACTAAGTATACTGATCAGGTCTGTGACACAGACTAACTCATCAGGAAACTCACAAAAAAACATAACAAATCCTTCAAAATCAAGCAGAAAGCAACACTGCTGAAGAAGACCTCCAGCTATGTCCACGTGTTGGAGGTTCGATGACTCACTTTATGTATCACAGCTCATAAAGCTGGTTCATTCACCTCATTTACAGTGATGGATCCCGGGCTTTATCTGAAGGATCTTCTCTGCTTTATGTCTCTTCACTCAGACATTTGTAAAAATTACCTGCTGAGCATTTTTCTTTCATGATGTTTAAATGAAGAAAGCATACGTTGCCATTCTCAAAACCTTACAATGCAGTGTAAAAATTAGCATTTATCTGCATATAGAGCAAGAAAGAGTTTCTGGGATGTTGTCTTGAACAGGACTAGCAGTGGTTAACTGGGCTTCATTTAGACAGACAAGAGCTGTTGTCACATTGTAATGAAATATTAATATAGTTTGATCCGGTGACTCTCTGTCTTAAAAATTTGAATCACATCCTGTAGCTACTGAAAAGTACAGCTACATGATAGTGTAATTGGGTGGAATAAATGCAGATATATTATTTCACAAGGAAACTGGTTTTGAGTTGCAGTGGCAATGAAGCAAGAATGCAAGCACTGTTTTATTCTTCAATGATGAAATCAAAAGATTTTATTTATTTGGTGCACGTCAAGTTGTGATCAAATTAAGAACAGGAAAATTCATTGATAAACTGTTTCTATCACATGAAACAAATGTTTTATGGGATCCTTTGGGAATATTTAGGGTGAATCAGGTTCATGACTCCAAGCAGCTGCCCACCTGTGCACTTTCTGAAGAGCAAGGAGGTCAGAAAATAAAGAAATTGGCAGTGTGCACTTCATATTGAAAAACTCTGTCCCCTTAGAAATGTGCAGTTTCCGAGAAGGTATATCTTATTTGTGAGAGGAAGGATATGAAATCAGCCCTTGAAATGCAATGCTTAGAGACAATATGCACCTCAGCAATACGAAACTAACACACTATGTATCTATAAGAACGTACACAGTATTTAAGACAGTGTAAATTAATAGCAATAAATGCTAGGTAGGTTTGCAAGCTACAAAGAGCAATAGTTCCTTTATTATTTCAACATAAAAGATACATAAATCAAGTTATAACTTTAGCTTGCAAGGTTAAAATCAAGTTCTATATGCACTAGCTGATGTATGTTTTTAAATAAATGAGCTTTTTACACCTTGTGTTTATGCAGCTATTTTGTACACCAGTTGAGATTACTCGGAAAATAAGAAGAGTATAAATTAAATACTATTTTCAAACATACACAAAAGGGCTCCATATAAGTAAACACAAACAGAGAAGGCAGCCTGTATGAATTTTCTTTTAGTTTATGTAAAACCTTACTGCTAGATATATTTGTGTACAGAGCTTGCCATCATTACATCACAGTAGTCCTGAAACATGTAAAATGTCTTTTC
>VZTU01030238.1:0-19547 GCA_013400835.1 Zapornia atra
GACTAATAAATGTTATTAGTAGTAGCTTATTATTATGACTAACATTTGCCACGGACTGTTCTTTTATTCACAAATGCACTCCGATGTTTATCTCCATTTAGACTGGTAACAAAAGCTGATGAATACTTACGATGCATAATTATCAAGGTACAGATTATTCTCTGCTAGTCATAGTATGCACCTTGTTCTATGAATGACAGGATTACTAAACAAGAATGTGATGAATGAATAAGCCAGTTCTTGTTTGAAACTTCAGAAGCTTTCAGTAAAATCCATGCATAAGCCAACATGTGTATGAGTACTTGGCAGCTGACAGCATTTGTGAGCTACCAGTAACACAGCTTCCAGCTTCAAAGCAATCAATCAAACATCAGTCTACACTCCAAACACCACTGTAGTGCAAACTTCATGATAGCAAGAAGGTCATTTCCACCACTGTCAGACCAAGTAATAAAATTTTAGTGAATCTGTGACTTGGGACATTTCCTTAGCCAGAAACAAAGTCAGTCTCTTTCTCATCACACTTCTTATGTTTCTATGAGATGCACTCTTCTGATAACTAGCAAGCACTCGAAAATAAGTTAAAGTGGAAGTCTCTCTGGAAGATCTCTTCACCTAATCATGAGATAAAGCTTAAAGACAAGGCTTGCACCTGCAAAGGAGCTGCAAACAGATTTACAAGCTCCCATGCACATGATTAGGCTCACACACGCTATATCTTGCCCACTTCTTCACTATACCCTATTTTAGATTGGCTTTTCACCCATGGAAAAATCTGAGTGTGTAGGCTAGAAGAAAAGTGCAATGGGATTTGGAGAGCCTGTTTTAGATTGGCTTTTCACCCATGGAAAAATCTGAGTGTGTAGGCTAGAAGAAAAGTGCAATGGGATTTGGAGAGATATTCAAATGGAAGAGGAGAACAGAAACTTGATAGCAACTACAGTATACAACCGGAAGGCAGATGCCTGCCTATTTTTGCTGTCTTCATAGAGCTGAGTGCCATATATATGCTCAGGAAAGGAAGAAAGAAAAGACACCATTCTGCAAAGGGAAACTAGAAAGGCACACACTTTCAGTGCAGAATGGTAGAGGAAGCAATTAAACTCGACACTTGCCTTAACACGTTACCTTAACATTCAGATTCTGCTGATGAAACATGCAATTTCATCTGCTGCCGTGTAAAACTGCCAATACAGCGTGTAACAGGTATTAGAGACCTTGCTTACTTGGAAAGCCTACAGATAGACATTTGTGAATGGAAAACATTGAATAGTGTAGTATTTTGCTCAGGAATATTTTCATACACAAAAATACTCACTTGGGAAACAGCACATACCAAACATCCAGAAAAACAAAACTCGATAGACAGAAACTGCTGTCTCAAAAAAGGTTCTAAACACAGTTAAACCAAGGCACTGTTCTGAACGTGATTGAACCAACTGTAGAATCTGTACACCTGTTTATTGATTAAGTAAGATTTGGATCACTTATCTTGTGTTTATTGAAACCAAAGGGTCAAATTTAGTTTCATAAAGTTCATCACATACCTTATGCCTTCTTGAACAGCATCTTGAGAGCAACCTTCAGAAGATACAGGAAGATTTCCTTGTATACAAGCCATTTCTTCATCAACACCCACTTTAAAATTAAAAGTTAGACAGGAATGCTGACGCAAAATTATTAAAGGAATTAGATTAAAGATTAATATTTACGCTTTAAACTTTGTACAATCTACTGTTAGAAAAGCAGAATTTGCTTATATACAGAGTTGCACCTATTTCTATCAGTGGGGAATGCAAACCTGGTGTAGCAGGTAAGAGTATCCAGTCCAGATATCATACAGAACACACTGCATTAAATTTCTTTTAAAGGTTTTATTTAGTGTTTTATAAAGTAAGGACTCACAGAAAAAATAATGAAAGAACTGACATGCCAAGATTCTTTCTCTCAAATACATTTTGGTTTGCTTTTAAAGCAATTATATAAAGTGCTCTAATTGCTACTTACTTCAGGAAAGGTTTAGCTCCGCAAAAATGTGGACTAGACCAAAGATATTTTGAGAAATTTTAGAAAAATACACAGTGATGCCAAACTTGCACCTATGTAGCGTTTGGGGAATCATGGTTTTTACCTCTTGCAGACAAGGGGGGAAAAAATATAGAAGTCTGCAACCTTGGCAGTTGTTTCACGTTAGATGATGCATTCTTTTTCATATAAATTTGTTACAGTAGTTAAGCAAAACAATGGTGCTTCTATTTTCAAGCCATGTTATTTTTTAACATGTACCAGAGCCGTCATGCAGGCAGCCTGTTTGCCTGCTCCATGAGAAGGTTTTATATTCCAGAAGGCTTCCACCCACTACTCTCTAATGGTGAAAATAAATCAATTTCATCTGCTGGTACTTTCATTTCTTCTCTTCCCCCCTCCTCCCTGCTTTCCTCTCCTTCCTTTGTGGGCCCCTTTCCACAATGCCATATGGCAGCTGAGGAAAGGGTACGGCAACGATCTGCATTTTCAGCTCCTAACAAAAGATGCAGTAGTGTCAAAGAGGCTCATGAATGCATGAGACATACATGTACAGAGAAGTGCCTCCAGTCCTGTCAGGAAGGACTAAAGAGAAGCCTGATAAACCTGACATCGCTTTAGCGCAAAGAAAGGCAGCAGTGCTTCTCTCAGTAGTTCATCTCGNGTGGCAGAACAAGAAAGGCACAAGATCAACCATCCTATCTATTCGTTTTTGATACATGTATCACGAGATAGAATTATTTCAGCAGGGGCTGTGTCAGCTTGGCTACGTGAATAGCAAAGAGAAAGAATGCAGCAAGAGGCTGTAATCAGTTTCTCCGCTGTCCTAATTCAGCTCACTAAAGCCTTAACATATGAATAGATGAAACATAATTTTAAAACGCTGACAAAGTTTTCAACGTTCGCGTTCAAAATGCAGCTTGGGCTTTGTCTGCCTCTCGCCCTCCCCAAGACTTTAAGCCATTTAAATGCACTCCCTGGTCAGCATTGTGTGGCAGAATGAATACACCCTGTACTAGTTCAACCACTTACTTAGGACTCCCTTAGTTAAGCAAAAAAAAAAAAAGGCACTACCACATTCTTCTGGAAGGGTCCAGAGCTCCAAAGCTCAGAGACATGGCATTTCAATATGCAGAAGGTGTTTTTGCCTGGAGTACATTCAAGGGCTGCCTACAATAAGGTTTGCTGTATTTCTTAATTATTTAGACCTAGCACACTTGTAACTTGATTTGTCTGAATGTTTCTAACAGCAGACATTTTATCAAGAAAAAAAGCAATCTGTTCTCAAAGCAAAAGAAATCCTAACTTTCGCAAGCGAAGTGGTGTCTGCTATGTTTATAAGGCTATATTTATTTAGGTCACTGAAGGTCAACAAATAGTTAAATGTCATTCAGAAGACTGTAAAGTTTGGGAGCCATAGTTCCATTTTTAATAACAATAAAAATATTTTAATAAGAATATAGTTTTAAAAGCACCTGAATTTATTCCATAGGTATAAATTCAATCTTTCAACATTTGCACATGCATTTCTCTCTCATAACTCAGAAAATAACTATTGACCTGTAGCCGCCTCTACAGGCAGAAGTGTGAAGCTGTGAGTTTCGACTGGATTTAGCTGCACTTGAAGCCCAGCTGGATTTGTTGGTCACAACAACCACCCTTTCAACCCATAGATGTCAATCTGAGCTGAACTGCAACAAATAAGTCAGCTGTTCAACACTGCCTTTTCTCTTGGAGAACATCTGTTTGTATGGCTGATGTCCACTCAATAGGGTGTGGACATTTTATTGAGAATGCAGCAATCTGGGCTGCTTGGGGATCCAGAAATCTCTTTTTCTTCCCATCTGAAATATTGCATATAAGTTTAACTATGTTCTTGCACGGTTTCCTTTCAAGGGGTTTTTTAAAGATCAAGTTATGGTGCTTCCAAGCACATTGCAAATACAAGATAAAAACCAAACACCTGCAAACAGAATCCTGGATACAAAGCTGTTTGATATTTTGATTGGAAGTGCCAATAATCCCTGTGATTTTAAAGACCCGAGTGGCTTTAGGTTCTAGAATGTGTCCACAAGTAGTCTTGTGGACATCAGCCATACATACTGATTTCATCTTGAATTCTGCCCAGCTCTAAGTATCTCTCTGAAAACTGACAACATTTCCTTGTTCTGGACTTCAGCTGGGTAAAGATTTTCTGGGATGTGAAGCTATTTCTTCTCAGTTGTATCACTTCAATGACATAATAGGCGCGTCATTAGATACATCACAGGAGAGAGAGAGTAGAGCCTTCCAAGCATCAATACCAGGAGTGTGCAGTTAACTCATACTATTTCTATTCTGACGCCAGAGAGTGCTTACAAATGAAAATATACGAGCACCCTGGGACATGCGAGTATGGGCACATGTCCAGTCATAAGGAAACCATAGGCTAATTACATTATTTGTCCCCATCAGTGCTTCTTTCTTCCTAATATGATAGCCTTTGCCTATCTGGGTTTTGCTCTGACGTGGTGCTGGGCAGCTTGCAGTCCTTCGACTGTTCTCAGCCCAGGGCCCATCCTAGTTCCACCTACGCTGTATTACAAGCTACTTTCCTGCCATGTTTGCAGGTGTAACTCAGTTAATACTTTGTCTGGTACACACAGATTGTGGCAGCGCATTCATTTTCACCCAGGGTCTCGAGGCAATGCTCTTAGCTTTACACGTTTACATCTTTGTGGGCACATCAGTCATAGTGACTCACTGGCTGCTGACTAGAAGTTTCTATACTCAGAGTGAACTCACCTGTGGTTTGGGTTTTAGCCCATACCTTCTTTCATGCCCTGCTTTGTTCTGTAGAAAGCCAATAAACTACCTCATTTTGGGAAAAGTCTATATCCATTTGTCAAGAGCACAGAAGATAACTTGTACTTCCCTTTACTTTTACGGCATAGCATAATTGAGGTCCATTATTTGAGAGCACAGAAAAAAAATAATTCTAGCTTTAGAGATTCTATGCAGAAAAAATACTTTATATATTTTTCTCTAGAAACATTAGTTAAAACTTGAAATAATTTGATATAGAGAATCTCCACTAATACACACTAATACATCCTTTCACCACAACAGCAACATCTCCTTTGGATCAGGGGTATTGTTTTAACATCCAAAATGCCAAGGCTGCTAGTGTAAAACCAAAAGGCATTTCATTTTTCTGATGGAAACTATTTATTCCCTGTGCAGATCAAAACAGAAAAAAAAAATCACATCAGTCTTTGCAATATAGAGTAATATTCCTTTTGATAACACAAGTCTTTTCCTCTTTGATCAAAGGCAGACAAAAGACAGTAAGGTCAGGAGAGGGTAGAGTCAACATTTCCCTGATAATTGGGAAAGTGATGGACCCAAGCAATTCACCCAAGTGAAACCAAAGCAAGGCTTTTTTTAAAAAAAAAATTCCTCACAATGCCTCAAGTCTTCAGACTTGGTCCTAGAGGGTAAAGTGCTTTCTGCCAAGATGTAGCAGGGAAGCATGAAATACCTAACTTCTTCCTCACCGCATGGATTAGCTGAGCTAAGAGTGAGGCTTGAATGTGAAGTGACTTAAAAAAAGAGGTTCATTGCTTGGGCCAATAGCCACTTGACAGGAACTAAAGGCAAGAGAGTAAGATGGGGCAATTCTCAGGGGGTTTAAGTTTTAGATTAGGAGAACTTTCTCTTTCAATATATTTTCCCTCCTCTTAGTCATAATTTCATCTACCATGCTTGAAATTGCAAGTATGGCACCTCAGGTCTATCTGACTGCAGCAATTCTTTCCTAGCTAGTAACAGATCCATTCCTGCTAAAATCCTATTACTCCCAGCTATTTCTCTCAAGGATTGTAACAATTCTACTGAAAACAGATCAGCGGTTTTGGTATAATCTTATTCCCTATAACGAGAACAAGGTCTCCTTCTAGTAAATCCTGCAACTAGATGTGACAAGAATAGAAAACCTCTTTTCATTTCCTCCCTGCCATACAGACAGGTAGTAATGAAAGACATTTTGAAGTTTTCTGACTCCAGATGCAGTGTTAATTGCCAGCCCTCAGTGAAGGAATGCAGCTAATGTTATAAACATTTTTCCCTACAGCTTTGACAATAAGCAGAGACAGAGCAGGAGGGGTCATTCCTCATGTGTGAGGTTGACAAATAAAGGAAGTTAGTATGGAATAAACATGTAGATTCTAATAGATTAATTAAAAGGGCATTTTCATTATCTTTGATGTTTATGAAACAGACCTTGTGTTTAGGCAAATTAAAACCAGAGTATATACTATAAATTATATGGATAGACTTGAAGTGTTATGCATATTGAACTGGAAGAAAAAAATTACAAGGGCTCCATAATTTAATCTCAAAACCCTTAATGCTAGTCTTTTAAAAATATATATATTTTTAAATATATATAAGGTGGATTCAGTCTTGCTCAATACACATGTGGTTATGCCAAGATTGAAACTGAAAACCTCATTGTGTTTATGGAATGCTCTGCAATATTTCCCAAGTTACTTGAATTCAGCTGTGGTAATTTTCATTTTTGTATTTTTTTTATTTTGACCACAGACATGCATTTGTTGTGAGCATCTGACATTCAAACATTTAATGTTTCTGCTTGCTTTGTTAAATGTAACTCTTCATAATGGTTACACAAATGTTTGGTTTCCTTTGATTACAGGAGTAAGAATAAGAGTGAGAAGTAATTTGGGCTCTGAATCGGTGTTGTCAGGCAGCAGCTCTACAGCAGAACATCTAATGATAGAAGTTCTATGAGGAACTTCCTGTTAGGTAAAAATTCATAGGTACAAATTAAGGAGCTATATTATGTACAGAATTTCATTTTCTCTGATCACATTCACACAAATCAACTGCTCATGGGTGCACCGTCCCAGCTGTAACAGTTATTTTCCTCCCATGGCTCTGGTGAAGAGCTCTTGGAAATAATACTGTATTTCATGTTACACCATAGTAGGAACATTTTAGCTGATGAGCCTAAAATTCACCAAATCTGATCCAGTGAATGCCAGAAAAACCACCTCTGGACATTCAAATCTATGCAAGAAACAAACAAAAAAGTCAACACCAAATTAATTTTGAAATGCGTACAGCTTTTTGGGTTTTGTTTTGGGTTTTGGGGTTGTTTGGGTTTTGTTTTGGGTTTTGGGGTTGTTTGGGTTTTTGGTTGTTTGTTTTTTTTTTACACAAAAATGTATTGTATTCAGTAGGGTCTATCTCGTAAATCTGGAAAATCTGTAAGCTCCAACCTACACAGACAAAAGTAAAGTAAGATACTGAGAAGTCCAGAAATCTTAGCCTTAATAGTAGATGTTTTGAATAGAAATCATTATTCATTAGAATACTACACAGAGGTCCAAGTGCAGGGCACAGTGGGTGCTTTTAGTTTAAGAAGGACGGTTGAAATCAGAGAATGTTTCTCTGAGCCATTATGACCAATTAACATGCTTCCTGGACAAATACCCCACACCCTACACTGCCACCACCACTGCGAAGTCTCTTAAAATGCCATAGGAACCCTGAGACTCTTCATAGTTCTTTTCTCAAGCCAGAGTTAACGTGATCTCTGCCATGATCCCCTAGTAATTCACAAGTAGTATGCATTCAGCTAGAAATAAAGCCCGGTCAGTTTCTGCAGTGTCAGATCTCCACCTATTTTCTCAGGAAGCACCTCAGAAATGCAACACTAATGAGTTCCAGACAGGGCAGCAGAGGAAAAGGCATTTGAAGGTACACATTTGAAGTATTATCCTGGTGAACCAGAAAAACAAGCAAAACAAAGCAGCCTGACAAGTCTCAAACATTGTCAGACTTGGGGCACACAAGTTTTGTATACATATCTTTATGCATATAAAGATGCACATTCCTAACAAATTGTCATAGCTACACTGAAGGTAAGGGAATCAGGAAAGTTAAGTACGTACTGTTTTGTATTTAGCTGCTTTGCCAAGGCTGTTTTAGGACAAGTATACACATATTGGAGAAAAGCAGGCAATGTTCTTTCTTGCACATTCAGTAGAATTTATAGAGAAAAGTACTGTGCAGTCTTGTTTCCCCAATTTTCCTGAGATATGAGGCTTGTCTGCTGCAGCAGTGCTCACGCTGACACAGGTATCACTAATCACCCAGAAATAAACACATGACATTCTTTAATTTGGTGCACTAATCATCTCCTTAGAAGCCAAGATGCTGCTAGCACAGTGACAGGCCTTCATTTACTTTCTCTTCCCTGAGAACAACAGAATTTTATCTGACTCTTACATTGGAAGGCAAGTTCTCTCCTGTTAGCTTGGCTGTACCTCATGGAAAGGGCAGAAAGTGTGTTGTAACGATTTGAAAAGGGATGCTATATTATGTATGATGAAATGTAAAGGATATAGCTGGTAAGCTTTTATGATCTTACCAGCCACTCCTATGGAATGCTGTCGTCTTTTCCCAAAGGCATTAGACCTCTTTAAGGATGTAATAAAACATTTCATTTGAGCACATCACATACAGAGCTGTTGAGGTTTAAAGTTCAGAGAACAAGCAAGTGAAGGGCCTCTGTAGCAACAGGCAGCTGTGGGACCAGCCCTAGTGAAAAAGCAAAACATGAGAAGGAGGAGGCATTGCAATGGAGGCACAGTCAACGTTACCTCGTTACTGGCAATTACTTAGATTTCACTCATTAGAGCCATAGTTAACCAGCTACAGAGACCCTCACCCCATCAGCTTTGGGAAATGCTTCCTTCCAAAAGCAGGTGGTAACTCAAAGCCAATGCAGAGACGAAGTGCAAACCATAACCTCCAATGCCAGCATTTCTGAGCTTTTGCGGATAAAGTGCCCCACTCTAATTGTTACTTTTTATTCTTCCCAAATGAGATTGCCAGGAAAATTAATTAGGAAGACACCAGAAAATTGCATTAAAGAGAGGTAAATTAAATTTTGGGTTTACTTTAAGTCTCTAGACCTTACCAGCCTTCTCAGCTTGAAATTAAATGGCTTTTGGCAGAAGACCAAACTGTGGTGACAGATGATGCTCTGAGGTGTTTAAACCCACAAATAGGAAGAACAGTCTGATTATTGTAGCATTATCTTTTGACTTGGAAGACAATCAAATCACCTGCTTTGTCACAGTTTGCTCTTGCATTTTTGGGCACTATCTTCTCTAGCTAAGATGACAGGAACACAAAGTTGCTTTTTTGATTTGAATGAACTGCTTGTATTTCAGATTTGAGTTTAAAAGGAAAAAAACACCACAAAATCCAAGGTTTTCCCATCTGCCTCATTCGAGATCAATTGAAATATGCCATTATGAGTTAATTTAGGAGTCTCTGCACATTGCATTTCAATTGTTAGTTTTACACCTTTTTATGTGTAGTGTAAAAGCACAAAGAACATTTGAAAGAAAAACTTTCAAATTTAAAAATTGGAAACATTCTGTTCTGAAATATTAACATGGTATGAAAATAAGTCAAAAGTAATTTAGTCAAAGCGAGCAGGTTTCAACAATACTTCTAATGAGAAGCAATGAGATATTTTCCCTGTGGGGTGATGAACTTACATATTTAGGGAAGAGCAGAACTCCAAAGCTATCGTTAATAATCAAAATGAATACAAGTTACAAAAACATCCCCAAAGCTGTCTTGTGCAGTTTGTCTTTCATTAGATACTCGAATACATTTCATGGTGCATGTCAGAGTAGCGATGAGATATTTTCACCTATTTTCTGTGCCACATGGACTCCTCTAAAACATTGAAATTACATTTGTACATTTATTTTTTTCAACCTTAGTGCAGTAGATGAACTTTTTCCCCAAAAACAAAATCTGAAAAAGAAAACAGAGCTCAAGAAACCCAGGTGGGATTTGACCAAATGATGAAACAACATCTCTATGCTTGCACAGAGTCATAACTGAAGTTCACATGAGCAGATGCCAAGGGCAGCACTCAGCTGCCCATGTGCGGGTGGCTGGTCCTATCTGAGCTGCTGCAAGGCATCCCACCTGGTCTCAGACAATCCAAAAGGATATAAATCTTTCAGAGGCTTTGTGTCATATCTACCTGTACTTTAGAGTCCTGGTCAATTTCTTTGGACGCCTCACATGGCGCAAGCCATGTACATTTAGTCCATCATAGTCTGATTAAGGCCCTTTAAATGGGCAAGGGAGCCATGCTCATCCAAAAACAAACACCTATGCTTGGGCAGCTGAGTCATGCCCTTTAGTCTACAGCTGTACTGATAGTATCTCACTGACATAACAGGAGCTTGGACAGTTATACAGAGATACCAAAATTAAGATGTTTCTCCTGTAATTTAAATCCCACCTCCACTATTTTAAAACTTGGGTCATCGCTCAAGACTAGTAGCCACACCTGAGGAAACCAATGATGGTTCAGAAATTATTTCCTTAAATCTTGTGCTCCGTGGTGTAATCATAATTTGTCATAAACAGTGTCCTTGTGTTTTCACATATGTGCTCTTGCATCTCAGAAGGCCAATGGTATCCTGGGCTCTATCAGAAGAGGGGTGGCCAGCAGCAACAAGGGGGTGATTGTCCCTCTCTACTCTGCCCTCTTGAGGCTCCATCTGGAGTCCTGTGTTCAGATCTGGGGCCTCCAGTACAGGAAAGATGTGGAACTGTTGTTGGCTGTGGGGGAACCTCCTTGCAGTCTTCCAGTACCTGAAGGGAGCATACAAACAGGAGGGGAATCAACTTTTTAAAAGGACAGACAATGGCAGGACAAGGTGGAATGGATTAAAGCTAAAGGAAGGAAGGTTTAAATTACATATAAGGGGAAAGTTCTTTAATGAGAGGGTGCTGAGGTTGTGAAGCAGGTTGCCCAGAGAGGTGGTAGATGCCCCATCCCTGGAGGTGTTCAGGGTCAGGTTGGATAGGGCCCTGGGCAACCCTGTCTAGATCGTGGCTAGAGGTTGGTGTGCCTGCTTGTGGGAGGGGGGTTGGAACTCTGTGATCCTTGGGGCCCCTTCCAACCTAGATCATGCTATGATTCTATAAGAAGGCTTTCGCAAAGCTTACCCCCACTTCCAATTGCATGAGCATCTTTAGCTGGCAACTTACAAATTATTACTTTGAAGTATTAAAACCCACTAGTAAAAGGGGAAAGAAATAATTCAGTCTTTTGTCTATGACTGTGATCCAGCTTTATGCAGTACATTCATATGTGCACCTACACATAATCTGGAACTTTAAATATCAACATTAACCATTTTACACTGACGAATTTCTTATTACAAAGATTTTTTTAATTATGTGAATAATTACAAAATGGTTGCAAGTACTTAAAGTTTAAATAACTTTTTTCTAATAACATCCTTGCAGCTTAATTCCAATCCTTACCAAGGAAATTTGCCATGTAGGACTAAATTATAGCAATAACGACTGAAGTTAAACTGCTTATGTGGATAATCATGATTAGACCCCCTTGTACTAATGACTATATGATACACAATTTCATCAAGTTTTTCCTTACAGTCAGCTTTACTTCACACATATTTAAGCAACAGCTAGTAAACCTGAAAATATTACAATTTTGTGCTTATAGTAAATCCACAGGAGATAAATGTTTCTGTGTTTTAGTCAATTTAGATCCTCTGAACACGTTCTGAATCATACTGTGGTCAATGCAACTCCCTTTGAAGTCAGTGGCAAGTGGCCCAATTAAAACTATCTAAAACCTAATTTTTCCCCTGCAATAAAACCCACATGTTCAGACCATTCAATTCTAAAAGCAAACAGTTGCTTTAAAAATGTGGTTTTCCTTGAAAGAATGTTTTTGTTCCCAAACAAATGCTTCCAGTTCCTCAGCATGTTGTTCTAAAACATCATTTTTAATTTCTCTAGAAATATTTCTCGGATGTGATACTTCTAAATGGGCATCTTCTACTCCAAAAGGAATACAGACCTTCACCAACAGAATTAATTAAGTTGCAATTTATGTCTCTTTCCTCAGGCCAGTTGTTCTGATAATACCATTTTATCTCCTTTTTTATGTACTGAACTCCTGTTAATGTTTACACAGAAAGAGAGGGTCAACAGAGCATCAGCTCCATTATTAGTTTCAGTGCTCTGATAAATCTCATTTACATGAATATGCTGCAAGTCAGACATTTTCTATACTAATCTTTGGTGAAAACCTTATTACGATGGAAACTCTGAAAAGGAAATAATTTGTGCTCTTAGGCAGTGGAGTGACTTGACAAAGCAAGCTAAAAACCAGATCTCACGAGCCTCCTACGTCATGGAAAGGAAAGTTGTGAACGCTGGCATGGCAATGTGTTACACACTTCATGACAGACATCACATTCACCCAATAATTGCTGCAGTCCTTACGGGCAATGCTTGAAAATAATTTCCCTCACAGAGAGCTTTATCTCAGGTTAAAGAAGAGTCCATTGCCAATTCTTAGCATTCACATACTGTGTGCGGTTATTTCTGCGCTCAAGAGATTGCATTACAACCCATAATTCCTGTTTAACCCTGCCAAACTCCTGTTGCCATAGAAACTCTAGGTGTCTTTGACAGACAAGCAGTAAAGTTTCCCTCAGCTTTTTCTGCTATTTTTTTTTTTTAAACAAGCCTTGCCCACTGCCAAGCTCACTGTAAGAACAAGCTACTTGAAAATATAGGTTTAAGTCACTGAAAATGCTGAAACATGACATGAGTTAGGACCAAATACTCTGATGAGCAGCACAACTTGCAGATAATAAATCTGTAGTTATTTCCAGGTAAGTGATCGATATTTGTTTTCTGCTGGGCAACACAGGGAGTTGAAAAGAATCTGATGTTAACTGCATCTCTTTGGTAAGATTGGAAATAAAGAACAAAACTTTACCCCAAGTCTGTAACAAGAACAGTTGCTCAGTTTTACTGCTGGCTAAGTGCTGTTTATTATTATTATTGTGGTAGCATATTTAGAGAGACTGTATCTAAATATTTTCTTTTTCTTTAGAGAAACAGATACTTTGTTGCTGATGAAGTAATTTTCTTCCTTTTTGCAACCTGCTTCACTTATTTTGGGATAGTAATGTGCTCTATTAATTAGTTTGCTCTTGAATTTTCTGTGCTTCCAGCTCAAAATTTGCATCTGATCAGATGTTCATGCTGCACAGCATCTTCCCTCCTTCCTCTAAGAAGAGAGGCCAAGTTCAAATGTGTTTCAACTCCATTGATTTCTGTGAATTCCCACACAAGAATGGCATGAAAACATAAAAGTGTCATAATTCAAATCTTCCATCTGCAAAAAAGGCTTTAACTCAGGCAAACTTCGGGAATCTAAAGGACAAGTCCCCTGTCAGGAGCTGCGATCAAACCTGTCTAGCCCAGTAAGCGTCGTTTTTAACCACAGCACAGCTCCAGCTTCCCCAGCTTTCTGATACAGGAAAAACATGGACTCACAAGCAGTCCCAGGCTTACTTCTACACACGACATTAAGTACAGATACACCCCCACCCCATTTTCAATTCCCTGAAGGCCTTTTGTAATTTGCAGCTATTACATCAGAGACCCACTGGGACCTCCATAGACAAAGCTCAACTTTTTCATTACAATGCAGGGCAGGAGGAATGTGAATTGGCTGCTTCCTTTCATACCACTGTGACATTTAAAGAAAGAAAGAAAGAAAAAAAATCTCATTTCAAAACAGCTTTTCTCCCTCCCCCTGAGTTGCATCACTCCATTCCTACTCATCCTTACAAGTCAGATGGAATTCATGATCTTGCACAATAAATTAACAGGTTTTGGTTGCTTGGTAACTATAACCTCTTGGCGATTTATTAGGAGCCAAGTGCTAACAGGAAGGAGGTGAACATTCCAATTTGTGACATATTTGGGAGCATTTCTTTGCAGGTTTATGTTGTATGCTCAGAGTACGTACCCCCTTTCTCATTTGTGCAAACATTAATGCTTCCTTATCCCAGAGTGACAGCCGGGCATCCTTCTGCACGGCTTCAATGAGTAAACCCCTATTTATGTTCATACAGGTAGATTTTTCTAGAAGATGAGAAAATATATCCCTTGAAGTAAACGAATGCATAAGGGTAAGTAGAATGCAGGTATGTCTTTCACAAGTTTTCATTTTAATTCCTGAGAGTCCAGAAAAAATTGGTCAAATTTCTGTATTCCTTGCTGTATTGAGTGATAACTCATGCTAGTAAAGAAAAAAACCAAACAACTTTTCTCAAGTGATAGATTTCTAACTTTTAGACTTTTTAAAGCAAAAATCTATATGCTGTGTGCTACCAATGTATTCTGCTTTCTCATCTCCATAAATTACAATAGCAGCCAACGATCACGGCAGGACCGTATGAATGCAGCTCCAAAGATAAAACATAAGCAAGTGGCTAAACATAACACCAGCATTCCTGTCAAATTATTAAATAACTAATTCATTAAAGCTCAGAGCCAAATTAAAAAAGCTGGCCGTTTATGCATGTAGACACACTGTAGTTAGGATAACTGGGACCAGCTGTTGTGCTGGTTTGTTTCTGGAAGGGATCCAATGCTATTTGAAGGCAACGTCGCAACATGGAGGCAGGCTGCAGAGTGATGATAGTGTTTCTGCTTCCACCCTTCAAGCCCTTTTTCCTCAAACAGCTCATCTGACAGCTATGATGATTCAAGTTCTGTCCAGCTCATCGAGCAATCATAAACCAGATGGAATGATTGGCCCCAGAATTACTTGGTGAAAAACACAGAATTGAAACCTCTCCCAGTAATCCATTATGGAGAGATTTTTTACCATATATCCCCTTTCTTATGCTATTACATCAGGACTAAAAAAACCCAACCAAACAACATTTACCTAGATTAAAAAGGCAGAATAGCATGAAAAGTAAGCTTTTTAATTAGATACGTATGAACTTTCTGGTACCAAATGTTTTCCAGAGGGAAGAACAAACTATTGCAAAACCTCATTTTTAAACTTGGCAATTTAGATATTATTGCATAGCACAGTATGGGAGCTTGCATAAATGCCAGCTGTAAAGGGTACTGCAAGAGTGTCTGGAAAAGACTGCACATTAAGTAATATTTTACTCCATGACATACACTTGGGTCAAAACAAGAAAGAATTTAAGGGAAGTATTACAAACCCTACAGTAACAGGCATACATTTGTGAATTCGCATTTCCAAACAGACACACAAAATCTAAGTAATAATAGTGAGAATGTTTATGTTGCTTATATGCTCCATGCCAATTTTTTAAAAAATACTTTTTCCTATCCTTTATAACCACATTATTGTCTGGGGGGGGAGGGGGGAATGTAATTTTCTAGAATCGGAGCAGATCTGTGAGCTTCAACTATCAATGTCCTACAGTTTTTTTCTGTATTAGTGGCAGAGAGAGCCGACAGTAAGCACCTGGCTCTACTTTTCACTTGCCTCAAGCAACAGATTATGATGAAGTTGTAGATATGTTTCTACTTTTTAAAGGACCAGAACTGATTGAAAACTACCAGAAGGGAAGAATTTTTGGGGGGGTTGGGAGAATAAGCAAATACTATGTCCCCCCTCCAAGCAAATACATCAAGGTTTACAACTAGATTAATTCTCAGTTTAAAAAACAAAATCTACAAAAAAGGCACTTGCAAATTTTAATTTTTTCCCCTTAATTGAAAAGTTTCATTTTTCAGCTTAAACTGTTTTTTTTTTTTTTAAATTAGATTCTTTTATCATGCTTTTCATCTCACAAATTTGCAGAAGATAATCAGGGGAGAAGGACTTACCAGCTCTAGACTATAATATGCAATGTTACAAAGACAATGTTCTACAAAGACTGATGCTCAGACTGGAGTGTTGGCACATTAATGCAAAGCTGTACAATGCCTGAGAAGTTTACTCCCATTTAAAGTCTGGAACTGTTAATTCAGGCTTTACATAGCTTTGAGAAATCAGGCTAATATCTTCTTGACAGAGTGCTATGGCCTATGGAAACACAAGCTCAAGTGATTGGTAGCTTGGTGACTACTGTTGAAAAGTGTAGTGTATGGGTGTGCACATGTACATATATACAGAAACCTTACTGCCACTGAAAAAGAGTATTCTGTTATATAAATATTCCAGAGCTTATCTGGAGAGGCAGCAAATAATCTTCACTGCAAATTAAGTCTCTGTTTTTCCTTTGGTCTTCCAAACTAAATTTCTGAGGATGGATAAAAAGGTTTTTTCCTTGATTAAGGACTCAAAATGCCCCCCTAATTTATAGCTTAAGACTTTCTCCTCTGAAGAGATTAAAATCTCACAACAAAAGACAGAGGAAGCATTAATACCACTGCACCTGCCAGGTAAACTCTATTGTCAGCATTCTGTTGAGCAATGTGCAAGGGTCATCTGAATTAAAAGCTTTAGCTTTTTTTTTTTTAAAAGGAAAATGGATCTAAGTGATTAAAATTATGTATTCACTCATATAACTAAACCCCCTACTCACTGCCAAAGATGTTTTCCTCACCAAAAGAGTTGACAGAATTGTAGTCTGGAACCAAGGAACAACACAAAACACAACATTTCTACAAGTGTGTAACTCAGCAATTCAGAGCAGACACCACACTAACATTGCAATTAATATTCCGATTTCCTCAGGCCCTTGTCTTAGAAAATAAGTAGGAAAATAAGATGACTGAACAGGTATAAGACATATTTCCTTCAAAACAAGACAGCCTTTCTTGTAAATAAAATTCAAGAGCCGTACTTAAAAATGCAACATTAAAATGTCTCAAGCCATATCAACTACAAGACAAATGCAAGCTAAGAAGATCTACTTAGCTGCAAGTTAAATTAGACACAATAAATTACCGAAATTCTATGCCAATATCATCTGTCCACCTTCAAAGAGCACCACAATGCTCCAAGAGCAAGCCAAGAAACAAACTGCAACTCCAGGATTACTAAATGAGGCCCTGACATCCTCTCTCCAGGAATAACAAAATCACCAGTCCCTTATTAAGCTCTGAATACACTCCTCCTGAAATGACTCAGCTACAGCAGTCATGTTTTTCCAACAGAACAGCTGTGCCTTCCCCACCCTCTCCTGCCCATCTTACAGAGAAGAGTCATCCCTATCTTGTTGCCCATTGGGAGCCACAGCCCCAACAGTCAGCATAGTGGAGAGGGCATTTGCTTTCCACCCCTGCTGTGAGCACAGCAGGAAGAAATTGCCTTTTCCACCCCCTGGGTGCTTAAAATTAACTTTTTGAACCCTACATTTCTTCTTGCAATGCAAAATACCTCCCATCGAGGACATCTAACTTTGAAAGGTTGTCATATAAACTCTTGGAAACTTCAGCAGTAATAAAAAGTCTTTAAACCCCTGCATTTAGTTATCCATTACAGTCACTTTATGCCCTTTTTTCCATTTATTTTAAAATCATGACAAATTCACATTTTCCTTTAGGTAGAGAGCCTATATTTTACTATGTTTTATTTACTAAGTTAGGTACCTATCAAGAACTGGTTGCTATGCAGGGATGAAGATCTTGAAGCATATAGTCTCATCTGCAGAGCCTGTGTTTGGCTATTCTAGAAGCAAACCTGACTGACAGGAGTTGGAGGGGAAATCAGTTCTTTATTTTGCCAATTTCTGCAAACAATGACAAATATTGCTTTGCAATTAGTTGAAAATAAAGTTTCCAGTGAAAGAATAAGGGGTGTGGCGGAGAGCTACGTGCAATGAATGTAAGTGGTTTTTTTTCCTGCTGTGAGATCTCTTAGAAAAGGAAAGAAGGGAGGTTAGACACCTACAGTTTCTCTACTGTGCTGTGTCCAGAAGCATCGTGTTTTGTTTTCATTCTTAAGAGGTAAGTCAAAGCACTATGTTTCACTGAGACCTTTCTCCTGCAGAGAAAATCCTCTGAATTTCTGAGGAATCTCTAGTCCAGGCCCTTCATGCCAAACCTTATTTTGCACTGTAAACCAATTTTTTTCCTCCATAGACGTAGAGTATTAATTGTTAACTGCAAGCTCTTCAACGTGCTACATTTTTTAAAGTTGCCTTTTCTAAATAAAGCTTTTTTTTTCCAGTTTCAAGAAATACTATGCCGCTACTACAGAGTTTAGATGAATTATGGGCAGACATGTACATCAAACCCAAAGAGGGCTTTGCCCTGTCAGATTCATTTGTCTTCTGGAAAGCAGAAGGCAACACTGAGATCCTACATCCATTCCTCCTGTACAATTGGCAGTTGAATGCATGACTCCTATCTGAAAAACATTCTCAAAACTTACATACATGGATTACAAAACAGGAGAATCTCTTACATGTGAGCTAGAATCCTGATCTCTCAAGTGAGAGCACTTGCTTGAAATTTGTCTCTACACTTTCAAGTGGAGAAAACTTGCCATTACACCCATATTTTGCTTAAATAATCTCACTGTGGTTGATTTTAGATTTAGGCACTACCTATTTATTAGAGACTGAAAGCAATCTAAACAGAAAAGACTCATTCTGCTTATATTTAATATAATCAAATAAAATCATTTTCTAGCATGCATAGTATTTCATTGTGCTGCAAGCTCTCCATGGGGAAAAAAATGGCTTTAAAAATTTGAATTACTTAAATCTGATTTACACAACTGGAAACCTAATCAAGCCTCAAAAGACTCACATGTAAGTCTGAGCTGATGTTGATGCAAGCAGGGATCTTCTTGTAAGACTTCAAAGGCTGCTTAGGTGTTTTCCATGTGGCAGAAAAAGAACTTATGCTCAATGATCTTTTGTAATGATCACTCTTATGAGAAGCTATTGTAAATTTACATTATCCATTTTAAAGCATGGATTTATTCTATTTTACTAGCTAAAAACCAAAATAAATCACAAGGTCCACGTAACTGTGTTAAATATTAAGGATGCACAGATTGCTGTCTCAATATTCCAGGTTATAAATGCTTATCTAATAATGAATCCACAGACACAGAAAGCATTCTCAAAAACACATCGTGTTGGCATTGAGCTAGGAGACAGGTGGTTACAGAGAGAGCAGACAGCAGCATGCAGAATTTCATCAGATAACCTCCAGAACTTCCACTGGTCAGTTGAAAGTTTGAGCAAAGGTCACAGACTACAGTATGACCAGAAAGGAGAATAAGGCATTGTGGCACTTTCTGACACTCAGAGGGACCAATGTTCCCTGTAAGATCTCCTGTATCAGGATGAGACAAGAAGTTCATTTCATCCTGGAAATGAGGCAGTTGATTTGGGCATATGTTGTAGAATAGTGCAGCCAGTGGTACTTTCCTGCCTCCATTAAAAAAACCCCAACAACATAATGCTGAGAGTCCAAGACAACAAAACAACTTTTGTTTTTTCCCTTGTTTCTGGAAGGGAATTTCTGATGATCTCTCTTTACAAGAATCTCTGGGTGTTTTTCAATATTTAGGAGCTGCCAATTTAAGAAGAATTCCACATGCAAATCTCAAAACAGTGTGTAAGCTTGCAATTCCCTCTGCCATCCTCCTAATTTTTTTTTTTTTTTTTGGAGGGGGGGGGGGGTGG
>VZTU01030238.1:19553-33386 GCA_013400835.1 Zapornia atra
CTGGTTTTTTCCCTTCTGGGGAAGGTTCATTTGGGGAGGATTTTTTTGTTGTTGTTCTCAGGTGGTGGTTTTTTCCCCCTCAAACTAACATCTCATGAATTAGTTCTTTTATCTGGGCACATGGCTTTGTCTAATGTCTATTTGAGTATATAGTGAGATGTCCAGCAAAGCAATTAGTTAATTTTCTTTGGGTTTTGAGAGGGATTTTTTTCCTTGCTTAAGAGTAGACTGGGAGCTCCCATAACTTCAGGGGCAGCACTGCAGATTAGAGCATCAATCCTTTTTCCATTCACTGTCTCTTTTGTCAGGATAAGTACAGTTTGAGGATTTACCCTGTGCCCTGAGTCACAGAAGGAAAAGTGATGGAAAAAAGGTGTAAAGGAAATGGGTATAAATGTGTACAGAGACTCCCATGTTGTAGAACCACTCATCTGGCATTCTAGGTACGCAATTATAACCTGACACCCAGGTGAGTGCTTTAAACATCAAACAGGCCTAGCTTCCAAAAACATCTAATGTAGATTCAGCATCTACCCCTGTGACCATCTCACACAGAGCTAATCACACAGTGTGGTTTCTACAGCAGCCTTTCACAGTCTCAGATGCAGGAGATAAGTCGTGGCAAGGAGGCACAGAATCCTGTACCCCACAGAGGCAACACTGCACTGCTCCCGGTTCCAGTCACCAGTAAGGCTGAGCACGTGTTCCCAGGAAGTACACACACAAATACACTTTTAACACATGTGTATACACACAGCCAATCCCCCAGATCAAAGGCTCAGCACTGATATCCACAAGCAGCAGCAGTGGCCTCAGCCTGGTCCTGTCTCTGGCAGTTCAGGGTCAATGCTCGTCAGTAGGAAATACACACACATACAATTCGCTTCCCTGCTGGGCTTAGACAACTTAGAAACTGGGGATCCAGATGGACCATCACCTAGATATCCCATCCCCAAGATCCTCAGCCCTACCCAAGCCACTGGTACACATGTCCTCACACCCTATGCTCAGCCTACTCATGCACCAGCCCTTGCACACTCATCTCCAGTCCCCTGCAGACAGAGGGACACTTCAAGCAGTTCCCAGACACCATGGTCTAAGTATCCAGCTTCTTCAGGTGCCTCATACCCTGGGATCCCAACCCACTTGTTACACTTATCAAGCCCAGCTTGATATTCATTAGCAATCATACTGGCATGCAGATCAGTATGATTGCTAATGAATATCAAGCTAATGAGTATCAAGCTCCAGCTGCTGCCACCAGACACCCATGCCTCCTGATCTCACCTTTTATACCCCTTTCATACAGCACTCTAGTCATCCCAAAAGATGCTCCGGAGGACCTTTCCTTTGAATCATCATGATGGAGGTTGAACCCAGATGAAGGGGCAGACCACGTTCCTGGGAACAGATCAGGGTGCTCATCCATCTGCCAAGGTTATGGATATTTCCCCAATAGCTTTTTCTTTTTCTGCTCTCTTTTGCCTGCTTGGATGGGAGCCTTGTGTCACATAACCTAACAATGATTGTTGTGAAGGAGGAAAGAGTTGTGTGTGTGTGTGTATATATATATATATAACTACCATGTATGATTAGGGTTTTCAGAGAAGTTCATTAGTGGACTGAACAACGTGAAGTTATTCCATGTGGAAGTCAAGTAACATGTCAGCTGAGCTATCAAAGACACATACTCAGTTCAAGCTGAATCCAAGCATACCAAAATACAGTGAATTTCTGTGACACTGCACAGTCTCTGAACCATGAAAGTAATCTCATTGCAAAGTATTTGTAATCACTTTTAGACACTGTTAAATTTTGTAGAAAGCAAATTAGTTACAGTTGTAGAAAAACATTGAAGATGTCAACAACATGAGCTTTTTTTGATTGCAAAAGACATTTTCCATCTGGTCCCAAGCATGAAAATATCCTGAAGTGACCTGCATACGCCAGAGCTCAGCTGAACCAAATGATAATGCAATCCTGCAAGAGTTGCCAAACAACCCTTCTTCCACTGAAGTCAGTGACAGAACTTCCACTGACTCTTTTGGCAGGACAAGTCTCAAAGTGATCCAGTGTAATGACTTTTGATACATGAGCACAGCTATGTGCACTCAAACTGCAGCCTAGATAAAAAGCCATTAGCATAGATACAGAAATCTAGAAGGAGATGCCATCCCATTGATATTGAGCTTTACAGTCAGACTACAGCTAAGAAAACGGTGTGCTGGAACAGTTTATCTGAGCTACAGTTAATGAAAAGGATATTTCTCGATTGCAGGGAGGAGGAAGAGAACTAGAAAGCAGTTGCTATCTTAACACCACACATTTTTCCCCTCATTGTAGCTTAAATTATGTGAAATCACAATATATTGCCTCCTACAACATACACATAGTAAAAGCCAATTACAATAAATCTTTACAAAATTTCTCATAAACATACTTGCAGCTCTCCAAATGGATCTTGTAATGCATACCAAAAATGGATGTGCAAATCTTGCTATCAGCTGTCGCACAAATGGACTGTAATAGGGCTAAATTAGCCATAATAACGCAAGAGATAATATATTTAGATATTAAAATGAGAAAATTAATATTAATTGCTATAAATAGTGGGGTTATAAATCTCACTAACAATGATGTAGCGAGCCACTGTCTGTGTTTTATTTTTTCATCTTAGGTAATACTTTGAATCAGGTTTCACATTTCTCAGCTCCAGCACAGTAGCTTCCTTGCCCACACAGACCTGATTTCTCCAGTTCACCAGGTTGTTTTCTAAGTGCTTTGTAGAGCTGCACAGAGGACACAGCAGATGGTTTAGGAGAACACACTGGTTCTGAACAGGCAGAGGCAGTAGATTTCTTGCCACCATCCACGATGCCCAATGATTTCCCAAGTATAACAAAGTGTACAGGTGTGCTTTTGCTGTTCATTCAACTGCAGTATTTTCTTCCCAATTATTTTCTGCTAAACTTGAAGCAATGGGTTCCATCCTTTTAAATTTAAGGGGTTTTCTACAGTTATATCAGAAACTGCATGCTCAGAGGCTTGAGTACCTGTAATTTCACAGACTAACTCCACATTTCCAAAGGCTGAATTGCACCAAAGGGACATTAACTCGCATATGCATGTACTTAACTAAAGGAAAGAAACTAAAAGAAAACTTTTTGACCACTCAGGTGGGAAAGGTTGTTTATCTTCAGGAAAAAGAGGGAAATGAAGTGATTATCGAAATATTTACCTCTGCCATTACAATATTATTTTAACAAATTGTTAATTGTCAAGTAATAAGCCATCCCTGCAGACCTAGGCACAGGACAGGCAGGACATAGGCAGGACATAGACACAGTGTCTTGGGGGGAAAAAGGAAACACAACACCCACCAGCCAAGCCTCATATCCCTGGCATTACTTCCTTGTTTTGGAAGTGCCAGGAGAAGAAACTCAGCAGCGCTTTTTGCAGTACTGCTCTTTGGAATCCAACATATTCCCACTGTGGGCTGACACACAGAAAGGCGAAATAAACTCCCTGCTTCTCCTCCCACGTTTCCTTTTGAGAAGTATCCAAGTGTTTGACATTGCCAACACGTCAGGTCCCAGTGCTAAGGTCTGGGCAACCCTTCCATAGCTGTACAGAGGAAGAATTTTTCCTCCCTTCAGAGTCAGTCACAGTTAAGTTGTAAATTCATAACAGGAACATAATTCACACAGCGATTTACATGCACCGAGAGATTATGTGGCCTCACTCTGGAATGCTGCACCACAAAGGAAGTTTCTATAGTTATTTAAAGTAAGCAGGCCTTTCCCTAGCTATTAAAGAAATTTAATCTTCTTATCCCTATATGGAAGCAGTCTTTATTTATATATATAAAAAAAAATAAATCTCCCTGCAATGTCCCATCCCTTCATCATTAAGTTTTTTTGTTTTCTTTTCCTTTGGAAAAAAAAAAAATAAGTGAAGGAATGTGAATAACTTTTATTAGGTGTTTATTATCAGTTACCAGATAATAAAAACCAGCAAAGGTAATGGAAAAAAGTTACCCCTGGATTTTGGGTTAAATTTTTCTTTTCCCATGGGAAACCCTGTAAGAGACAGACAAAGAGGAAGCAATCTGCAAAGTTTCTCAGATGGTTGCAGTGAGGCTGACAGAGATATTTCTCACTCCCCTCCCTCTCTGAACAACTGGGGAATGTGACCCCTGTATCTCGTAAGCTGTATTGATGTCAGAGAACCAGGTGTATTCTTCAGGAGGAGAATTAATTCAACCTTACAGGGCTTCCTCCTCTAGATGCTTGTGAAGACCAAAGCATAGGCAAGGCATTCTGTTAGGCTGACTACCACTGTCACAGGCAGCGAGCAGGAGAGGCTGTTGGTTCCTGCTAAATCTCCTACTTCAGTAAATGTTAACAGGGGAAGAACCACACGGATTAAAGGCTCCATCCCAAAAAAGCTTCCTTGTGATGGTTTTTATATTAGTTTCCCAATGAAATTGAGAGCTACATTGCAAAATATTAAATTTGAATATCTCTTGGATGTTTTGCTAGGAGTTGTTTTAAAAGCTGTGTTTGTGCATGTACAGTGGCCTAACGTTCCCATTACTATACAGACAGCTACAGGAAAAAGAATTGGGCATCTCTCCCACAAGAGCAAATCACATCCTTCAAATACAACACTCTCTGTTCATTCATCTGCTCTTGGAGCTGATATGATACCCTAAAACAAACACTGTCTGCACAGATGAAAGGATATCTGATTTATAATAATTTCCTAGCATTGCAGAACACTCAGAAAATGCCACAATAACTACCAGTCCAAAGTGCTTGCGAATGACAACGTGGCTACAGGTGTATTATCAAGTTACAGACAATATTAAAGCTCGTGCAAAAATAGCATCTCTTCCACCTTCAGCCTTTTGGGGCTGTAATACTAAATAGTTACAATCCAAGAATTCTGTCTGAGAAATTAATGCATTTTGGAGTTTTACAGAGGGTAGAATACCCAAGATCAAGCTAATTGACATCGATACCTTTTTACACACAGAAGGTTACAGCTGATACTAATTGTTCAGCATGCCAAGGGGGAAATAGCAATGTTGAATTATTATTGTTATCACATTTTGTGGGCATTTTATTTCACATTCCAAGGTTTGAGCACAGCTGAGTTTCCTGATGTGAAAGTATCCTGAAGGCATATTTTACTTCCCAAGAGTTTTATTGTAGGCAATAAAAAACTTTAGCTTGATATCTAAATGGTATTTTATTTTTAGAAGTGGTAAGAAATCAGGATGTATTCCTTATCATATCCAATTCCAACATTATTGCCCTAGGGGTGAAGGTTCACAAGCTATCATTAAAACCAAAATGTCACCCAAACTTCTAAGGTCTACAAGGCATTGGGAACTGATCTTTCATCATGGGTTTCCTCAGTTGTAATAGCAAAGGCTATGATCATTTGGGGTTTTTTACCTTTTATTCCAACCTCAACAGTTCAGAAAGCTTACTGCTCAGTTGTATTTCATGGCCTGGTCAACCCAGTCAAGTCAAAGAGCATCAGCAGAAACAAACCACCTCTATTCCAGACTTTTTGGGAGCTCACCTGAACTCGGTTTTATAAAGAAACAAATACAAGACTAATCTCATTCATCTGAACTTCACTTCTCCCACCCCATTTGGGAGGGGTATCCCCTCACCTATTGCCATCAGCCTTGACTTGTTAATTTTTCTTTTTTTTTTTTTTTTAAAGTACACTCCAATGAGAGCTGATAGATAATAAGAAAGAAAAAAGCAAATATATAGAGAGAAAAGAGTAAGGAAATTAAGTAAGGGTAAGTGGGTGCTAAACTCGAGTTTCAGTAATGTGAAAAACTGTAATGTCAGACTTGTGAGGAAGTGGGGGGTGTCACAGTCCTGGTGGGTGGTGCAGGGAAGCTGGGAATACTGGGAACCAGAGCCATGGTGGGAGGCCAGCGCGTGGGTTGGTGTGATCAAAGGCACTTGGTTCCCACTGCAAGAGCCCCAGCAGGAAACAGCTGGGGCTGGGAATGCTGCTAGAGGAAGGCTGCTCACAATAAGGAGAGGACTTTGGTGACTAAAGGACTAGTCTCATAGTCTTAGTGACCCTCCGGTGCTTGCTAGGGAAAGGAAGTAGAGTGGATACTCTCTCCCTGTCTTGGCTGTTCATTACATCTGTTATCAGTGGCTTTATTTCCACTTCTATTTGTATGGTTTTCTTCAAGACAGCCAACTTAAACTTTGCCCCTTTTTTGTCATAGATTCTCACACAAAGTTCATTCATCACTAAATTCCTTAGGGAGTTACTTTTTCAGTTACCAAGAAAAACCTCTCTCAGCTCTCCAACATTAAGTTTTACATTTCACAAGTAGCTATACTCCTGCTTAAATCGATACTTCTATAGTCATTAATGGCAAACAGCTGTTCAGATGCATATGATACCTGTAATTGTTGGCACTGGGAAAAGCAGAGTGGTAAACTCACTCAGTTTCAGTAATTTAAGGCACTTAATATTGCACTTGTTAAAGAATATAGCCTCAACGTCCCATTTCCAAAACCCCATTCTTAGTCTAAAGAAACTCCAAGGGCAACCAAATCCCTCCCTCCAAACTGTAAGGAAAGCACCTACCTGCTTTCAGGTGACCAGAAGCAGAGAGCAGTTCTTCCAGTGAAACCAGGGGACAAATGATCCCATTAAACAAGGAACAAGAAAACAAGGCAAGACTGCAACCCAGAAAAACCAAAGACTAGCTTCAGGAAAGAGCTGGAGATTAAGTAGGTCTCTAGATCAATGGCCAGGGGTGTGGGTGGAGGACCCAGGTGAAGCTGGTCGGGGGCCAATGGCATCTAATGGTGCTCTTGAGGACTTGAAACTTGCAACTATAAAAGCAACTTTGGTGAGAAATTTTACAGCATATGGTGTGTCCAGAAAAAATTCCAATCTGAGCACATTTGCATTCTTGGCCCTCACTTTTAACCAGAAATGAGCATCAGGAGTGTTATTGTCAATCTCTGAAGAAACAGCAGGTTCAAAATCCAAACCAAAGAAGTAAAAAATCAGAAGACTGAGTGAAAAAAACCACTAAACCAAACAGCCCCCTCCCATCAAATTAGACCATATTTTAAAAATTATTTATTACTTAATTCTTCCCTAAAAAGACCATCAATACTATATTTATAACATTTACATATGTATTAATTCATAAGATAGACCTTTTAGATAAAAACATTCCTGTATTTTCACTAGAAAAGACATTTTGCAGCTTCTCTACATTAAGAGGAATCATAATAGAAGCATCAGAAGTTTTCAGGTGTTATAATACAAATCTGTGCCATCTATAAATTCAGCAACTACTGGCTTTGCTTACTGTGTGGCAAAATTCATCATGATGGTTTTCAGCAATGACTCTTCTTAAACTACGGTGTAATCTCAAGAAAGCATTGGGACCTTGAAATGTCAGATATGGTTAAATCTGGGTCAATTTGGGTGACTCAGTCTTTAAAACATTATTTCTGTATACTTGAAAATGTTAGCAGTACACCTCATAACAAACTTCATAGTATGGAGGTTCAGGACAAATCCCCTTTCTCAGGTGTGTCTCCAAATGCAACAGTTCAGCTTGGCAATATGGTGCATATTTTTGGATTTATGAGTTGCTTCTAACCAGGGTGGCAATTAGCCACCTCTTTTGCCTGTTCAAAGTGCCATGGATTTCAAACACCATTTCAGATATTTAAAACACCACTTCATGCTCCAAATCTAGGCACATCTGTATATC
Source organism: Zapornia atra (assembly GCA_013400835.1). Taxonomy (NCBI): domain Eukaryota; kingdom Metazoa; phylum Chordata; class Aves; order Gruiformes; family Rallidae; genus Zapornia; species Zapornia atra. The sequence continues at coordinate 27,340 of VZTU01030238.1, forward strand.
CTAGATATTAAAGAGACGTAGTATCCATAAAGAGTCACAAAATATTAACCTACTCATCTTTGTAAAACTAAAAAGGATTACACAGGTTTAGTTAAAATTATTCATCTGAGTCTTCATTTACATTTTATTTCTTTCAATTCTGGAATAAAATGTAGTTTTTACAATTGTAAAGGGATGCTTTTCTTACTAATTTTGAAGCTGTCTTCAATGTCTAATTGATTATAAACAAACCCCAGAAATTTAAGTTCTGTAGCAGCTTTGGGGAATAGATTAGATTTCAAGATAGAAAAATAATAATAATGAAATAGAAATGTTATCATTATATATCCTTCATTGTCAATAAGAGTACTGATTTTTGCATAGTTTAACAGCCTTTCTTCAGGAAATAAAATAGTTATTGAAAACACCTTTATTAAAATTTAGAGCTGTAATTCCACATACAATCTTAATTAGGAACCTGCAATTAAATTGAAGCTCTGCATCCTGTAGCCCAAAGTTATTGATACATGCTGTCTAGGTATGACTCCTAACCCTTTATCTAAGCTCTATCTTGGAGACATAATTCTTAATCAAACTAATTCAGACTATTGCTAACACAGGAGATTTTTCCAGAAAGAGAGAGTGCCTCCCAAAATCCTCACCTCCCTAAAGAGGCACACCTATTGCTGCAGACTCATATTTGACTTGACGTATTCATGTGCTTGCTAAACCTATAGTCACTGTGAAACGGTTGGGAAGTGTGACAGTGCCATGGCAGCTACAACAACCCCGTATCTGGAAAATAAAATTATCCATATATATAACTATGCTATGGACCAAATTGACACTGCATAAAAATATGTAGCAATATGTTAAATGAGGACGTTTCCCAGAATTGTAGTGCAGCATGTGTTGATGTTTTTGGATACCTGTCTAGTTTTATGCCTTACATTGTTTGTTCCTTTCACTGCTGTTGTTTTTCCCAGCTGAAACAAAGGGGAGAAGAAATGTCATGTAACCAATTAGCGTCTTGTGGGTCATAAGTGAATGTCCCACAGATGACTTGCAGGCTGCTGGATGTCTCCACAGATTGGAGTTAAAGTGTCCGTCAGCACACACGGGAGGTGGAATATTCCCAGGGATATTTCAGGATCCCTGTATCCACACTGCACGTTCCCTATGCCACAAACACAAATGTGACATGTTCGCTCTGCCACTCGCTGCTCCATCTCCTCTCAGACTACAAGAGATGCAAAATGCTGTGAATACTGGCACAGTACTACCCCGCATGCCCAGCCTAGGACTGAGCACTGCAGACCTCTGGTACACACCATTCCGCAGGTGGAACAGGAGCTGGATTCTCTACAGCCTCTTATCAGTCTCTGGTATCTGTTACATACATCCTTCCCCCTTTCATACTTTGTGTTTTAGTTATGGGAGCAGACCTTATTGCTCTCTACAAGTACCTGCAAGGCTGCTCCATAGATGTCAGGGTTGGTCTGTTCTCTTGGGTGACAAGCAATAGGATGAGAGGAAATGGTTTCAAATTGCACAGGGGGAGATTTAGGTTAGGTATCTGGAAGAATTTCTTTACTGAAAGGGTTGTCAAGCATTGGAAAAGGCTGCCCTTTGGAGATACTTAAAAAGCGTGTGGATGAAGTGCGTAAGGACATGACCTAGGTGTGAACTAGGCAGGGTTAGGCAGTGGTTGGACTCGATGATCTTAAGGGTCTCTTCCAACCCAGGTTATCCTATGATTCTATGATACAGAAGCTGACTTAGAACATTTCCTTCGAGGATGTACTGCTAAGAACATACTATGTTTTGGTCTCCCAGCAGGCTTATGAACCTTATACAACCACCTATGTGAAGTAACATGGGGAGATGTTAGCATTTACCTCCATTGCATTTCAGTGTGACTTTGCCAGTTCTTTATAGTGTGAGGACAAGAGGTTCAAGGTCAAAAAACGTATCCGTAATAAAACAAACATAAACCTATTAGAAGTGAGAAAAAATCTCATGTCGCCTATTTGGCATATGCAAATGGACAAAGGAAAAGGGATTTCCAACTATTTCTGAAGAGAATAAGACTTCGATTACTTTCCACATCACTCTTCAAAAGCAGAAGATGGTGAAGATTTGCCCAGCACTGCCATGGGACAACTAACTCCTCTTTCTGCAGATACTACTGTACCCAGGGAAGAACCCAGCACCTCAAAACCATGAAATGTTCTCATGTATTGATTTTACACAGGCCAGAAGTTGTCTTTATAAAATCAAACTTGCAGTTTGTTTCTCTACCTGACAGTTTTCTTTAATAACATTGTCCTACCCTTCCCTCTCACAGGCAGAAATAATCTGAAAAATATTTGCAGTCCCCCTGCAAGAACTATTGTTTTAACTCTCAGGGGTCTAATCAGTATTCCTAAAAAGGGCAGAGACATTGTGCAGAGATATTTTATAAAATGAGCCAGTCATGGCTCCCACATGGGAACTTTCAAAGTTGTCTGTTGGGCTATTGGGGTGTTTTTTTTGGTTGCTTTGGGTGTTTTTGCTTTAAGCTGGTTTCTGTCACCAATTAATCTTGCATACAGTTCTTGGGTAAGCCACCTTTTTGTTGGGGTTTTTTTTGTTACTCAAAAAGAAATTCTCTGCTCCCATCAATCTATGGACAGTACCTATTTAATCTATGGCAACGATTCAATGTTTTTGTACACAGCTCTCAGTTATTCACTGCTTGCTGTCAAGACTAATGCATGCCTATCAGTTTCTATCAATGCACAGTGGATTAATATGACATTGCATTTTTTCCCGATGTCATCAGGTTCAGTATGTAATAAAAGCTCAGAGTTCAGGTTAAGTCATATTACCGTGGGCTCAGATTTACATGAAGCCTCTTGAAGTGAGGGTTCAGGGGCTCTTTCATAGCACTGCCATCGCATGCTGCATGTGCTTCATTCCATGGACACAAAGAATGGTTTTGGTGTATTTGTTTGGGTGCATGGGACCCAGGTAGAGCGCCTTGGGGAAAAGGGGAACAATCCTGTTTTCTCCCTCTCTTTCAAGTGCTACATGCTGGGTTTGCTTCATTCTCACTCTGCCACAGGGGCAACATTTCAACACTTTACTTAAACATGATGCCTTAGTCTTCTGCTGATACCTCTTATATGTTAGTTCACAGGCCTTTTGCATCTCTACTGTAAACTCTTTCTGTTGGCTTGCAGTAAACAATGACCTTTTTGTCAGTTGCAGATATCATAAATTAATATTAAATCCCTACTTTAACAACTCCCTCAAAGTCGGTCTTATTTTAGTGAGCCCGGATAACTTGAGGGTACTCACATAGGTGCAGCTTCAGACATGAACCTATATATTTATCAACTTCATTCTTTGTTGCAACATTTTGTTGCACTGAGTAAAACAATATCGATTGCACTGCTGACTACTCTGATAATTTCTTCAATAAAAGGTGTAAAGTTTAACAACTGTCATTCCAAGCATAAATTATTCCTATCATTTGATATGTGTCAACAAAAGACTATATCCCAGGCTGGCCTTATTTATTTATTCATTTATTTGCCACTTTCCTTCTGGGTCTCTTTTTATATATAAATTTTATTTTTGCTCACCAGAAAATCAGTAAAATCATTAAACTAATTGAGGAGAATCATTTGGAGAAATACCGTAGGGAATTCTGATAGAACAGTTAATTATACATAATTAAAATAAAGACGGTAAAACTCATTTGGTTGTATCTCATGCAGTATTTAAACTATGGAAAGCACAGACGATGAAGAGTAACCCTTTCTTTTTCTGTATTACTAACCAAAGTCCATGGGACTCACTGCTCAGAAACTAATGCAGTCCAGGTAAAAGCAAGAAGGAAAGACAATGAGACCTATGGGAACCTCCGATTTCAAAACATGATGCGTGATTTACCACTTGATGTAATATGAAAAGTGTCTTCTAAAGTTGCATATCGACTTGAGACAAGTTCAAGCTGCTTTTTCTCTAGCTATAGAAGCTGGTGGATGCCATTTTAAACAGTTTAAAGGATAATATAGAGGGGCAAGCTGATGGCAGATTTTTCTGCTTCCAGACCTCCTTTTTTGGTCAGTTGTAAGCCCTGTGGCTTTCTTGCACTAGCAGATGTACGTGAAGAAGGTCATAGCAAAGGCAGTTCTGGAGAATACAGTACCCAAACAGCTACATCAAGTGACTATGCAGTTAGACTGTTCAGTACCCCAGAGAAACTAAATAAGCGGAAATTCATCCATCATCATGAATGTCATGCTTTAATATCATTCCTGCAGCCAAATCAATTGTGTGATGTAAATAAAAATACTTATTAAATGTATTGTGATGTGGCATGGATTCATTCAAAATTTGACACAATGCTCTCAAACCTAGTCTTCATGAATATGGACACTGTGAATGCACTGTGCTTTATAATAATGGGGCCTTGTATGCTATAGATTTGAAAGCTTGCTTTGAACCTGAGTTTATAAAGTGTGAGATGAAAGGAGTAATGAGAGGAAAAGGGGAAAATAGGATCTTCTGGCAGTATTCAGCAGCAGTTACTTTGCCTTCTCAGTCTACGATTTTGCAAGACTGTTTAAAACCAACCTTTCCTATTCTAGGTTCTTAAGGGTTTGTTGGGGTTTTTTTTAATTGCACTTCTCTTACCTAGACAAATTCCTACTTTAAAGCTTGTTTCTCAATGCAGATCTCCTTCACAGTGTGAACCTTCCCAGTTAGACCTCTATAAGTTATTTTTGTTATTCTATGTTTATCTTGCATGCACCCCATAAAGGAGAAATTCCCAGCGTACTTAAACCATCTATAGGATTCAAAGTTGTGTTCAGGTTAAATCTACTCTAATTTCCTGGAAAAACTACTACTGCTTTTTAGAGACTATGAAAATATCATGAGTATCAGATGCCCAAATTCAGAAAAGCAAATTAGCAGAAATTCTCCTTTTCTCATCTCCAGTGACATAAAAAGAACAAAGCCCCAACAAAAAATCAAAAAAAAAGGAAAATAAACCCAAAAACTATATCCCTATTTCACTGTCTTAGAAAATGTAATGTTAGAAAGACAAAGGATGTGCACAGCATGTTTCATATCAAACTTTTGTAAACTTTCGTTTTATTATTTGTTGAAGTAATTCACCCTCAGGAAAAAGGAAAAAATGGAGGGGAAAAAATAGCATTGGTCCAGTCAACATCTATAATATTGTTTTTACAAATTGCAAATTAGATTGAGAATGGCAAAACTGAGAATTTTCAAGCGTTCTGATGTGCTCTGTACAATAATTACAACTTCGACATGCACCAGTGTTCAAATGTAAATGCTACTGTATCTATTAGTAGCTCGGTCAAATGTTCACGTGTGTTTTAAATGCCCAAAGTTAGAACACTGTTGATCCTGTCTCTTCATTCAAAGCCAAGCTATTTTAATGAATTTTCTGTGTTATTTTCCAGTAACAACAGGCTTAATTTAGTGTAATTTTTTTCTAACATGAAAGCATACATTTTGCAATTAAGTTTTCAGTACCTAATTATCATTTCAACGAAATTGTCTGTGAAATTAGTAGACACAAACTACTCTCTACAGTGCCTGTGTGGCTTGGAAGAGTATGTCTCATTTTCAGAAGTGACTGAAGAGCTCAGATCATACTGACTTTCCATAGGACAAAAACTTTTAAGACACTCAGCATTTTTCTCAGTAGGGACTCATTCAGCATAGATAACATTATGAAATGCCAAAATCACTTGGTATTACAGCTTTGTTTATTGAAGGAGTAACTGTATACCACTGAACTTTATATTAAGCTCATCCATGTAGTAAAACATCACATTTGTAAGTGGTCTGGTCATTTTTGTTCTTTTGGCAACTGAAAATAAGCACTGCTCTTTTGACACCAAATGTTAATCAACAGCATCCATAGTGTCAGAAAATTGCATTACATAGTGTCTAAATCCAAACACATACAAAAAAAGCTTAGTAGAATATAGAAGATCAATCACAGTATGGACCTACCATAGAATGGTGTCGGTTGGAAAAGA
>VZTU01030239.1:0-24949 GCA_013400835.1 Zapornia atra
TGATTCTATGATTCTATGCTCTAGGATGAGGGGAGCTAAGGTTGGGGCATTCACCAAGCTGATCACCAGCTCTCTCCTGGCAGCACCGGGCCGTGATGTACATGCTGTACGGGATCCTGGCCGTGCTGGGCAGCATGGGGCTCCTCTACCTGATGATCATCCTCTCCCACTGCCTTGTCCTCTACTCCGTTGCGCTGGCCAAGCAGAGGTGGCTCTGCTATGTGGCTGGGCTTTGCTGTCTTGCCTCCTTCAAGGTGGAGCCATTCAGCTCCTGGCAGGTAGGTGCTATCTCAGACCAGCCACCTGCTTCATTTCCAGCCCGCTTGTGTCCCTCTCCTTGGGTTTATCTCTAGGGAGGGATCCTGGTGCACCCCCAAACCCTGGGGAATTCTCCTGGCTATGTCAGAGCACCCAAAAGTTTGAGAGGGAGGGGACTGTTGTGCCTCTGAGCTTGGGAATAACCCCAGAGGGGCTGTGTTGTGTTTTGGTGGCTTCACTGGGACGGGGCTCAGGACACCTGAGGCCTTGCTGCTTAGGCAACAGCTTGTCAGCCAGGTAAGGTGTGTTCCTGCCTGTGCCTCAGTTTCCCCACCTGTAACACAGTGCTGGGATGGATTCAGTGACACCTATGACTGCCTCTTAGGTCTCTGCCCAGTTACAGCTTTCTCTCACTGCTGGGTGGAGAGAAGCCCAGGAAGGACCTTATAAAGTGTCCTTCAGACCCTCTGAAGGGCAGCACTGCCTGTCCTTGTCTGCTGCTTACCTCCTGAAATGTGCCCCTCTCCCCACCCCCCCCTCCATCAGACCTGTGCTGGCTTTCCTCCACCTCCTGGGGAGGATTATGTCCCTGTCACATGGTGACCAATGCCTGTGTGACCCACTGCTGCTCGGTGAAGACATGGCCAAGAGGATCTACCTCTACCAGCTCCTTTGGGATGCAGAAGCCAGCCAGGAAACCAAGCCCCAGTTTCCTCCTTCCAACAGCCTCAATAGCTGCAGGGGCAATTGGTTTTCCAGCAGAACTGGAGGCTTTGCCTATTGCCTTGGGAGCGACGTCCTCCTCAAACCAAGAGAGCACAGATGGGACTCCATGTTCCTGGTGGTAAAACTCTTTGTTTCTCATCCAGAGTGGGTTTGTGACAGGAGCTTTTGACCTTCAAGACGTCCTCTTCTACGGAGGGTGCGGCTTCACCATCATGCGCTGCATGAGCTTCGCCCTGGAGAACTCGGAGAGGAAAGAGGGCATCTACTCCCTCTTCGACCTCCTCAAGTACAACTTCTACCTCCCCTTCTTCTTCTTCGGGCCTGTCATGACGTTTGACCAGTTCCATGCCCAGGTGAGTGCTCCTGAGGCTGGGCTGGTGGAGGAGCACCTCTCCCTATTTATTTGCTTGGGCTTAATGCCTACTAGATCCCCTCTGCTTGCCACAGTGAAGGTGCAGATCCTTGTGGAGCATCTCATGGTCATATAGTCTGCGGCCATGAGGCCTGGGCTGTGCAAGGATGCCCTCATTTTGGGAGGAAAGGGCATAAGCTGATGGGTTTTTGAGTTTCCCTTTGGGGTTTTTGGCCATTCCCACTGATTGATACAGAAGGAAGGACATTGCTATGGTGAAAACACTGTGCTGGGGTGGGGAGGGGAAGGTTCAGCTCATGTCCTTCCTTGCTGAACACCTGCACTGCTCAGTGCCTCAGTTTCCACTAACTGTCACCCCAGCAGCTCCATGCTGCCCCACTGTGCCATGCTGGGAAGCCATGGTGAAAGTCAGACATGTGGTGTCCATCCATGGGACCTCTGCATGCTGGTGGCTGTGAGAACAAGGGGAGTCTCATGTTCCCACCCAGCTTGTTTGCCCAGGGAGTGTGAATTTATGGAGACAGTCTGTGTGGTCTTAAGGCAAAGCTATTTCTCTAGAAACAAGTAAAATTGGGTGGAAGGCTGTGTTCCAGCAGCCAGGGGCTTCTTCTACTCCTTGTGAAAGACTCTGGTGCCACACATCTTCTCCTGTATCACACAGGAAGAAGGGGACTTTTTGAAGAGCAGACTCCAAACAGCACTGGGAAACATCAGCAGAAGCCCAGGCTTGGACAGCCCAAACTCTGAGGCTGTTTCACACCCAAAGATCAAACAAAAATTTCAGTGCTCAGTGTTCTCTCACTCTTCCCACCCCAAGGCACCACTTTCCCCATCCTTTTACACCAGTGATCTGCCTTGGTCATCAGAGCAAGCTGGTACTGCTCACTAAGGGAGGAACCTCTTGCTTGGTCAGCAATGGCACAGGGAAGGATTGCCACCACCCCTTGGTTTCCTTTTAAAGAGGAAAAGCTGCATTGAATGAACCTGCTTTGGCAAGGGGGTTGGACTCGATGACCTCTTGAGGTCCTTCCAACCCCTACAACTCTGTGGTTCTGTGAATTTTTGGACCACAATGTCTGGGTGCAAGAGTGTTTTGGAAAAAAACATTTGTGAATTCGAGTGAAAAACCAGCCCAGGGAAGGGGAGAGGAGCCAGAGCCTTCCCAGTGAGAAGGAGACCAAAGACCCACCCATCACTTTCTCTCCAACGTAGGGCTGGGTCCTAAGAAAGGGTCTGCACTGGTCTTGTTTCCTCCAGTGAGCAGGATGAGCCCTGATCCAAGTCCTACTTCTTGGCTAGTTTGTTCACCAGCCTCATGCTGCCCAAACAGCCTCATGCTGCCCAAACAGCCTCATGCTGAAAGGATGAGAGTGCAGGTCTGAGATCCTCTGGGTCTGGCAGGATCCCTTTGAAAGGACTTTGATAGCATTTGGCCCTGAAGATCACAAAGTCAGCTATGGTGTGTCCCCCCCATGAGGGATGCTCATGGTGGATCTGCACCGAGTCCACCAGCACCCTGTTCTCAGCAGGAAGCACCAGGAATGTCCAGACAAGTCCTTCTTCCCAGGCTACTGGAAGAAATGTTTCATACTAAGGCTTCATCTTTCCAGTTGTGTCTTACCTGTCAGGCTGAAGTCCAGGGGATCATGGCTCCAGCAGCACTGCAGTCCAAGCCCCTCTGGAGAGGGTGCAGTGCCCTGGGCTCCCCTCTTTGCACCATGTTCCTCTTCCTTCCCCAGTTTCCATCAGTCTTTTCTATGACATGAACAGTCCTGGCTTCTTCTAACACTGCAGCCAGGTATCCAAAATCCAGGTCATTAACCTGCTGGTGTCTCCAAGACCTGAACTACCACCAGCCCTACAAGGCTTGATCTGGAAGGTCCAGTTCCTTTTGCACAGCCTCACACCACAGTGTTTATAGCCACCTGAAATCATTTTCCCCTCCTCTGCTGCTTCAAACGCTCACCCACGGCACAAGGAGTAGTCCCCAACCCTTTCCCCATGCCCTGGCCGGGGGTCTTGTCTCTTGGCCTAGCCACCACTGCCATCTCCTGGCTAGTACCCCCCCTGCACTGCTGGAGATGCAGTTAATTGCAGAGGCGAGTTCCTAATTACCCAACGGCAATTATGGGGGCAGGCAGGTAGAGCCCCTTCCCCAGCAAGGGTTGTACGTCCCAGTTAGTGAACCCTTCTGTCCCTTTGGCTCCTACTGGTCCTGTGTCCTAGTGGAACCATTGCATCCTCATGTCTGGTGGGAACTCACCTCTACTAGGGCTTGGCCAGCCCCACTCCAGCTGAAAAACCCCTTCCTTGCTGGGATTAGGGGAACTAATTGAGTTCTGTAGGGCTGGGAATGTGGGGAACACAGCCCTGATCCCCAAGGGATGGTGGCAGAGTGCTGCCACCATGCACAGACATAAGGATGGGTGGGAAACAAGCCTCTCTCCATGTCAGAGCCTGTCCTCCCTCAGTTTCCTCTTCCAGCTTAGGGTCCAGTGACCTCTTCATATCCTTAAGACATGAAAAAAATCTGGCAAAAAGCTTTAATTCTCAGGAATCATCTGGATTTGATGACGGGGCTGGCGCAGCGGCCTGCAGATTACACTGAGAGAGCTCCCACCTCTCACAGGGAATAAAGGGAAAGTAATAAACATAAGAGGATTTGGGCTACAGCAGGGAAGTGAGGACATCTGACTGCCTGCTGTAATCCCACAAGCTTGCTCTGATGATTTTCATGCTACAATGGCCAGAGACATGACAAAGGGAGAAGAGGGGAAAGCCCAGCTCCTGTTTGTATGGGACACAGCAGGTATGAAATCATAGAATCATAGAATGGTCTGGGTTGGAAGGGACCCCAAGGATCACAGAGCTCCAACCCCCCTGCCACAGGCAGGGACACCAAACCTCCAGGCCTGGATCTACACAAGGTTGCCCAGGGCCCCATCCATCAGATCCCAACTGATTCAGGATGGGCCTTCGAGCAGGTTTCCTTCTTGCTTACAGCAGGTGTCTGCAGAAGAAGCACCAGAGACCATCAGTCATCATCATCATCCTTCTCCCAAATAACCCTGGCCAAAAATAAGTACCTGGCCCTGCTAGAGCTGTCAAGTGAGATTCCAGCCCTGCTCCCATCCTCTCCTGGGCATGCAGATGGCCTTCCCTGCAGGCTGTGGCATCCCATAAATGTAGTGGGTTTGGGAATTTCCCCCCCTTAGTGTCCTGTGCAAGGGCCTACTCCTAAGCAAAGTTGACTTTCTGAACATGTCCCTGCAGAAAAAGCCTGAAACCCAGCTCCCTGGTTGGTGTGGCTTTCACCCTAGCTAGGGGTGCCCTTGGTGCAGCCAGACCCGTCACAGCTGTGTCACATCATGTGCCCGCTCTTCTGGAAACCCCAGCGATGGGAACAGCCTTTGTTAGGGTGTTCCAGAGGGATGTTGCTGCTGTGCTCAGCATTGAGGCTGTGGTGATGGAGAGATGCTGTGGGTGGGACATGTCCAGCTCCTTGTAGATGTGTTCACCTGAGCTACTCCCTTGGGTCTTCCTTAATCGATGGAGAGTTGGGAAACGTAGTCCATGGTAGTCCAAAGGAGGGTGTGAAGTCCCCATTTGGACCTTGACAGTTCCTCTGGATGGAGGAACACACTGCCCAACCTCTCTCTCAGCTTAGTCCTCCTCTGGTTTGCCATCCTGGCAGGTGAGCACCCGAGAGCTGAGACGCAAAGATGATGAGCTGAAGAACATCCGTGTCCAAGCTCTCCTCCATGTGGGGGCCATCATTGCTGTGGACATCTTCTTCCACTTCTTCTACATCCTCACCCTTCCTTCTGACCTGAAGTTCATGAACCGCCTCTCAGACTGGTCCTTGGGTGAGTGGCCGTGCTTGGACACGCTCACAGCTGTACTCAGCTTCATGTGAGGGTGTGAGGAGGGATTCAGATCTCCACCCATGTCCATTGAGAGGCCCCATCAATGCCTACGTTGGACAGGTTTGGGTGAAACCTCCCTTCTTCCCAATCACGATGCACCAGAGCTGGGGTCTGTCAGATGGCATTGGTTTGACACACTCAGAGGGTTCTGGGACAAATTGTTTGGGGTTTCAGGGCCTGAGCACAAAGCAGTTCCCATTGTCTTTGTCTGGACTGGAAGGGAGCTCAGAACCTCCAAATATCAGCCCCATGCAAGAGCCACATTTGGTATTTCAGATGCCTCCACAGGTGGCCATCCATTATGGCTGCTTGAGAGCTACTGACATGTCCACAGGGTGTTGGTTGTCCAGAGAGCAGCTCAGAGGGGTTGTAGAGGTCCTCAAGTACCTGAGAGAGAGAATTGTAGAGAAAGTGACCTCTTGAGGCTGGCAGGGAAGAAGCAGGACCCAGTGAACAAGGTGCTGTAAGACCCATTGCTCTGTGCAAACTCAGGTAGCCTGGGGAATAGACAAGAGGAGTTGGAGATGTGCACACATCTACAGGGCTGTGGTCTCACTGGCATCACAGAGATGTGGTGAGATGGTTTCTGTGACTAGAGTGTTGGGATGGAAGGGTGCAGGCTCTTTAGGAAGGACAGGCAGGGGAGACAAGGAGGGAATGTCACCTTTATGCCAGTGACCAGTGTGGAGCTCCATCTCAGATGGGTGAGGAGCCCACTGGGAGTCTATGGGTCAGGATTAAAGGGAAGGCAGGGATAGGGGACATTATAGTGGGGGTCTGCTAGAGGCCACCTGACCAGGAAGACCAAGCAGATGAGGCCCTCTATAGACAGACAAAAGTAGTCTCACATTCACAAGCCCTGGACCTCATGGGGGACCTCAGACACCCCAGTATCTGTTGGAGGAACAACACAACAGTGCATAAGAAATTCAAAAAGTTGGTGGAATGCATTGATTGTAACTTCCTTCTCCAAGTGAGAGAGGAGGCAACAAGGAGAGGTGTCATGCTGGACCTTGTTCTCACAAGCAAGAAGGGACCAGTGGGGAATGCAAAGCCCAGGGGCAGCCTTGGCTGCAGTGACCATGAAATGGATGAGTTTGAGATCCTCAGGGCAGAAAGGATGGCACACAGCAAGCTCACTGCCCTGGACTTTAGGAGAGAAGACTTTGTCTTCTTGAGGGACCTGCTTGGTAGAGTATCATGGGATAAAGCCCTGGAGGGAAGAGGGGCCCATGGCAGCTGGTTGGTATTCAAGGATCACCTCCTCCAAGCTCAGGAACAAAGCATCCCAACAAAGAGGAAATCAGGAAAAACCACCCAGAGGCCTGCAGGGATGAACCAGGAGCTCCTGGGCAAACTCAAACACAAAAAAGAAGCCTACAGAAGGTGGAAGCAAGGGCAGGGAGCCTGGGAGGAATACTGAGAAGCTGTCCTGGTAACCAGGGACCAGGTGAGGAAAGCTGAAGCCCTGGTAGAATTAAATCTGGCCAAGGACATCCAGGGCAGCACGAAAAGCTTCTATAGGCACATCAGTGGCAAAAGGAAGACTAGGGAAAATGTGGACCCACTGTGGAAGGAAATGGGAGTCTTTGCTACCTGGGATATGGAGAAGGTGCTCAACGACTTTGGATTGAGAACAGCTTGAGGAGGACTTGGGGGTGTTGGTGGACAAGAAGCTCAACACGATTCAGCAGTGTGCACTTGCAGCCCAGAAAGCCAAACATGTCCTGGGCTGGATCAAAAGCAGAGTGACCAGCAGAGAGGGGATTCTTCCCCTCTACTCCACTTCAGTGAGACCCCCCTGCAGTGCTGGGCCCAGCTCAGGGGTCCTCAACATAAGAAGCATATGGAGCTGTTGGAGTGAGTCCAGAGAAGGCCAGTAAAATGATCAGAGGGCTGGAGCACCTCTGCTATGGAGAGAGGTTGAGAGAGTTGGGCTTGTTCAGCCTGGAGAAGAGCAGGTTCCAGGGGGACCATATGTGAGCCTTCCAGTACCTAAAGGGGTCTTAGGAGAAAGATGGAGACTCTTTGCTCTGCAGGACAAGGGCTAATGGATTTAAACTGAAAGAGGGTGGGCTTAGATTAGTTATAAAGAAGAAATGTTACATGATGAGGGCGGTGAGGCCCTGGCACTGGGTGCCCAGAGAAGCTGGGGCTGGCCCTGGATCCCTGGCAGGGTTCAAGGCCAGGTTGGATGGAGCTTTGGGCACCCTGGGCTGGTGGAGGGTGTCCCTGCCCATGGCAGGGGGTTGGAACCAGGTGATCTTTGAGGTCCCTTCTGACTCAAACCAGCCTGGGGTTCTATGACTCCAAGACAAAGTCTGATTGCATGTAAGGATTTTTTATTTGTTCTTAAGTGGTCAAACATTGAAACAGGGGCTCCAAGGGGTCTTGTTTGGATTCTCAAAAATCCCTGTTGCATTCTCTAAAAATAGAAATATTTAACAATTAAATGGAATAGTTCCAGAGCAACCTGATCTCCATCTGACATTGGCTGTGCTCTCAGCAGGGCTGGACTAGGGCCCTCCAGAAGTCAGACTCCTTGGATGAGTAGTGGTAGCAGTGTTGGCATTCAGCTGGCAGCTGAATGGAGGATTTCAGCTCTCTGCATACGTGTGATGCAGCATCTGAGATACCATAGGGTAGCTGACATCCACACAGGGCTGGCACAGAGCAAAAAGGGGCTGAAGAAGTCCCATGTCTCCCCAGAGTGACAGCTGGAAGCCAGGAGAAAATCCTAATGCAGCTGGAATGGCACTTACGTGACTTTAGGGTGTCCTAAGGGATGTTGGTGGACTGACCAAACATACCTGCTGCTCCAGAGGGAGCTGAACTCCTCCTCAGGGTCTGCTGACTGTATCAACCAGGTCTGCCTTCTCCCCAGTGAGAGCTTAGGCATGGCTCACATCAGGGCACTGCATCCTGCTTAATCTGTGAGCTGAATCCCATCAAGATGGGGGCATTTCAGCTTCAGTTTACATTGGAATTTGAAATCTTTAGTGTTCCCTCTGCAGGGATCATCTTCCAGTGTCATATACATCTCCAAGATAGAGATTCCAGCCCTGGCTCTGCCATAGCATCAACGTTGCATCTATGGCCACGAGTGATGGGGATGGGGGCATTTAGATGAAAGTGACAGTAAAACCTCAGAGGTCAGTTGAGAACTGTGATGAGTTTGTCATAGGTTAACAAGCTTTAGAGGGAAGGAAGGATCTTGGGCTGGCAGACATGAGGTCTATATGAGTTTCTTGGACTACCAGATCAATTTGCTCCCAGATACCCCAAGAAGATATTGTCCTTTGGATCAAGCTTCTTAAAAAGCTACTTAGTTTTAAATGCTTTTCTGGTGCTATACAGCATTAGATTGTCCTGTTATGTTTATTGCAATAGCCTGCATTGTCCCATGGGACACATGTCCCCCAAAGTCCTGAAGCCAATGCATCCCGTGCTCATCTTCCTGTGTTTGACTCTTACTGTTGCTCCAGCTGGCTTGGCCTACTCCAATTTGGTGTATGACTGGGTGAAAGCTGCTGTCATGTTTGGGGTCACCAACACCATCGCCAGACTGGACCACTTGGACCCACCCCAGCCACCCAAATGCATCACCATGCTCTATGTCTTCGCAGAAACGTGAGTACCCCACCTACACCCATGAAGAGAGATGCTTGACCCTGAATTAAACGTGTGTGGAGGGGAGGGGGTCTGGGCTGTACTTCTGCCCAGCTGGCCCCTAAGTTGGAGACTACCTACATCAAACAGTCTACACTGAACCAACAGTCTGGACCTGGCCATAGCCCTGGTGAAATATTCTTGGGTGGGAAGTGGTGAAGAAGATAAGATAAGACAGGTTTAGGTTGCAACCAGACTGACAGTGGGACCTGTTCCAGGAAGGAGCATGGAGAACTGCTGTGAACAATGTTCTAACGTGCTTCTCACCATCTGCATTTTAGGCATTTTGACAGAGGGATTAATGACTGGCTGTGCAAGTGAGTGTTGAATCAACCATCTCTAGCCTGATTCGGGGTTGTCTTCTCCTTCGTCATGTGGCGATGAAGCTTTAAGTGCTGTTCTTCCTAAAGCTGGGGTGGCCTCTCTTGTGGGTGAATCCCACCATGGCATGAAGCCATATTTGGTCTGTTTATCCCCTAAGATCATTGAATTAATCACCACATAATGCAACAGGGCCCTTCTTTCCCACCCCCCACCCCCAAATTTGGAATGAGAGAGTCCTGTCCCTGAACACCCTTTAATTCTGCTAGGTTTGGTGTTCCCTCAAAGGAGGAAGAGCCAGGTTCATATTCCACCAGGAGGAAAGGGGAATTGAGCCCAGGTCTCCTACATCCTGGGTACCAAAGGTAGCCTGAGTTCTCTCTACATCTCCCTCAACCCATCAGCTCTCTTCAGCCGTGAGTGCACACCAACAAGCCTGTGCTGAAAGTGGTGGCTCCTCTGTACTGAAATCCTGTGCACCAGAAAGCATGAGAGAGCCTGCAGCTCTATGGATCCCCACATTTTATCAACCTTTTACCTGCAAGAGGGGGAAAGGGTGGTATTTTGTCCTTAAGGAGCTATAGGTTTGTGAGGAAAGCAAGCTCTGTGTGTAGCTGGGCTGTAGCTAAAATCAATTGATTGCTAGAACTTGTCAGCCAAAACACCTTTCCTGGTGGGTGAGCATGGGAGGAGGGACTCCAGAGAGGTCTTCTTGACTATGGGGAGCACCAACTGCTTTCCTTGGCTGTTAGGTATGTGTATGACCACCTTGGAGAGAACCATGACAGCATCATGAAGGAGCTCGTGGCCACAATTGCCACCTTTGCTGTCACCACCCTGTGGCTGGGGCCCTGTGAGATCGTTTACATCTGGTCAGTCTTCAACTGCTTCGGCCTCAACTTTGAGCTCTGGGTGCAGAAGTTCTTCCAGCAGGAACCCTTTGCCAAACTGGAGGTGAGGAGATAGGCTGCAAGTGTGTGTGTGTGGGGGGGAAATCAATGGGTCTGGGGCCAAATCTGCTGCTGGAAAACATCCATGACTGTATGGAACTCAAACTTGTTCATACAATATCCTTTTTCAGCTGAGACTGAAGAACAACATCCCTGATAATTCCATGCAGCTCCATGTCCGAGCCTCATGCTTGGAGACATGAAACTCTCTCCCAATGTCTTTAGCATCCTTGTGATCTGAGGGATCTGGGCTTGTTCAGCCTGGAGAAGAGAAGGCTGTGGGGGGATCTCATTGCAGCCTTCCAGTCCCTGAAGGGAGCAGAGAAACAGGAGGGGAATCAGCTTTTTAAAAGGGTAGATAATGGCAGGACAAGGGGGGTGGAGTGAAGCTGGAGAAGGGAAGGGTTAGATTAGATATTAGGGGGAAGTTATTTGCAGAGAGAGTGGTGAGGGGCTGGAACATGCTGCCCAGAGAGGTGGTGGGTGCCCTGTCCCGGGGTGTGTTGAAGGCCAGGTTGGATGGGGCCCTGGGCAACCTTGTGTAGCTCCAGGCCTGGAGGTTGGTGGCCCTGCCTGTGGCAGGGGGGTTGGAGCTCTGTGATCCTTGGGATCCCTTCCAACCCAGTCTATGATTCTGATTCTATGATCAGCTGCTCAGCTGTGCAAGGCCAGCACAGCCCTGCTGCTCTGTAACCCTTCATTTTACACACTGTGCCACCCACCCTGAGCAAATTTCCATCCGCCCCTGTGATGCTCCTGTGATGGGAAATTGAGGTTGGGCATAGAGCTTTCAGAGGGAAAACTGAGGTCCAACAGAACCAGGAATGCAGCCCCAGGGGAGGTATCAAAGTACCACAGGCAGCCACCAGATCTGATGCCTGTCTATGGGGACGTGTTTGTGCGTTTTCCTATGGAAATAATTTGCTCCTCTTATTCTGTAAAACATCTTGTTACACGATTTCTGATAAATTAAAATGTTTAGGTACTAGAAGAAATTATTTTCCAACCACTCCAAGGCTTAGTGCCCCATCCCTGTTTGGGACCAAGGTGCCTTGGGGACATGCTGGAAGAAAAAAAATAGGCAACTCCATCCTGCAAGCAATTCCCTTGCTTGTTTCACCCAACCTAAAGCCTGGAGGTCCTAAACTGGTTCAGCACACTCATTTTGAATAACACCTTCAGAGAGCAATCCTCCTGTTGGCTCTCCTTGTTGAACTTCTAATCAGATTATAGCATCCGAAGGCAGTGAAATCTCCTTCCCTGTGGCGCTGCAGTTCTCAGCACTAAGTGGCCTGGGGGTTCATGGTGCTCTTTGAAGATTGCTCTAAAACACTGCCCAGCTCCACTCACAGCAGCTGCTCCTGAGGATTATGTGCCAGTGACAATTTCCCTCTGCTGCTGTCACCAGTTTTCAGCTATCATCTCCTTTATTTAATTCCTAAGAAACAATTTCCACCAGGAGCTGGGAGGGATTTGCTCATAGGGCTAATAATAATCATCATCATCATCATCATGGTATACAACAGCATCCATCTGCCTTGAGGAATAGCTGGCCCAAGGCAGCAGATGAAGCAAGCAGTGGTTCAGTCTTTACAATTAGCATGAAACCATGTACAACATCTTGCCCCTAACCCATGGGACCTGGAAAAAACAGCCCAGAGACCCAAATGCATCTGAATCCAGCCTCAGAGCAGAAGTTTTACCTTGTCGTTGTGAGTCTTCATCCCAGAGACTCTAAAGTCTGCTCTAGTTTTTGGCTACCACTCTGTAATCCAAGCTGGAGTGGGACCAGTTCATCCCATTTCCTTCCAGCCCCCTTGTTCCTCACTCTCTGCTCTCCTCCCCTCCTCAGGCCAAAATGTCAGCAGCCATGTCACGGAGGATCAGGGCAGCATTTGGGGCAGCAAATTTCTGGGCCATCGTCCTCTACAACATCCTAGCCCTCAACAGCCTGGAGTTTGCTCTTCTGGTCACCAAAAGACTCCTTCTGACGGGTAAGACGCTACCAGCTTTCCCCATCAAGGCACCTTTGTCTTGGTGGGGGGACAGCAGTAGGGGAGGTAAGGACTGTGACTCCTGAGTCCTCTTGGTGCCCTGGCTATTGTCGTGTTATGGGACTGCTCTCAGTCTGCTTAATTATTGCTTAAGACATGCAGGAAGCTGTTTCTTATCTCCCATCCTTCTTGTGTAAGCTCTCTGGGGTGTGAGCTGTCTCCCATCCTTCTCAAACCCTTTCTCTGGGGTTTGAGCTGCCTTCCAGGTGTGCTTGTAGAGCTCCTGGCACAGCCTGACACTGTGATTTAGACTTTAAAGCAGCACAAAGGTCACATCTGCCCCACCAAAGTGGGCTGTGACATGGTCCCTTTGCTGGAGAAAGGCATTTACTTGTCCTACCTCATCTCCTTTTGCCGTATCAGTTGCTCCTACATCAACCTGAAGGTGACAGGTACAAATCCTTCTCCTGGGCTCCTAATGAACAATGTTATCTGTACATTTTTAATCAGTGGCTGGTGGCACTATTTTGAAGTCTTCTTGAGCAGCCCAGGGTAAAAATAGCCTTCAGGAGCCCGTGTCCTCCAGCCTTCTCTGGGACAGGGCTGGCGTAGGAGATGGGTAATGTGATGCTCTGGGCTCAGTGTGCCAGAAATGCCTGCCCACTGAGCTAGCTGGCTTTTGCTGGTTGTGTTATTCATTTCAGAGTTCCTCTTTTAGCAGGTAGAAAACCTGTGTCTCTCCTCTGCTGTGGATACTAGACTCATGGTTACAAATGCCATCAGACCCTTCTTAAGTGGTGGGAGAGCTTCCAGCTCTCAGTCACTTACCTAGGTGACAAAAACACACACACTGTGTCCCTACTAGGTACAGGACAAGGCTGGGGTTGATCCTCAGCATCAGCAGGGTACAAAGCTTCCAGAAGGTCACAGTGCTGAACAATGATGGACATGGGCAGGTTGAATGGGCAGGTCAGCCACCAAGTCTGAACTTGGCGGGGGGGGGCAGAAGGAGTTTTGGAGGTAAGGGAGTGTTCAAAGCCACTCCAGCATGTTCCCAGGCCATGAGCAGTGGGCTCAGCCACTGCTTCATCTAAAATCTGATCCTAGGATTTCCTCTCTTCTCTCAGTGAAGCTGGAGGTCTGGGTCCACAATGGAAAATGATGTTGGCCATTGTGAACTTGTGGGAGATCCCAAAGCCACCTGGGAGGCAGCAATGCTGGAGAAGAGCTGACCCTGTTAGGCAAACAGCTACACCAAGGTGACTATGTCTCCCTCCCTCTTCTAGGTTTCCCTGTCAGCACCTTGTCCATCTGGTTCATCACGTACTGTGGAGTGCAGCTGATCAAAGAGCGTGAGCGCATCCTGGCCATCGAGGAGGAGAAGTGTGACAAAGCAAAGGTGGAGTAGTGGGAGGCATCATCAGGCTTGTCCCAAAGCCTCATCTCCCCTCCTGCCACCACTGTCAGGCCAGCCACTGGCAAAGGCTCTCCAAGCACTCCTGACAATCAGACTGCTGTAGCTCACCCATGCAGAAGTCACCTGGAAGGTGCAGATCACCCTATGGCTGCAAGAAAGGTTTTCTATAAGAAGCAGTGGGTGTTCCTCAGGCTCCCCATGCATGGCAGACTGCTGAGGTAGGCTCCCAGGACATTTCTTTAATGCCAGAAAGAGCCATCCCCATCATTTTTATGACCCTCTGACATTGTGAAGACCTAGAGATTTCACCTCCTGTTTCCCATAACAGTTGGTCCACCAGCACTTGGTTCTCCCACCAGACCTGAGGCCTGTGTCTCCCAGAGGAGACCCTCCAAATCCCACAGCTGGAGTTTTTGGGGTGGACCTTACATGTGAAAGGGGTTAGCTGGAGCTAAGCCTGCTCTGAGCAGACCTTCTCCAGGTTCCTTCCAGCCCAAGCATCCCATGTTTCTTTCACTACAAGAAATGTTCAGCATCTACTGTCACCTGTGGTTGTGCTGGAAGGACTGTGAAATGGCTCAGCATGATCTACACCTACCAAGAGGCTAATAAATAAATACTGCAGTCTTTATAGCAAAGGGAAGAAAGACCAGGAACGTCACATTGAAGGGTAATTATCTCCCCACCACTGTCAGTGGTGCAGAGTGATAGCTGCAAAACAGGTCTCTTCAGCGCTAAATGTCTTGAAAAAGATGATTTAGAGCCAATGTCAGGCTTAGTTAATGAGAGTGTGGGAGCCATACCTGCTTCACAGCCATTGCACGTTGTGTACACCTCTCCTGGGGAACAGGCATGCTGAACTGAACACAACTGCTTGGTCCTCAGGCCCCAACCTAGACCCAAAGAGCCCTCCCTCCATTTCTGGGTCTGAGACAGATGTGGCCATCCTGCTGTGATGTGTGTCCTGGGACTCAAACCAGGTCCCACTTGCATATTTTTTTTACACACCATGGACAAAGATTTAAGCTCACATTCCTGTCCATGGCTGAGGAACAGAAGATGCTGTAGCCAGCTTGCTCATCTCCAGCCACCCACCCCTTTACTCACCTGACTTTGGTGCACGCAGCCATGGCTCCATGGCTGCAACGAGCACACACACATCTGTACAACCAAAGGAGAAAGACTATCAATGACAGGCAGTGACTTGGGGCTGGGTGGTGGAGATGGAAAGCCCATGATAGCCTCCTTGGAGAAATAGGCTTTGGGACACTGCATTGAGGGGGAAAAAACAATGTACATGGTGCCTTGGAGAAAAGGTGAGTTAATAACTGAAAAATAGCTCTGTCTCTCTTGCACTTTAGAGTAACTTCCAGTGGCCTTATGTCTGAGTTGTGTCAATGTTTGGTGAGGGCAGAGCCTGGACCACTTTGCAATGTGGGTCAGGATGCTTCGTGCTGGTATTCTGGATTCCCTGTGGATGAAACAGGATCGGTTCCTAGCCAGCTTTCAGCTCTGCCAAAGCAATTGGTGATGTCTCTGATAAATGTCATTTGTTTATGTAGTAAATAAACGTTGGGCATCTCTGGTGCCTGCTGCTCGTCGCTGCCATGCTGCTATAGTGCAGGTGACACCCTGGGTAATGCCCTGCCATTGGAGCTGAGAGACACAAGGATCTGTTTGCAGGTCCTCACCTCACATCTCTAGTAGTAACTCAAGGCATTGTTGAGTTTAACAGGCATCCACCTTAGTGACGTCACCAGACTGGAAGTTTGGCTGCAGTTTGACTCATATTCACTTTTATTTTGGCTTCACCTTCTTACTGGTGAAGTATCATGAGCCTACTGTGGCAGGGGGGTTGGAACTCTATGATCCTTGGGGTCCTTTCCAACCCAGACCATTCTATGATTCTACTGCCCTCAAGCTGTTGTCCGTGTAGTTTTTGAGCTAGAAGCCATGTTGGTTTTATTTCTGGGAACCCATCCAGAAATATTGGCAGTAAGGACAGGTGTTGAGCCTTGGTGGCGTCCCTAGGCATGAAACCCCTTCAGAGGGGTGGCAGCAGGGACAGGGAGGGGATTGTCCCTTTCTGCTCTGCCCTGGGGAGGCCCCAGCTGGAGTCCTGTGTCCAGAGCTGGGGACCTCAATACAAGAAAGATGTGGGGCTGTTGGAGAGGGTTCAGAGGAGCCACGGAGATGATCAGAGGGCTGGAGCACCTGCCCTACAAAGAGAGGCTGAGGGAGCTGGGCTGGTTCAGCCTGGAGAAGAGAAGGTTGCAGGGGGGGACCTCATTGCAGCCTTCCAGTCCCTGAAGGGAGCAGAGGAACAGGAGGGGAATCAGCTTTTTAAAAGGGTAGATAATNGGCAACCTTGTGTATCTGTAGGCCTGGAGGTTGTGCTCCCTGCCTGTGGCAGGGGGTTGGAATTGTGTGATCCTTGGGGTCCCTTCCAACAACTGAAGCCACCCTGAGCTGCCAAGACCAAGGGCTCTGTCTCTGCGGGTGACTCAGCTCAGGTCCCTGTTTGCCTGGGAGGACAAACAAGAGTCACCCACCTCCGGGTGCTGAAGTGGGTGACTCACATGGCAAAGCCCAGTGACTCTGCATTGCCCTCCTGACTTGGATACTCTGGGTGAGAAAATAACCCATTCACTAAGGATCTAAATTTACCCATCAGCTGCGTCTGCTGGAGCTGCCAGGAGGAGCTAATCTTAGACATTGATATGTTAGGGAGACAGTTCATGGAGGAACTTGGGCTTTATTCCCCTTTGTCTGAAGTTATCCCCTCATTTATCATCACTGTGAGAAGCCCAGGGGCTCTGGTGGCCAGGAGCACCCAAATAGTGTTCTCTCAACCATATCTCACTGCTCAGCATCAGTATCAATATGGTGATAGGTGCTTTATATATATAAATATAAATAAATACATTTTTATATATATATATATATATCTCCAGCATCATGCAGGAGACTCTCAGCATATGCCCCTATGAAGTGGGATTTATCAGCTGCTGATCTCTCTCCTGAAGAAGGGTATCTCATCTGAGCTGGTTATTACCAGCCTGTTAGGAAAACCTGCCTGAGAAGCCAAGAAAAGTAATTATTTATTGCAACTGCAAATCCCAATTAATAGCCTAATTAATAGCACTGGGCACTTTCTTGTTCAGCCTGACGTGGCTGTAAATCCTGCATCCCCCTTTCTTGCTCTATAATTTTGTAGGGGAGGGAGAGATCCTGCCACACTGCATCCCCTTAGGATGCTTTCCATGTACCCTCACCCACTACCATGTCACAGGGGGACTAGTGCCCCCTTAGAGACACGCTTAGTTACTGATTTATAGTCCACTGGAAATTACCAGCTGTAGTCTGGTTAGATCTGGATAGCTGAGGGCTCTCTTAGAACAGCCCACCTCATTCCAGGCTGGGTTGTCTATAAGAGCAGTCAGCATTCTCAGGGGAGAGAGAATTCACCAACCTATTTGTTCATGGAGAAAAATGAAGAGTAACTATGGTCACTGCTCACCCTATCACATCCATGTGTCATATCACAGAACCACAAACAGGTTTGGGTGGGAAGGGACCTCAAAACCCATCTAGTCCCACCCTCCTGCCATGGGCAGGGACACCCTCCACTAGCCCAGGTTGCCCAAAGCCCCATCCAACCTGGCCTTGAACACTGCCAGGGATACAGGGGCAGCCACAGCTTCTCCAGGCACCCAGTTCCAGGGCCTCACCACCCTCACAGGGAAGGATTTCTTCCTTTAATCTGTATCTATCTCCCCTCTTTTACTTTAAAGCCACTCCCCCTTGTCCTGTCACCCCCTGCCTTTGTAACCAGTCCCTCCCCATCAATCAGATATGTCCTTAGCTCTCAAGTCCAGGAAGGTTCAGACCAAGCTCCTCAAAAATCCTGCTGACTTCCCTGCACAAAACCAGGTTGTAAAAGGGCAGCGACCACCCAGTGTGAACCAATGAAACCTGGGAAAGAAGGAAGACCCACAAGTGAGGAAGGGCTCTGGGAAGGGACGAGCTGTAGCTGCATTTTAGCAGCAGCACCTCATGACAGGAGGGATGTGGAACAAACCTTGGATGGCAGTGAGTGCTGAGCAGCACAGCAACAAGGAAAACAAGCCAGGGCTCAAAAGAGATTAAAGGTAGAGGGGGGTGGGGGGAGGAAATCACAGCTGGTAGCACAACAAGGTAGAATTAAGCTTGGGAAAGTGGGGACCTAATGCAGAGGGAAGGGAGAGGGGAGGATGGGGATGTCCAGCCCCAGATGTTTGGGTGCAGAGAAACATTCCTGCAGTTCAACCCTGTTCAAAGATCAGCACTTACCATCTGATCCCATCACAGATGAGCAGCACAGCAGAAAAGCTTGTGATGTGAGCTCCAAAAACAGCTCATCATTATTTCCCAGATATACTGGTACCTCCCAGATGCTGCTGGAACCTCACCCATACCAAAGGTTTTCATACCAGCACAGCTCCCTCCCTCTTCCCACTTATGTAGATACCCATTATGACACAAAGCACCTCTATAAACACATCCACACCAGCATATAAGGGTTTATATTGCTTTAAATACAACAAGAAGAGTGGCTTTTATCTTTTGCATAGACTTAATTAAATCAATAATTAAATCTCTGCCATCACTGAATGTCAGACAGCCTGGAGGGTCCATAGTAACAGATTAAAACAGATTCAGATTTACCTATAGGTAAAAATAATTATAGCTACTCTGCTCACCCATGTCTGCCAAAACCAGTTTGCTGTACTTGTGGAGCTCTGTGGGAAGAGCTGGACTTGGACCAGCCATCTGAGGTCCCATGGGACTTCCTAGACATCCATGGGCATGCAAGCAGGACACAAGACTTGCTGGAGTCCTCAGCCTTTCTGGAGCAACAGTTCAAGGCCAGGCAAGTTGTTCTCCTGCCGCTCTGGACTTCGACATGGGGATGATGAATCTCAGTTGGCCTTATCATGAGACACTCAATTCACAGGAAGACACGTGCTCTCCCTGTCTACTCTGCCTTCCCCCTCTACCTTGCCCTGATCAGGCCCCGCCTGGAGTGTTGTGTCCAGTTCTGGGCTCCCTGGTACAAAAACCACAGGGATCTCCTGGAGAGAGTCCAGCAGAGATGATTAAAGGCCTGGAGCATCTTCCCTGTGAGGAAAGGCTGAGTGAGCTGGGGCTGTTCAGCTTTGAGAAAGGAAGACTAAGGGGGGACCTTATGAATGTTTATCAATATCTTAAGTATGGGACACAGGGGGAAATGGCCAGCCCTTTTTCAGTGTCTGTGGGGACAGGACAAGGGGCAATGGCTGCAAGTTAGAGCATAGGAAGTTCCACACCAATAAGTGGAAAAGCTTCTTCCCAGTGAGGGTGAGTGAGCCCTGGGACAGGCTGCCCAGGGGGTGTGGAGTCTCCTTCTCTGGAGATATTCCAGACCCATCTGGACGTGTTCCTATGTGCCCTGTCCTAGGTACCCTGCTTTGGCAGGGGGTTGGACCTGGTCTGGAGCTCCCTTCCAACCCCTACGATTCTGTGAATCTTTGATTCTGTTTAGATGTCCTAATCTGTGAGTTGAAGCCCACCATTGCACTCTACTGCTCTGCCTCACACCCTCTCCCTGTCACCGAGACGTGGGAAAGGTGGGTTTACTAATGATGAGGTGCCCAGAGACTGTGCCATGCAGGCCCCTGCATGCATTACAGGCCGCCTGTCCCCCAGACTCCTCCAGTCCCCTCCTTCAGTGAGGAGGCTTTTCAAGACAGACTTTTGAAGTAGCTTCCAGCACAGTTCTCATAACCCATATAAGTGAAGGGGTGTAAATAAACAGCTTTATCTTCATATCCCACCCCCTTCCAGACCTCTCTAAAGTGACTCCAGAGGAGAATAACAGACACTTGTCCGGCCCTGGGAGTGAGCTGGTGGGAGTGGGGATGCCACAAAGCCCACATAAGACACTCCCTTATTACATCTTTCCAGCTTTGACTTCACAGCCTATTTTTAGCACAGCAAAAGGTTTAGCAGTTTTGGTCCCGTTGGTTTAGTGGTGTCAGGGGAAGGTGCCAGATCTCTCTGCCATTCATGACCCAGAAGGTGGATTTGGATGTTTGATTCATCTGGAGGAGGATGTTTCCCAAGCAGATGGGTCACACTCATCTATCCCCCGTCATGGGACAGCAGCAAAAAGCTCCTGCTCCCTCCGCTATGACTCATGACAGACCCTTCCTGAAGCATCAGAGCTGGAAGTACAGCTGTTCCCCCAGCCCCCTCCCTTCTTCCTTTTCCAGTGTGTCCTATTAAAGGGTGATCAGCTTACACATGCTCTCGTATGGATTCCTTAAGCTTTGTAGCGCTGTGGCTATATATATATAAAGCCCTTACGCTGGAAACTGAAGCACACAGACAGCTGCAATAGTAGAGAGCGTTTCACATTCCCAGTGTGCTGACAGCCTGAAAGCAAGGAAGACCTGAGAGACCTGTGCTGAGTGAGTTTCTTTACTAAGGGCTCAGACATAGATATATACGTTAATATATATACATATATATAAAAGGATTGGGGGGAAGAAGGAGCAGTTACTCTTCACCATGGGGTTGCCTTTTGATCAAGCGGAAGAATTTCGTCTCTACCAGCAAACTCTCCTCCAAGATGGACTCAAAGACATGCTGGACCACAATAAGTTTCTGGACTGTGTCTTGAAAGTGAAGGGGAAGGAGTTTCCCTGCCATCGGCTGGTGCTGGCAGCTTGCAGCCCGTATTTTCGAGCGATGTTCCTCTCAGACATGGAAGAGAGCAAGAAGAGGGAGGTCAGTTTGGAAGATGTGGATCCAGATGTCATGGGCAAGATCCTCCATTATATCTACACCTCAGAGCTGGAGATCACAGAGCAAAATGTGCAGGACATCTTCTCCGTGGCCAACATGTTCCAGATCCCCTCCATCTTCACGGTCTGTGTGTCCTTCTTGCAGAAGCGACTCTGCCTCAGCAACTGCTTGGCTATCTTCAGGCTGGGCTTGATGCTGGATTGTGCCAGGCTGGCTGTAGCAGCTCGGGATTTCATTTGTGATCGCTTTGCACTGGTCTCCCGGGACGAGGAGTTCT
This sequence comes from Zapornia atra, assembly GCA_013400835.1. NCBI lineage: Eukaryota > Metazoa > Chordata > Aves > Gruiformes > Rallidae > Zapornia > Zapornia atra. The sequence continues at coordinate 20,740 of VZTU01030239.1, forward strand.
ACCAGCTCTCCCCAGATGAGCTTATTGCCATCATCTCCAGTGACTCCCTCAACATTGAGAAAGAGGAGACTGTCTTCGAAGTAGTGATGAAGTGGGTGGGGACCAAGGACCGTGAGAGCAGGCAGAAGGCCTTGCCTGTCATCTTTGAAAGCATCCGCTTCCGCCTGATGCCCAACGACTACCTCAAGGACCACGTGGAGAAGCACGCCATGGTGAAGTCCAGCCCGGAGCTGCTTAAGAAACTTCAGATGGTGAAGGATGCCCAGAAAGGCAAATTCACTGTGGTGAAGAAGAAGAAAGTGAAGAAAAGCAGTGAGAAGCAAGAAAAAGACAATGTTGTCAATGGAGCAGTAGATGAGGAGGAAGAAACAGAGGAGGATGGTCTCCCAGGGATCTTAAATGACACGATGCGCTTTGGGATGTTCCTCCAGGACCTTATTTTCATGGTGAGCGACAGTGGAGCAGTGGCCTATGATCCCACTGCCAATGAGTGCTATTTTGCCTCCCTGTCTACTCAAATCCCAAAGAACCACATCAGTCTGGTGACCAAAGAGAATCAGATCTTTATTGTCGGAGGACTATACTACAATGAGGACAGCAAAGAGGATCCCATGAGTTCCTACTTCCTACAGGTACTAAATTTGTCTTTCTGTTGCTTCTCTGACCACTTTGGAGCATCATCAGCCTTTAGCTTCCATGTGATGCCAATGATATTTGTTGTCATGTAATGTTAAAGTTGTGCATGAAGGTGAAACATCTGAGTTGCTTTACTAGACATTCTTATCTCTGGATTTTTATGGCAGATCCCAGTGATGGGGGTTTCTGGTAATTGGGGAGGGAGGCTTGAAGGAGTAGGTAAATTAAATAACCCTTCCTGATCCCAATCCTGAGTAAGGAACCACTTTGAACAGTGTGTTTGGTCCAGCCCTGGCTACCATAGGGCATACTAACTGGAAGGTTACCAGCATCAGCTTTGGGTTCCCTGGTTATGACATTCCTCCCCCCATCAAAACCCAAGGGTGGCTCTGCCAGGTGCAAACAAAGAAACAGCAGCAGCTACAGCCACAGACCAAACACCCCAAGGACACAGAGTATGGCCCCACCTACCAAAATGTGCCCCATTTCCAGTGCTGTTCTTGCCCCTGGATGTGTGCTCCTTTCAGCTCTCTGCTTTGTCCATTCCTATCATGTGCAGGGAAAGGGTGGTGTGCTGTGTTTTGGGACCCTCCACAGGAAAAATTGTTGTTCTAACTCAGCAGTAACCAAAGCTGTGGTCAGATCGAGCTGTGCACAGGCAATCTGATCCTTGAGCTGTAACCCAAGAGCACCTTTGCTGTCGACAGCTAACACGAGGCACCTACGCTTCCTGCTGACCCTGAGGGAACACCATAAACCCTCTGTCCTTCCCCCTCATGCCCAAAAATCCTTTTGTTCTCCTCCCACAACTCACATATCTTCTGGGAAGAAACAATAACATGTCCAGGCAGAAGGATAGTTCCCAAGCCAGGGCATACAGCCTCGATCCCTCTATTGCCTTGTTGCATGGTTAGGGCTGTACATCTGCATCCTGTGTGCAAGGACCATGCTTGCCCTCACCTGGAAAGGGTCAGGCTTTGAAGCCTATGCAGCCCATGAAACAAGAAGTCAGAAAGAAGAACATACAAGCCTAGAAAGCAGGATGGAGGGGGAAGTGAGTGGGAGTGGTGGGGGACACATTGCTTGAGATACAGCCCTTCACACTGGACAACAGATGATAAAAGTGGATGTGGCCAGCTTCATCCCCTAGGTGCATGGAGCAGGTAGACAGTCTGCTTCATATTGTGAAATCTATGAAACAGATTTCCATTTGAAAAGTATGCCTAGAGATCAATACCCCACCAGTCTGGTTGTTGGCCAGGCAAAGTAGTTCCTTGAGCAGCACTGAGGGTCCATCATGTCCTGGGCTGTTTCAGCACAACTGCAGCAACCAGGTCAAAGGAAGTGATTTTTTCTCCCTTCTCATCATGTGAGACCACATCTGGATGCTGTGTCCAATCTGGGTCTCCCCAGTAGGAGAGAAACACTGAGGTACTGGAATGAGCCTAGCAGAGGCCACCAACATGGTCAGGGATGGAGAATAGGAGGTACAAGGAGAGGCTGAGCTGGGTCTGATCAGCCTGGAGAAGAGGAAGATCTCGTTGGTGCCTGCCAGTCCCTAACAGGAGAGGACATAGAAGAGGGTTCCAGACTCTACTTGGATTTGCACAAAGATGGGAAAAGAAGCAACAGTCAGGAGTTGCAGTAAAGGGCATTTCAGTTAGTTGGGAGGTGGTGGACTACTGGAGCAGGGGTCCAGAGAGGTCCCAAACCCTCCATTCTTGGGGACATTTAATATTTGACTGCACAAAGTTCAGGTAACCCTCTGTAAGTCCAAAGCTTCACCTGCTTGAGCAGGGGCCTGGATGAAAGACCTTTGGAGGTCCCTTCAACTCTGTGATTCTCAGCTGCAAACAGTAAGATTTCTATATTCAGCACTGACTCAGTGGCAAATGCCTTGAGCATCGTGTGGCCTCCTTCCCTAGGAGCTGAAGACAGTGGTCCCTTCACAGTTTGCAGCAGCACTCATTCGTGGGAGGCACAGACAAGCCCCAGGGCTGGAAGGTGCCACCAGTTTGCAAAGGTGTAATTCATTGCCACCAGTGCCATGATGTAGCTCGTGGTTCCTGCATTAGCAAGGGAGTCTTCTGAGCCTTTTCCAGCTGAAACTTTGCATGGATGTAGACAGACAGCTGTATGATGCACCCTCGAATCACCTCGTGGGTGCAGCAGCATCTCAACACCTTCTGACTCTGCCTCCAGCCTCCTCAATTTCATGTTCCTCCTGCTGAAGGAGAATTAGGTCAGGGTAGTTTAGACTTAAGGACAGACACCAAAATACATCAGTGCTGATAAACCACAGAGGTCTTGCAAATTTTTGGCAGGAACAAAATGATTCTGCTGACATTTCAGATGGAAAAGGGTGCCCTTTCTTTGTCACTTCCAAGATTTATGATTTTAAAACAATGCTGAATCCTTCAAGAAGAAGCAGGAACTATCACAGTGACTGGACTGCTTGGGCTCCTGCTATAAATAACACGTATGTGGACTGCAGCTTACAAAGAGACAATAACCACAGGCACCCAGCTCTGGCTGAGCTTTTGGAGGCAGCCCAGAAAACTGAAGCTCGTTGGCCTGAGCCCATAGCAAACAGTCCTTCGGGCAATGATGTGTCACAGCTTCATCCTGTGGAGTCCCACCATACTGTCTGCAAGGCATCACTCCAGACTTAACCCATGAAGTCCTCCCTCTGCTACCAAGCTGCATTAAAAAATGTGGCCCCATTTTACAGTTCCCATCAAGCCATCATCCCCCAGAGTGCCAAACCCCATAACCTTTTGAATCTTATTTCTTCTGGTGGGAGATGAGGCAATGCCCTTCTCTGCAGATCATAGAATCATAGAATGGCATGGGTTGGAAGGGACCCCAAGGATCACAGAGCTCCAACTCCCCTGCCACAGGCAGGGCCACCAACCTCCAGGCCTGGATCTACACAAGGTTGCCCAGGGCCCCATCCAACCTGGCCTTGAACACCTCCAGGGACAGGGCATCCACTACTTCTCTGGGCAGCCTGTTCCAGCACCTCACCACTCTCTCTGTAAAAAACTACCCCCTAATATCTAAACTAAACCTTCCTTCCTTTAGTTTTAATCCATCCCCCCTTGTTCTGCCATTATCTATCCTTTTAAAAAGTTGAATCCCCTCCTGCTTATAAGCTCCCTTCAGGTACTGGAAGGCTGCAATGAGGTCCCCCCGCAGCCCTCTCCTCTCCAGGCTGAACAAGCCCAGCTCCCTCAGCCTCTCTGTCCAAGGATCTGCAAGGATTTGGTCACCTGATCCAGTAGCAAAGTTTGGATCAGTTCCCCCATCTATCAGAAGGATTTGGCATGCTTTGGCCAGCAAGAAGAGCTCTGGGTTTCGCAGCATCATCTCAGTTGTGTGGTACCACATTGGGTGGATAGGTATTGTGTAAATACCCTCTGTGCAGACAGACACACTGAGGTGATGATCTGGAGTACTGTGTCCCCATCTGGAGTCCTGTGTCCAGATCTGGGTCCCCCAATACAAGAAAGATGTGGAACTGTTGGAGAGGGGTCAGAGGAGCCACAAGGATGATTAGAGGGCTGGAGCACCT
>VZTU01030260.1:0-12999 GCA_013400835.1 Zapornia atra
TTTTTTTCTTTTTTTTTCCCTGCAAATTAGATGACTTTTGGCATAAGCATGTAATTTAATTTGATGGTAGAATGGGTGAAGGGAAAATGTAGAGATATTGAAAACATAAGAGGAAAATTACCAAGTTGAAAATACAGGATCAATTAACACTGTAGATGTAAACAAGTGGTATAAATGAGAGGCTGCTCAAGAATAGTGATTTTGTTTTAGTGGGAGAAGACCACCAAACAGGAGATTTTACCAGTTTACCTTTCACTTCAATCCATCTTCATTATTTCACAAGTAAGAATTGGTCATTGTGCTAAATACAACTGTTACGCTGAAGCATTTTATTGGAAAATTCTTATTTTTTATTTGATGTTTACAGTTATAATTGCAAATAAGACAGTTAACTATGGTTACTTTTGGTAGGGATTTTGTTAGTGCAGTGTTAAATTCAGGGGATGGTTCTCTCAAGACAGCCATGAAAATATATATAATATGTAGGGAGAAATACTAACACTACCTACCAGGATTTGCTTCCACACTTAAAGGGAGAAGATATCAGAAGTAGATTAATACTGCTGAGTCCTGTGTTAGCATCCAGATCAAAATGCTATATATAAGCTGGATAGAAATGAGTAACATCGAATTTACAGTAACTTCTTTTCTGCATCTTCTTTTTCTTCCCCAAACACTTTTTTCACCTCTTGAGAGGCAGCACAGAAAACAGTCACACAAGCTTTTTGCTTGTTAGGATCTCCCGTGCAAGAGCCAGTGACTGCCATAAAAAGATCATTTTCCTCTCCCTTTTGCGCTGGCTCTGGATCATTATGGAAGTGCAGTGCTGCACAGACATGTTTTTTGCAAGGATGTGATCATGTTCTGCTTTCCTGTACTCGGTTGTTCCTGCAATTTACTCTATCACAACCCTCCTGGAGACTGTGCAATGTGTATTACTCACCTTTTCCACTATTCAGTGGTTTTCTCTTACTAGGAAATGAGATGGTTTCTATCAGTGTCCAGTCTGAAATGTCTCCCTTGGGTCTTGAGCTGGTCTTTGTTGACTTGCAAAATGCAGCTGCTGATTCTATCTTTAAACATCCTCCGTTTTACAGCTCCTATATAAATCTACCATCATCTCAAATGCAGTACCCTTTATATAGCTCTTGCTGATTGAACCTCTATCTTTTTTTGTTTTCTTACTTCTTTTGCCCATTATACAAGTAGTGGTGTGGGCTGCATCAAAGTGAAGTTGTTTCCTGAGCACTGATCAAACTCGTAACACACAGAACACAATGCTTTCCTAATGTTTCTTTCCTCTACACCTACTTTTTTTAGTCCTTTCAATTTTCTGATGCCCTTCTCTTGTCTGTTTCTACCCAGTTCACTGTTTACAACATCTGCAGCATCTTTTATCTCTTTGCCACCTCTTTTTCAGCTTCTTTTTTCCTGTAGAAATCACACTGGCCCAACTTCTTTGTCTTTTTGAGTCATTGATAGGACTTTTTTTTTTTTTTTAAAGTCAGCTGCATATCCATTTTTTAACACATTTTTCTTGACTATTTACAACTCCTCTTCCTCTGGGCTGTGTGTGGTGCCAGTACAACTGAACTATATTCTCTGACATGTTCCTTTTTCTTTTATATATTTATATAATTTGTGTTTTCATATCACCATTTCTCACTTGCCTTTATTCCACTGACAATTTTATTTAATAAATCAAAAAATGTGTGGACAAATAAGCCATATATTTCCACTCTGACATGAGTCTGGATTGCCAACCATCTGGCTTAGTTTATAGAGAAAGAATTTTTCTTTTTCTCTTCCTTAATTCACCTTGTATGCCTTATGAAGCCAACTGCTGGTCCAGTCCAATTTCATCTCTATTGCAAAATCTTGTTTTGTAAAAGATGAAAAACATATCCTGTAAATCTTCAGTAACTGCACAGGAGTTTTGAAGGATTTGAAGGATCTTTCTTATCTTTTGGAAGCGTTCAGCAGCCGACAGTTTTTGCAGGCTACTCTACTGCAACAAATGCACTATGCTCAACGTCAGCCACTTAATTTATTGCATGTGAGCTAAATAGCAAGCCCCAGACTTAAACGTGCAAAAAGTTTTTTCCATATCTTTGTCTAGGTTTGAGTAGCTGGAGTACTAAATCCATACAAAATTACCAGACAGTTTCAATCAATAATCACACAGTGGAAAATCAAGCTCATTAATCATGTCATGAAACACAGACAATCACCACTTTGTAATTAATGCAATTCTGTATTGGCGGGTCAGTGCATCTGGTAAGGGATTCTTGGTGCTGTGAGTAGAGTGAGTAAATTGTGCACATTTATTTGTACAGTATATACATATGTATGTTAATATTCAGCTTTGGTTAAGATCTCTCTCTGTGGCAGGGTCAAGGTCAGGTTAATTTGCAGTAAACAGGCCTCCAACAATCAAGCTGCTCTTAGTTCTTGATCCTTGAATGTTTTCCTTTTTTTCAATAGTGATGGTTAGCAACCACTTGTTCCTCTTTACCAAAGCCAAGGGAATTTGGCAGCGTTGTACAGAAGCTGTTTCTTGGCTGGATGGAGTTAAATTTCACAAGAAGCTGGGAGGGGACACAGTCAGGACAGATGACCCAAACTAACAAGACAGGTATTCTCACACTCAGTATATAAAGTATATAAAGCATGATGTCATGCTCAGTAAATAAAGGGAACTACCTAGGGAGGAGAGATTCCTGCTCGAGAACTGTCTGGGCATTGTGTTGACAGTGAGCAAATGGCATTGTGTACTCTTAGTATTGCTGTTTTCTTCTTCTATAAACCATCCTTTTTTCAACCCACAAATTTTTACTTTTTTCCAATTCACCTTCCCGTCCCATCTCTCCAAAGAGCAGTGAGCAAGCAGCTGCATGATTCTTAGCTGATGTCTGGGGCTAAACCACGACGAGCTGGTTAAGAAAGGTTTTCAGCATGGAAAAAATATTTTTTTCTATATGTATTTTCTATCCCACTCCCTTCTATAAAATTATAAAAAGTTGAGACTAGAATAACTATTTTCTAACCTTAACCTTAGTCTAAGAGAAGATACAGAAGTGATGGATGACCCTGTGATGTCACTGTGGACCTTTAAATTACAATAGATTACTTCCAATTTAAAAGAAAGTCTAGGAAGATTTTTATCCACTTAAGATTTTAACCATGAATTCCTGACTGGTGATATGCATATTTCAAATGTTTTATTGGTGTAAAAGTTTAATTCTATAATTTCTATAAACTCCTGTTGACTTTATTTTTTTTATAAAACCTATTTGAACAGTTGACACTTTTCAGAATAGCTTGCACTTAGCTGTCAAAATCGCTTTAAAAAGAAGAAGAAAAAAAAAAATATAGAAAATGCTTCTCTGTGAAATTCCCATTTGCCTTATGCTCTACTCTGTGTAAGCCAAGATGACTCAATCAGTCTTCCTCTTCCCACAAGGCCAGCAAGGATCTCTGTCTCCTGCTGACTTAGGTACAATAAGAAACTTTTTATACAGTTTTACATAGTCTGCTCAGCAATCACATAATTACTGTACTGCCCTCCACTACATGAGAATGTGTTGGTTTTGATAAGCTCTTGGTGTCGGCTGTCAAACTGAATGCAGCGTGCTTTATTATTAATTCCATCCAAGCACACATTTCATCTTTCCAGTTCACTCACCAGCACCTTTTCTTTCAGTTTTGGTTCAGCAGCACCGCAGTTCCCCAGTCTGCCTTGCCACTTTGCATTCAGCTGTGTTTTCTGGCTCAGAACTGTCATGCCACATCCCAAAGCCTGCTGCAGGAAATCAGTCTCCTCCTCTCTTTGCCCCCACCCCAGTCGTCCAAGTCCCAGGTCACTGGTTTCTCATCTAAAAGGAACCTCTCGGAGAAGGCTCCAGGTTTGGTCTGCTGTCTGTCTGAATGCTGTTTTCAATCACTTGCTGTGTTTTATTGGGGATGATGAATGTTTCCTACTTTCCTTACCCAAGGATGACTTGTCTGAGGAAAACAAACCAACAGGAGCCGTAATAAATGCAGCAGAGTAGTTGAGTCTTTATTCAAATGTAGGCTCAGATTTCCTGGGAAGACTTTGCTAGCTCAAGAAAAGTACAGGTTCTGTTTCTTACAATTTGCCTTTTAAACCTAACACAGGAGACAAAGAGGAAAAGGAAAAAAAAAATTAAAAAGGAAAAAAATATACAGGTAGAGCATGAAAAGAAAATAAATAATGAAAATATCTGTATTGGTACTGTTACATTACCAAAGCTTTGGTTGGTGGGACATTTTCTGATGAGGTGCATAATGAGTTATTCACCAGAAAAATGAAAGACCTTGCACCTCTCTTTGGGTGAGGTTTAGCTCTGCTGAAGTTAAATGTCTTAAACTGATCTGAGTTCTTTATGCGAGCTACTCTTTACAGGTAATATACTCAAAAGGTGCATCTGCCTAATGATTACGTTTTTAGATTGAAATAGGTGTTTTGATTCCATCTGTAGTCAGCCACACTGTCAATTTTCTTAATTTTTAGAGGGCTAAAGCTACGTGAGAAAATCTCACCTGCTTTACAGTCAGCCTGGTAAATTATTCAGGAACCTTCAATGGGAGCGCTGGAGTAACGCTTTCTAAATACTAGAGCATACTGGCATTGGTTTTGACTTTTTTTTTTCCCCCTATATTTAAAACACCTTAAGGAAATGAAGGAACTAAAAATACTTAGAACTAAGATTAAAATATAGTCCTCAACTCTCAAAATGTAATTAAGAACAACTGTCCCCCCTCCTCCTTCCCCAAGTGGCACAGTAGCACGATCTAGAGTGTTCATGGTCGCATATGAAACCAATGGAAACCAGCTTGTTATTACTGAAGCTGATGGAAATACAGATTTGAAGCTATAGATAAAGATCTGAGCCTCCAGTCAATGGCATTTATAGTACATTTATTGGCCAGTAAAGGGAGCCTGAAGATTTTGTGCCTCCCTGCATTCACGGGCCTTTTGCATTTTACAAAGTTATTAGGGCATTAGGTTTAATTGAACCTACAACCTTATCACTGAAAGTATCTCAGCCCCGAACACGTACTGTGCACTCACAGTTTGATGCACCTGCAACTGCACATCTTTGCAGGGATGCTACTTATCAGGGATGAGTGCTCCTTGCTGCTGAGAGAGGCAATTCTCACACCTCCTTCTATCTTCGTCCCAGTAAATCTGCTCTTAGGACCTCTGAGTAATGACTCTCTGGCTAGGATGTTCTTATTTTTCCTACAGATATTCACATTTCTGATGCAGAACATATGTCCAATGTATACCGAGTAACCTCAGCCAAGTTATTTACCAAGTAGGAAATAAGAGTAGTTGCAGCAGAACTTGGTTTTGGCATGAAGAAAATACAAAGTACCTTTAAAAATTATTTTGCTATATCATGATGTTATCTTCCTATAGTAGAGGAAAGTGATATTGCACCTAGAGAGCCCTTCCTGGACTTGCTGAATTGGAGATAGGCAGGGCAAATCCTTCCCCCAAAAAATATAATGAGAAAGTTGTCATATTACTCTCTTCTTCAAGAACAGAGGACAATATGGAAAGAAAAGCAGGGGAATAGAAAATTTGACAGACATAAAATACGTTCATAGCTTGCACAGTTACAGAGAGCGTTCATAAAGTCATATGATACAATTGCAAATGCATTTATTAAGGAATGTTTCCCACTGTGTCTTCAGACCATGCTCAGTTCTTTCACTAGGCTGACAGACATCGGTGGAGCAGGGGAGCCTCAGCGCTAATGCAGGGGAACATCACTCTCCTACAAATGCAGGAGACATTTAACAGATACTGCCAGGGCCGAGTTTAACATTTTCCAATATATTTTTCCTCACGCATTTTCTGCTTCCCCCTCTCTCTTCCACGCATCCCGTGCTGCCACTGATCTTTCCAATCATGAGAAAATATGACATCCGAGCCAGGAAAACACAGTGTCTGCATTAATTTATTCTCCTCTCTGCATGGGAATTAAGCCAAGCTGAAGGGTTTCCAAAAGCCTCTCCCTCCATTTCTTGGGGTTTTATTTTTCCTTCTTTCTTTCAGGCAGCGAGTTTACAGAAACAGCTCAAAAAGCAATGGCTGAGAGGTTCCCAGAGCTGAACCTATTACTGCCAACTGATCGTATTCACCTGAACAGAAGCTATAACACTGATATATGGTGTCAGCAATAAATATGTTAAGAACAAAAAAGTGTTGAAGAGAAAGGTTTAACACGGCTTGAAAATTTTTTGCCATCTGTCCACTGTGATAAGGTCATGTCCCTTAGAGCCAGTTGGCTCCGCATTACAACGGCTGTGATTAACATTAAATGAACAATTTGAGACTGCAGTTGCTGCATACTTGTGATTGTGGGGATTTAAAATTGTTCAAGCAAATCCTATGCTCAACAAAAAAATATATTTATGTTGTGGGTCCGTGCAGTTAAAAATATGCCTAAACTTCACCCAAATTACTCAATTAATTTTCAAGTCCTAATAGTAAAACAGATACGGAATTAAAAAGATATGCTCTTCAGAATTGTTGTTTTTTTTAAATTCCATCATTGCTGAAAACATTCCTGCCATGGCGGATAATTTCCCATTTATATATATATATTTCCCATATATATATATATATANNNNCTCCACTAGCCCAGGGTGCCCAAAACCCCATCCAACCTTGGCCTTGAACACTGCCAGGGCTCCAGGGGCACCCATTGCTTCTCTGGACAACCTATGCCAGGGCATCACCACCCTCACAGGGAAGGATTTCTTCCTAAAACTTGATCTACATCTTCCCTCCTTCAGCTTTACCCTAGTCCTATCACTGCACTCACTGATAACCAGTCCCTCTCCAGCCTTCCTGTAGCTCCTCTAGGTACTGGAAGACTGCTGTACCACTTACCATTTCTTCTCAGAAAGCATGGTTAGGCTTTGGAACAGGTTTTCCAGGGAGATGATGAAGTCACCGTCCCTTGGGGTATTTAAGTAAAGTTTTGATGAGGTACTTAGGGATATGGTTTAGTAAGTAATATGGGTGGTGGGGGAATGATTGGACTAGATGATCAGATGATCTTGGAGGTCGTTTCTAACCTCGATGATAAGGTTTCCCTGGAGACTTCTCTTCATAGGATAGGTGCTCTAGCCCTCTGATCATTTTTGTGTCCTCCTCTGGACTCACTCCAACAGCTCCATGTCTTTCTTGTTCTGGGTACACCAGACCTGGACACAGTACTCGTCAGAGGAAAGCAGAAGGCCACAATCCCCTCCCTTGACCTTCTGGCCATGCCCCTTTTGATGTAGCCCTGGACACAGTTGGCTTTCTGGGATGCAAGCACTCACTGCTGGCTGATGTTGAGTTTTACATCAACCAAACCCCTAAGTTCTTGTTAGGGCTGCTTTCAATCCATTCTCTGCCCAGCCTCCAGCTGTGCTTGGGATTGAGCTGACCCATGTGTGAGATCTTATACTTAACCTTGTTAAACTTCACAAAACACTTTTTCATCTTTCAAGAAGTCCTGACTTGAGTTTGAAGCAAAATATAAATAATCACTTCTACCATCATTTCAGTGTGTTTTCCTATTCACTATTTTACAGAAATTAAATTTCTAAACTCCTTAGCAGGTCTTAAATATTTATTCATTAGAAAAGTTTAAGCTGAAACCTCTAAGTCATTTGAAGAATAGAAGATCCATGCATTTGTCTTTTCAAGGTGATATTCAGGAACCTTAAGCATCTGGCATTTTATTTTCCAACTCCTATAGGTACATTTATTCAGTTAAATGACAATTATATATGAGGTTTCATGCTTATGCTTGCACCTGGAATTCACCGCGTACTCTACTTTTCACCCTACAAGTTATGCCATATATATTTTTTTAATCAAATTGCACACTAGCTTTTATCTTGTTTGTAAAAGTATGTCCAGTCTTAAGAAATTCTCTTCTTCTGGGTAATTACTGTTTTTTTCCACAAAAAGACAGTAAAAGTACAAATCTTTGTGCCTTTGCTCATGGCCATAACAGAAATTATCTTGGAAGCTTTAGGAAAACACAACATGATTCTTCTCTGAGAACAAATGTGACATAAAGAGAGGGCTTTTTGGATGCTAGCAATGACTATTATTTGTTTTAGGAAAGGGACCAGAGAGAGCAAGCTGCTCATTCAGTAAGGTATTATCAATACTGGCATTCTGACACCTTTGATAAAAACAGCTGCAGAATCACTATAAAATCTTTAAAATCACCAAGTTTATATGAGCAGTTAGCAGGAGAGAGCTAGAGACATTCATCTTGCAGGACCTTGCTGGCACTTCTGATTTCCTCTGAAAGGTTTTAATTGAGGTCATCAGGTGTCATGAAATTTAGCATAAATACAGTTTAGGAGAATTCAGCTCTGTTTAAGAATTACACAGTTAGCAGAATTGACTGGGGCCCTTTTGGCCCTCACAGACCTTTGGCTCATTCAGGGGCTTAGCAAAGTTAGACACAATAATGTTGCTCTGTAATTGATGGCAAACTCTGCTTCATCCTAAATCAGCTCATCAATTAAATGTGACTCCTACAATCTTGAGGAAGGTCTGCCTGCCTGATATGTAGGACTCGATCTGTGAGCCCAACATTTCTCTCTTCTCTGCCACTACCTCTGCAGCTTCAGATAAATCCCTGAGCTTCTTGTTGTCCTGATTTCCCCAGTCATTAAATCGTGCTTCACTTGCACATTTATGTCATATGTTGGTTTTGAGTGAATATCACTTACTGCATTAATTTTCAGTATTTAACACAGTTCAGTAGTGATGGCAGGTAGGAGAGATGGTAGGGGCATTGTTCATAAGGACTGTCACTCCTGGACTGTGAAAAACAGAGCAATGTTCCCTGTTTGAAGGACTTGAAAGTGAATAAAGCATGAACAGGAGACAACTGCACTCAAGAGCACAGCCTTGGATGGTTTATGTTCCTAGGTGTTAGATGAAGTGTTAGGTCTCTGACCATAACTGTTAGAACACACTTGAATAGACACTTGAATAGACATATCTTCAGCAATGGACTCTCTTTTCAGCAGAGATCAAAATGGCGTATAACTTTGTTGTGTTTCCAGTCAACATTTGGAGCCTGAAAGCTGGTTGAGCTGTGACACAGATGTAGATGATAGTATAGAATAAAAAAACCTAGACAACACAACTATTCTTCAAAGGAGTTTTGTTTCTTTATCCTAAAATTGAGGTCATCATTAAAATATTTCCAAAATTATAAACTCCTCCAAAATGTATTTTTCTTGTGGTCTGGCAGTAAAGCATCAATAAACTGAGTCATAAAATCCATTATGTCTACAAATGACTGCGGGAGGGATTCCTGTAATTCCCTGGGCTTGAAAGAGAATGGGCGTGGTGATTCTCTCTGAAGGTGAATAATTCTCAACTACAGTATAACATCTTATGCCTAAAAAAAACCCAAAACCAGCCTTTTTTCCTATATGGGACATTGATAAGGACTAGACTATAACCACAACTTCTGAGTGTGAATTGAGAAACAAGTGCTTCAACTCTGCTTTTTATTTACTATCTGGGCATGATCCTGACTTTCCATCTGTTGAGGAATACTAAAAATATAACCCAGCCTTGTGAAGTTTGAAAGTGTGGTGACTCAACTCGATTCATCTTGATTAACTGCTCTAAACTGGGGGTCTGAAAACAGCAAAGAGAGATTGAAGCAACATTTTCTCCATCACACCTAAGTAGAAACATCACAGATATCACCATGGTTTTCACATCCACACTGTCAATTTCAAAAGTCACAGAATGGAGAGAGCTTTTGAAGGATTACAGCCATGTATTTTACTGTTGTCCTAGGTTTAGCTAGGATACAGTTAATTTTCTTTCTAGTAACTGGCAGTAACTCTGTCCTAGCCAAACCTAGGACAACTGTAAAAATGTAATTGTCTTAGAATTTCATTCTGGGTTAGTATGAAGCTGTATGTATTCTACCACTTCCTTCCCCTCTCATTTAAAAAAAATACCACCACCAACACCCCAAAAAAAAGAACCCAAACCAAACAGAATCATATGTTGAACACATTTCAGAGCTGCTGCTCCCTTGAGCAAAGACTGTTCATTCACAGAAGACAGTGACATTATGTACATCACCCTATATCTTAACTTAAACTGAGAGCACTCACTGTTTATCTACTTTGGAACACAACTCATGGGCATTAGAAAAAAATATATATTTAATTATATATATATGTAATGTTTACTCCAACAGAAGGAACTGTAGAAAGAACCAGAAAGGTCTGGGGAAACTTGTTGCTTGCTGTGTAAGAGTACCTGGATTCAGTTGGCTTTTGCTTGTCCCTTTTTGCCCCACTGGTAACTCTGCATGGTGGCATGGAAAACAGCAGCTACCTAGCAAGGTACACATGGCTCCAAAACCTGAAGCTCTCCAGAAAACCCAATTATTCATTACTCCAGTAATTAGCATAGACTCAGAGAGTTTTTAGCACCTTGACAGGGAATATTACTACAGATTTCATTTTCTAAACACAGTTGTGGAATTTCATGAGGAATCTATCACCTGTTGTGTTGCAGTAAGCCTATTGTAAGGAAATCTACTTTTTCACAGGCTTTCTAAATGTCAGAGAAAAAAAGGTTCAAGAATCTGATCAGGTTTGGTTTCATTTTATTGCGATTCATAGTACAATCTCTCAAACTCACCAAGTGACAGAATGACAACGTCTCACAAAGATGAAAACCAGTGTGAATTCCAGAGAAGTGATTTCTGACCAGATAGTGCAGAAGCCTTCCATTCCAGCAAGAAATGAAGGATCTCCTAAACTGTGTGAATCTACAGAATGGGCTTTGGAAAGTTTTGAAGTTTTGAAGTCTCCCATGTTAAGCAAGGCCAGACAGAGACTGTCACACTCCCTGCTCCCTTGCACAATGGTGTTTTGATCCAACAAGCTCTGTGGGTGATAATAATGAGAGACCCTGGGAGAACTTGTCAGCAGTGCAGTCTTAAACCAAGGTGCAAATAACAAAGCTCTGCTTCAGAGGTCCCTGTCTAGAACATCACCTTTTTTCCCCTGTGGTTTAGTGATTTACAGAGAGTCTGGTCAGCACCCTGTGGAAGGAGAGGAGACAGAGCCAAGATCTCCCCTTTCTTCTTCATATCCTGCAGAGGAGTGTGAGAGACCTGTGATATGTCTTGTCTCTCTTTCATGGACAGATAATCTCTGCTGCAATCTCACCCTGAGAGAGTGACACCCAGGAGGATACCAATGCACAGAGAGGCTGGCTAGAGAAATTCCCTTTCCTGACATTACCCTTTTCGGAGGCTACTGCCCCGGCCCACTTGTTCATATCCAGAACACGCAGTGCACAGTATTATTTTTTAAATCTTAAACTCACTTTGTATTTAACTTCCCCCTGCTGAACTTCTCTGGGTCATTGTAATAGATGTTTTGAGAATGGCTCTATTTCCAGTTGTATTTATACAATTTTCTTTTGAGAACAACTGCAAAAAGGAAGTTTTGTTCAAAACCTGGCATGTTTTCATACCAAGGTTTTGAAAAAAATTAGTTTTCTCTTTCATCCCTGTGAAAGAAGTGAAAATTTTCTTTATCCTTCAAAAAGACATACAGAAAATCCCTGACTTCTACCAATAACTTATGTAGACATCTGGAAGAAGATTGTTGTGAGTTAACATCTTGATTTTAAAGGTTCAATCTCAAATCAATAATCAGAAAATGACAAGTGTCTTTCCTTAGATTTTTTTTTTATTTCAAAATATCTTTTAATGTTAAACTGAAGTAAAATTAAAAAAAACCCAAACAAACAAAACTTTAATTCCTCTCTGAGACATGTCTCTTTTAATATTTCAAGGTTGATATACCCATCCTCTATCTTTATTGCAAAAGGAGAATTTACTCCCAGAAAATCCATCTGAAAACTTCTTGGAAATGTGCTTCTGTCAACAAAAATCATCAAAACTTTGGTAAAAGAAGAAGAAAAGCACACATGCACTGACAAACATCACTGAATATGGGTGTACATGTGCATATGTAATTAGATATGTACGTGTATCCTAGATGGTTAAAAAGGAGGTGTCTGGCAGGGCACGGCTTACTTTCTTAACCAGTGCTATTGAACATTCTGAACTAATTAAAATCTTTTTTGCTGCTCAGCTCTAAACACAGCTGTCTCAGTCAATAGAAAATGTTCCCCCTGCATTCAGCAGAGTTTTGAACTGGGACCTTGAAATAGGTGGAAGAAGACATGTTGCTGGTATGGGTACTCCTGTTGTACGCCAGGACTGGAAGGAGCTCTGTTACGGCTGGGCTTTAAGAGCCCATCGCAACATGAGCTGTAAATGAAGTTTATTTGCCTATGTCAGAAAGCTCTGAGAAGACTGTAGACTACGTCTCAAAAAAATAACAAGTTTAGACAAAATTGCCATTTATCAGCAAGATGCCAATAAATGGAACAGGAACATAGCATTGAACATCACAATAAAAATAAATAAAATTCAATATGCAATATATCAGAAGAGATAATTACACATACCCACAAGGCAAGCAGAATTTAGCAAAAAGACTATTTGATACTATTCATAGCATTCCTTGGTGGCCTCTGTGAAACAGCCATAAATCCTGTTTTCCTGGCAGATGAAAATAAAGCCAAAATGATGCATCTGTTAGCCTTAAACTACGTCCACTGATATTCAGCAAAAATGCAAGATAACGACCCCAAATTCTATATTCACCAGGGAAATTCAGTGCACTCAGTGCTTAGTTTTCAGTGCTTAGTTATGTTGGTTTCCTTGTGCTATCTGCAGCCACTGTTAATCTGACATGATGAATTGCCACCTCAGGTCTCAGCAAGGATAATTATTCTCTGAGCAACTCACACAACCGCCCTCATCGCACACAGGGAGAATGCAAAAGTCAGGGGAGCTTGGAAAAACAAAAAAAAAAAAAAAAAAA
>VZTU01030263.1:347-10987 GCA_013400835.1 Zapornia atra
GTGTTACCTTGCTACCCTCATTTTTCAGTGGTATGTGGTTTCCCCCTCCGCACCTTTCTTTTAATTGAGGGGCCAATTTATTAGAAGAAATACACATACAGGTATTCCTGGCTCTCTTGTCTGAAAGAGTTAAAACGTTACAGTGTCACAGCTAAGATTTCTAAGTACTCAGAGAACCTGAATCAGTTTTGACAGTAACAGTAGACAGGCAGTCGCAAAAATGAATAAATTCATTTAGAAAATTAATGATTTGCTATTAAAAACAGAAGATTGACAACTTGCAAACTTTTTTTTTTCCCCTCAAGCTTGAAAAAAAATCTTATTCTTGACATTTCAGTCTTTTGAAACACTGGTTCAGTGCAATGTCAAACTTGTAAATGTAACTTTCAATACAAAATGGTTATTTTAACTTTTTATTCTGTATTAGTAAATTCAATTTTTTTTTAAATACCCATCACAGAAACAATCCAGATATCAATAAAATTACATCATGTGAATCCACACCTATAAAAACTGTTAGCAGAGGGCTAGCCTTTAATAGATTCAACTGTCTGAATAATTAGGCACCTTACAATTGTCTGATAAGTAGAAAGATATAGGCACCTCCACAGGCTGCTTCATCTCACCTGCTTTAGATAAATTTGTATCTAAATACAAATACATCAAAAACTGGTTTTGGTTTTTTTTTCCACTATGTATCACATTGGAATAGAGTTAGACAATTAGCTGAGAGTGAATTCTTAATTTTAATAATTATTGTTAGCAAAGATGTATCCTGCTCCAAAAAATTCACATTGTTCACCTGTAAAATGTGGGAATTTTTTGTCTCTCATTCAAAGTATAAGACTGGAAAGCAGCACCTATACAGTGAAACTCCCCCTTAGAGACAATGACCTTTGGTTATAGCAGTTCATTAGTTCCCCAAAATATACACAAAACTCTATACTGAAACAATAAGATGTCTGAAAATCTTAAAGGATTCCTAACAGGACTGCTCTGAATGATTTCCTCTGACCAGACTTGGACACCAACAGCCACTATTTGGCTGGAAAAAATATCAAAATACAAACCACAGATTTAAAAATTTCCTTTCAGTTACCTCTCAAGTTTATTTTAGGAACTTTGCCTGTCCAGCCAAACATTTTCAGTTCATAAGTTTTCAAACGTGATGACGACGTTTTATTTTATAGTAGGAAATTACACAGTGCAGAAGTGAGGGATAGAGAGCTTTAGAAGGACTGACTGAATACCATGTTGTACTACTTTCATGAACAGATTTATGTGTTAGAGTTCACTGAATTCCTCATTTTGTGAGCCACTGCACAAAGGTAAATGATGTTGATTTGCCTATTTTAAAACAGTCATTACAAAAATATTCAACAGAAATTATTTGTCTCTTTCAGGGTTAAAATAGTACAGACTGTTACTCTTTTCTATGTGTGTTATTATTTTGGCAGCGTTCCATGGATCTTTGGAAAAATAAAAAGAAATGCTGCCCCCCTAGTCCTCTTTACAGAATCCAAAACTGCCATATCCGTACCTTCCATGGATAATGAGAAATAAATATAGATATTTATGAATATGTTGTAGAGTATAAAATCTTTATGCACATTTCTATTGGGTGGTCTATCTATCTACCACCCTGCCCACATGCTTAGAAAGACATGTAAATACATAGACCTGCTGTGCAGATATACATTGGCTGTGAAACTGTGAAGGATTTTGTCAAGTGTAGTTTGGGCCAGATTTTTATCTGGAGTTGTAAATGAAATCTAAATAGATATAATTAGCAAAAGATTTATTTATCTTTTAATATAGCAAAGCAAAAACTTTAATAATTTTTAATTATTCCATGTACAGTTAAGAAGGATTTGAAGGCTATGTTTAGATTTTTGTTTGTTTGATTTTGGGGAAAGGGCATATTATCCATGAAAAAAATTACTTGAATTATGGCTGGTGTTGGTGTCACACCTGTTAAACCTGTTAAGGTTTAAAGTGCAGATGGGGTGGGGGTTGGTTAGGCAAGTTTAAAATTGCATGAGATAACTCACATACATTTAATATTCAGGATTTTCAAATTCATAAAGGGCAAAGATTCTTTTCATTGATTTCAGGCTGTACTGTTTCTAGTTTATTTTCTTAAACATGTAAAAACATAACCATCTTCTTTATAAAATAGGAGGTGAAATCATCCCTAACTATAGCGATGAAAGGTTCTGAATGTTAAATCTACTAGAAAATGTTCTACCAGAACATTCTCCACAGAGAATGTCCTTTTAAATTTCTTTGTATTTCAGAATTGTTACCAGAGAAATGGTAATGGGATGTGCTTGTATCTAGAAGTCCTAGGTGTACAACAGAGATGGTTGTAGAATATGTTCACAAATTTGGGATTACACTGAGCATAATGCATGAGAAAAAATTTCTTCCAAAAAAGGATAAAAACATTTCTGGTTCCAGTGATATTCTGAATGACCAAGTTCATTTAGCTTTAATCATTTCAAAAGGAGAAAAATTAAATTTGTTGCAATAGCTTTTTGAAATTTACTTTCAAAAGTAACTTGAGCCACTGTGAAGTGTAAAAGAAAAGCTTTGTGTTATTGTATGAATTTTCTAGTACTTTAAAAAACAGATGCATTTGTGAGAGTATCTTTAGCTCAGAAGGATTTGTAAATTATAAAACTGTGATATTAGAAATCTAAGGGGGATAGGGGAAGTACTGACCCTTAGGTACAAAGGTGTCTAAATCCTTTATGAAATTCACTGCTAGCATTATAGACTGTGGAACTATTGAGGAGTGGATTATGCCTATCGTTTGGCTGAGGATTAGATTTTGAAGTTATTTACTAGCATTATCTAAAAGGTGTTGCAATGCCCACCCCCTCACCTCCCTCCCCGCCCCTGCAAAACAAAACAAGAAGTCAATAATGGACATTGTATTATTCTCAGATTGCAGTATCTTCCTTTCTAATAATAATAAGTAGTAGAATATACTTTAGCTAAAACATGCTGCATGCAACTAGCAGTTCCAATTTTATACATAAATTTTGTAACGGAAGTAACCCATATTGATTTCTATTATTTATATAAAACAATTCCAAGCTGTTGTTTATTATTTTAATCTAGTTTTTAACTAGTTTTAATCATGTAAAAAGGGAAACTGGGATACAGCATTCCATCCACATTTTTCCCTTCTGTATTTCTCATTCCTCTATCAAGTAAGAAAGATAATACTCAGAAGTTCTTTGGAAGTTATTAAAACAAAGTGTCATTGACAGCCTAAGATGTTAAAATAGAAAGTTGTCACCAACATTTTATCTATGCAAAAAAAAAATTATAATCTCAAGATGTGGAGGTAAAAATGACAGATAAACGGTAAATAGGAGTACAGTATAAAGGTGTCACTTCTCTTTTGCATCTCCAGCTGCTTTGCTCCTCAGCCTTATTCAAATTCATTGCTGAGTTTTTTCAAGGCTATAAAATCCTGGAGTGTAACACAACCTCACATAATGCTTCCCTCAACTTTTATAGCAGAGGTATGATTTACTATTCCAATAAAACTCTGCTATCAAGTATTTTCTAACTGCTTTTATCTCTTCTGTTGATGAATAAAATGTAAAATGAGATTCCCCTCTGAATATATAATTGAAGACAAAGTTACTTATGGCAAACTACTTTGGGAAGCAAAATAGATTTAGGTGTGTTAGTTTAACACTGACACAAAAAAGTCTCATGATGTGTAATTCTTATCTTTGATACCCAGGAGTCTCAGGATTTAAGCAGACTGGTAAAAAAAAATAAGACTTTTGACTCTGTAATTGCAGAGGCATGCAGTAATTTCTGTTTGACCTCTGCATCAAACAATTGGATCGTTATGGCTTTTTTCGTAATAGAGTTCAAATCTGATCCAAAGGCAATATTGCCCAAGCTGTTTCTATGTATATACACTAGTTACGCTTCACTTTTTTCAATCAAGAATTACATTTCTAAACGCAAGAATTCTGAATTCTTTGCAAAGAAAAAAGGCACGAAACTTTTTATTCATACAAAATGCTGTCATGCACTAATGAGCAAAACAGATTTTATACCTGCTCACTTCCCCCTTCATTCATTACTCGTTAGCTTTGCAATACTTTTCTCAGCAATGTTGCATGAGGATAAAAATAGAAGTATAAAATGAAGGGAAAAAAAAAAAAAAGACCAAAAAAAAAAGACGAAACAATACTGCATATTTCCTCCAGATGTGAGTGCTTTGAATGCTGCATCTTAGAAGCTTTGGCATGCATTAAACATCCTGCCCCCCGTGGCTTAAAAGGAAGTTTGGTTGGTACTAAATTCGATGAGGGTGCTGTGTTTTTTCCACAGGCCTGCACGGTGTAGTTGCAGTTTAGCGTAAAAGAACAGCCAGCCGCCTAGCACGTGTGCCATGTGGGAACTGCCAGGCACACAGTGCGGATATTGAGAACGGGGCATGTTCTATCTTCTGTGTGCTGGGATTTCTGCATGGAGCTAGTGTAGGCGTGAGTGGAGATGGCAGCGTACCCTGCTGAGTTGACTTTTGTGCTGTTATTGCAGTGTGCATACCAGGCTCACATACCGTTTCTCTGCTGCCTTCTCTTCTCAGATGAACAGTGGGAACTGTACTTGCTATTTGCTACCAATTCTTTCTCCTGTTTGCTGCCCTGTCAGATTTATTTGAAGGAATTTTTTTGGTCAGTGGAAGAAATGTTACAATAAACCTGCCATTTATAAGAAGTATTTTTTTTATTAGTGCTTTCTGAAGGCCTTTTTTTCTTTTTTTTTTTTCTTTTTTTTTTCTCCATGAACAATCTCAAGCTTTTGAAATGTCTCTTCCTCCTGAATTGGAGCTAAATCTGAAAATTTGTATGACGGGATTTAAAAAAAATATAAAATCAAATTAATCACTTTAAATTCTCTCTTGTACTGTAATACACAGAATAATATAAATAGAAAATAGAACAGGATGACATTTCATGGCTGCCTGTGACAGCATGGTTTTGGATTTGCTAACCTAGTAGATCTCTTTCAATTCTATGAATAGTAATTTCAGAAGAAAGGATTAAAGACAGTCGACATCGTCAGCTTTTTGCCTCTTTGAAACAAAATTTCAGCAAAATTACAACAGTGTTTCAGTTCCAGTAGAAAATGCTTCCCACATTTTCTTTTCCTCTAAATTACCCTGTATGGTCCTGTGTGGAGCAAAGAGTTGGACTAAGTGATCCTTATGCATCTCTGCCAACTCAGGATATTCTATGATTCTGTGTTTAATACACACTTCAAAAAGTTACTCGTAGAAGTAATTAGACTGCCATCTTGTAGGTAACATGTATGCAGAACAGCCCTTCCAGCCGTGATGACTTTTTTCTTCATCGTGAATTATTAGAAGTTGAAATTGTGCTGCTACCCTTGAATTGCTCTTATCATAACTCAGTAATCCTATAAAAATCCTCTACCTGCACTTTTCTTCTCCATCCTTTCAGGTTTTACTTATGTCCCATGTCTCTTCTTTGGTGCCTGTCATTAGTGAACTGAGACATTATCGGACAGAAAAAGGCAGGGTGCAGAAACAGAAGACCGTACCCTATCATCTGCCTCATGGCCCCATGGAAACTAGCAGTGGATTTGAATTTAGAAACAGACTAGCAAACAGCAATGCTATGCTAAAGGACTCTCCTACTCAGACTTTTCCTAACTAGAGCATTACTTAAAGAAAGACAAGAGGTTTATGTAAGTACTTAATAAGTTTGTCTCACGAACAGTGTAATAATAAGTTTTAGAAAGGAAATTTTAATTACAACTATTTCCAAAATTAGAACCTGGGGCAAACAAAGGGGAAGAGGCTTGTCTGAAGTCAGCAACAAGAGCAGGGTATAAAATTCATGTTTCCCAATTTTTAGCCGCCACAGCAAATGCCTTCTTAACGCCAGAGAAGGTGTGTATAAATCACTTATCTCACTTAATCAATTGCCTGCCATTGCAGAGGAGTTTGGAATGGTAGCATCTGTTTTTCTCATTTTCTGTCTGCCTTTGGCAAAAAGCTTCGTCTTCTGAGAACTGAAGTGCTAACTAAAGTCTTTGGGCTTAATTTAAGAGCTTATGGGTGAAGCTTAATGGTTTATGATATATGGGAGGTCAGGGCAGATGATCTAATAGTCCCCTCTCACCTTAAACCATATGAAACTATGTAGACTCGTGAAATATGATAAAGCTAGTACCAGTGTCACAGATCACAGTGATAAATGCCGAACTAAACCTTCTGCTTGGCTGCAGCCTGAGAGCAAGACAGACTATGAGCATCACAGTGCTGCGAAGAGATTCAGCCTGCCTCTGCATGCCAGTGAAGAGCAGCAGAGAAGGAATCTGAAATAGATGCGCCTATTTTTGTAATCTGCATGTTTTGTGAGAGAAAGCGAACTGTTGGGAAGTAAACATACTCGAAAGAAGCATGCTGAATATCATTTAGCATACTGTGAGAGTGTAGCTCACCTAAATGAAAAGCTCACAAGTATTTTTTTCAGGAATCAGAACTGTTACATGTAAGTATGTTCCTTTTGGGTTTGGTTTAGCTACATACACTGTGAACAGATTCTCTTGAAAAAAGGATTTTACTGTCTGAAGGAAGGAACGGAGTCCTTTATGGCCACCGAGTTGAGGAATTTCTGGAAGCTAGAATATAAATTGGTTTCCTAAAGGGGCTGAATCCATGTTATCCTGCTTTGTACCAGTGAAAAAGGCTGCTTGAGAAAAGGTTTACATGTCCTTGATAACAGGTTGAATGATGTGCTTCAGTCACGGCAGGCTGGAAGTGTAGACTCCACTGAAATTTGCTGAAAAAAACTACCGTGTAATAGAAGCTAATTAAAAAAAAGCTTCAGAGGTGGGATACTTTGGTGTATGTAGGAAAATGCTTGCTTTCTGTATACGTATTCTAGGCAGGAGAGCAACTGCTACTCTCAGGTGTGTAGCGGCAAAGTAAAGATAACTGAAAACCAGATCTAGCTCCTGAGATACGTACAGAGGCATCAGCATTGCATTTCACTCCAGCTGTTGTCATCCTTTTCCCTGTGCCCTCTCCTTTGCTGAGCAGCATGAATGCTTCTGCTATTGCTTTGAAGATTTGCTCAGCAGGTAGGTCTTGTGATGTGGGATGCTACGCTGCTAGCTCTGCTGCCCTTGTGCAACGAGAAGGACCTAATTCCTTACGAAGATCAACAGACATTTAGGGGAGAAGAATTTTGTGGATAAGTTTTATTCTTTTCTTCTCCTTTTAAACTCAAATTCATATGCATTGTCATTAAAACATAGGTAGGGATAATGCGGTCAGATGATCTTTGTGATAGTATTCTGAATGGAAATGAATGG
Organism: Zapornia atra; assembly: GCA_013400835.1. NCBI lineage: Eukaryota > Metazoa > Chordata > Aves > Gruiformes > Rallidae > Zapornia > Zapornia atra. The sequence continues at coordinate 7,731 of VZTU01030263.1, forward strand.
AGCAAGACTGTATTTTATAAAGTGTAAGGAAGAGATGTTGCTGTAATCAAGGCATAAGCTGGATAGGGATTTTAGTTGTGGAGATAAAGATGAGGAATATCTTCTAACATCTGTCAGAAAGTGTCCTTAAAATTTAGGCAGTGTCTGGATGTGAAGACCAAGAGAAAAGAATCTAGAGAAACATTACTTAAAATATCATTAAGTGACACTATTAGGAGAGTAACAAGCAACTAGCAAATTAATTTCTCCATAGATTAGTTCCTGCATGCAAACCCAAATTAAAAATCTACAGAATTCTTCAGCTGGAGCTTATTACATTCTTAAGAACTAGAGGTTAAAAAAGGAATCCTAGTTAAAATAAAGTTGTTGAAGAAAAAAAAAACCAAAAACCAAACACAACTAACATCCAAGGCACACTTATGATATCAAACACAGGTGAGTATCTTTACAGGAATACAAAACTTTCCCTAAACACCCATATTGACTGTTAGACTGTAAATCTTTTAGTCTCAGAAAGAAACTAAAAATATAAAAGCAGCTTCATGGAATAAATTCTCAACTAGCAAAAGTGGTTTTTCAACAACATATGCTTGGCTGACATTAATTTATTCTATAGAATGTTTTTTTCATCTTGCCCAGAGTTTGTGCCTACCCAGATCTTTAGACTGTTGTTGTGCAGTTTCCTTCTTTCCAGTCTCAGTGCAGATAAAGACCTTTGTCATTTGTTATTTCATCGTGATTCTGCAGTCACAGTTGAAATCTGTTTGGAGGTGTTAACGCACCTTCTGGATATATTAGATACGGATAATTGAAAAGGTAACATGAAGTTGTCACTAGAAGAATGACATTACTATGAAATCACACAGAATCACTGGGTTGGAAAAGACCTTTGAGATCATCAAGTCCAACTGTGGATAGTGTCTGGTGGTCTTTGGGTTTGAGGTGGTTTTTTGTGTGTGTTTGGTTTTTTTCCTCAGACAATTCAGCATTATTCATATTTGTCACTATCCAAAAAATAAGAAAGAAAGAAAAAAAAAAACAAACCACAAAACAGAACTGCATAAGATTGCACATAAAAATTGAAAAAGACTAAACTACTTTTTACCCACACGTTTAAAGCAAATGCTGACTTCTATTCATATAAGAAGACCAGAGTGCAGATAGAGAAAGCATGCTTATAGATAAGAGAAATCTTATCCAGCTAAAGAGAATGAATATCACTGAAGGCATATTAAAGCTCCTTTTGCTTTTTTAGCTTTATTGAATATTAATCAGGGTTTTTAAGGATTTCCCTAGCAATGCCACATTTACTAAGGGAACCACATCCCTCCCTGATCAAACACTATAAATACAGTAACTCAGCCTTGCCATGATTTTGCAGAACTTACTCAGCCTGGCACACTACCTCTTAGATTCCAGGGAGACTGATTTCACTGTCAGCTCTTCTGGTGATGAGAGGTTTTTCTCATTCTTTGCATTTAGCAGGCATAAGGCTACAAAATCACTTCTCAGCTATGTAGTTGGGATTCACTTCTTGTGTGTCAGTATTACATTGGTTAAGTGTGTTTTCTACAAGATGTCTTGGGGTGTATGTGACTTACATCCAATTCCATGTTTGTAAGAATTAAATCTCAATGAGGCATCCTAAATGTGTAAATCAGTTTTTATATAAATCTCAGACTTTTGATGAAGAATTTTCTCTTGTTCCAACTAACCATCAGAAAGGCAAATCTTAATGTGTTTTTTTCTGTGACTAAACATTTTTAAGAAGCAAATAATTCTAATGATTGTGAATGCAAGGAAATAGGTAACCCCATGTGAAGATACTAATTTCCACCTATAGAGGTAGAATCTGAATCACAGAGTATAGCTTCTTCATGCAATGAAACTTGTATTTTGTGTAAATATGCATATATTGGCAATCATGGGTTATGCACGTAACTTATTATTAGGTTTTGGCTGAAACAACATATTCTGGTAACTGAGCATTTTGAGATGATAGTGGGTTTTGACACATGAAATTTAGTCTTTGCTTAGAGGAACACAAAAAAACCCAATTTGCTTCGATATATTTCTGGGTATGAGTCTCTGTATGGCACAGAGACTAATGACCTTGTGTTGATTACAAAAGACAATCCATTTTATATAGACTATGCTGTATTTGTTCAATGCCTCCTATATTATTAATCAAGAGGTGGAGATGGAGTCTGACAGGGGACAGATGAAGCTGTTCTGGAGTTGTCCTGTTTCTTCCTTGCTAGGATGAGATACTGGATAGCAGAGACCAATTGCTCAGCCTCCATGAAGGTCCTCTTGCACATAGATCGACTTAATTGACTTTCCTGCTTAATACTTGAGGCAATGTAGTGAGTTGATAGAACAGGTGGTATCTCTTAACAGATGGATACTGCATGGTATCTGTCTTTAAAGAAATGAAGTGATGATTTTGATTTGCTTACCTAGTATCTTGCTGTAACTGGGTTTTGAACGAGGTCATCCTAATTATGAGTCATTTCACAGCTGAGTGACTTTATTCTACTATTAGCAAGAGTGATTCTAGTCCTTTTTAGTCACGTGCGTATCTGTTACTGACAGCAAGTGTCCTTTCTTTCTTCCCAGTGTCTTTCGAGCTGTTATTTGTTGCAGCACAGTAAACATCAGAATAAAACAGCCTCAGCTTACTATGTGTCAGGGAGAAGGCAGAAGGCAGAGTAGGAGCTATCTGTGTGCAGAGGTGAATTTCAGACTTATCCACATGCAAACGACATATTCAGTCCTGAATGTTAGGAATTCAATGTCAATTGGTAGATGCTTTCATTTCCCTAGTCTTAAGAGGGCATGGAATAGGATATAGGGCAAATAAGTCTGCTGTCTCGTGTAAGATTAGAAGTTTGTGAAAGGTGAGTATGCTTTTACAGTTTACCATAAAATTAAATTGCATTTACTGGTGGGTAGAAATGTTGTAAAGTAATTTCACCAGTTCATTTCAGACCTTTTCATTTAAACTGACAGAAGCAAATTATGGTGCTATAGCTCATTCATCCATGATTTCACGCTCCTGCACCCTAGGAAACAAGAGGCAAATCTCAATGGCTTTCTCCGTGGTAAAACATTTTTAATTAGTAAATAATTCTGAAGCTGCACATTCAAAACAAATCCTCACCAAGCAAGTCATATTGTCACTTCCAATCACAGCACTTTAAGATTTCTCAATGGCTGCATACATAGGTTCACTTTACACAGAGACTTTCTCTCCA
>VZTU01030269.1:242-25999 GCA_013400835.1 Zapornia atra
TGAAGGAAGATGAATAATAATTCATTAATTCAGTAGTCCACCACTCTAAACATAAAGCAATTACAGTGACTTTCCAGCTACTCATAGAAGATACTAAATTCTTCAGCTTTGTATGAATGAAGTTTTGCACTGATGGCCACATTTGTGTTTCTTTGCATCCACCTAATCCCCTCTACCAGTCCCCTGGCAGGATTAAACTCAGCTAGCTTGTCAAGAAAATTTATTTTTCCTTTATTGAAAGGAGAGTTGAGGCAAAGCATAAAAATTACAAATAATCTCATGCCAAACATTTCCAGTAACACTGAACCTTCCAACAGCTTTCTTTTCAAAATTTATTAATACAAGCAGTTCTGGAGTGCCAGTCACTAGCCCATCTCTGTATGCTCACTTCCATAAACCTAACTAGATCAAGGATCCCTACAGTGGAAATCTCTCTTTCCCCACCTTCTTTTTTTTCTTTAATTAATATGGTTAAATTCCAAACGTAGTCAAATACCTTACTCGTCCTTCAGAGAAACGTCTCTACGAAGAAAGAAACACACCAAGTAAGAAGCAAGATGCTTGCATAGCTTAAATTTTCTACTGAGAAACTGGCATCTCCTACTTTTTTTTAAAAAGTGCTTTTAAAACAGGCACTATACCCAAATGCACCTGGCTACAGACCACATTGTTGCGTTGGGAAAGTTCTGGTTAAATTAGGGACTGGTATATGGTGTGTGTGAAAGTTCATAGTAAGCTTTAGGTGCATTGAAATCCTGACTGAAGCAGTAACATATCTGTAATTCCACAACAGTCACCAAAACTCTTAGCTAATAAACTAGAAGGAAAAAACTCTGGATCTTACTGCTCTTGAAACTTCTGCTGAGCTGCAAAGGGACAACTGCCCTCCTTGTTACCTCTGCTAACTGAATCAAAGAAAAGATTAAGATGGCATCCAACAACTGAAGCTCTGCCATTTCTTCCAGTTCCATCCCTTTATCAGCTTGCATCGACTCTGCATTGTCCTGAGACAAAACCATCTGTTTTGTATCACTATCCGTTATTTTGGCCAGACACTGGGACATCTGGAAGACTGCACTGTCTACACTCAGAGAAGCAGACACTGAGCTGGATACCATCAGCATACCAATGGCATCACAGCTGACAGTACATGCTCTTCCTCACTCATTGATTAAATTCATACCACTGACATCTTTTGAGAGAGGGTAGAACAAATTTTTTTAATATAATTTTACCTGTCACGCTGTGTCAAGCAGATAAACTAGCAGGTATGTCAAAACCACCCCAGACATCCAATACATTAGCCAGGTTATAAAGTTCCAAATAAACCACGCAGTTTCCCAGTATTAACTCAAGAGAAGTAAATGCTTTTCAAGGAAATTTTGGTTACTGCAAAACCTGTGCCGTTGGGGCGTTGTATATCTGCCGCTTATTCCGTTAGTTTGCTTTGGGTAACCTACCAGTTCAGTGCACTATCAGCTTATGTTTGCTCATGAGTTTGGTTTGGATAAGAGAAGATAAGAAGGAATTAGGTTTTGCCACAATGCTTGTGCGAGCATACTGCGATACAAGACAGAAAACTGGCTGAAAGGGAAAATAATCTAGTGGTACATATAATACACGTGGTTACTACACTTTGAATTCAGCAGGACAAGATTAAAAAATAAATGGGGCATTGCAGCATCTTAGTTCATGTGATGTTAGCTCACACCCACTATCTTATACATCACAGAGATACATTTGCTTTTACTCAGCACTACTTTATCTTCTGGATATGAATTAGAAGCCCACATTTCTCCAGAAGATCTTATTTCAGAACTATAAAATCACCTTGTAAACAAATTAGAGAATGTTACCTGACAGTTCTGCTTCTCAAGACATACTACAGATAATGATGACCTCACCGAACTCAAGTGGAACCTGCCATTGACTCCACCCACTGAAAATTTCTCTAAAATATTGCAAGTTCCTCTCTTTTGTGCTTTAGCTCCTTAATGGGAGAGCTGTGAAACTCCCGTAGACCTTGTTTAACTTTGGAGTCCACAGCAATGGAACAGAATGTGAACCACATCTCCTGATGGTCACTGTATGCCACTCTGCCAGGTACAAAAACTGCAGGCAAACCATTCAAAACAATTCTTATCAATTGATGGGGAGGTGGAGATTCCTAGGATGAAAAGCCAATCCAACATGAGATAGCAAATGTTTCTCAAATGATTGTAAAAAAACAAGGATGAAGGAAACACAAAATGTTAGGAAGCACAACTGTCATATGCTGGAGGAAGGCAGTTGAAAAACAGAAAATAAATTCAGTGTATTTTCCTTCTCAGAAAGAACCATCTGTACTAAACTCCTAGTGTAGAGGCAGGTTAATAGATAACCTGAAAATGAAATGAGGTCAAACTTTCAGTACAAACCATATCAACAGGAAGAAGAGAGAAAATAAAATTAAGAAGTCTAAAATGAAAGCATCTTCAACAATAGACAAGAGAAAACTTATTTCAAGCAAAAAGAAAACAGGTAGCACTGCACTAAGGAAAGTTAGGTCAACACAAAAAGGCCAAGTGATTTACGGTTTTCAGTTGTCAGGCACACTAGCAAAGCTCACTGGCCCTGAAATACTATTAGCTCAGGTGGTGGATGAATGAGGTCAATCTCCAAGTGCTAACCAGCAGCCACTGAGGGTGCAGCTCTGTAATCCAGTAGCTTGCCTCCAGCAATGGAGAAAGTCCCACTTATTTCCATGCTTTTCCCCTTTCTACCATTCTCAGAGAAATTGGTGCCTGATGCTTATCTGACCCTGGAGTGAGTTCATTCAGGGGAAAATACTATGTTATTGCTGGAATCTTTTGCAACTGGCTTACTGAGCTGCACTGGCACACTGAGGGGATCACACAAGCATGTCAATCAGTTTAAAGGAAACAACAGGGCATAAAACCCTACATGGAGGAAAAGAGGAGGAAGTAGGACCACCATCTTTAATGAAAGAAATTGATCATATTCAATTAGGCTCAGCCCATCACCCAGGGCCATATCCTAAAAAAAAAAGCACTAGGGCTAAAAGCATTAGATATATAAGCAATGCTCACAATTCAGAATAGGGACATGTTGCTAGAGGACTAAAGAAAGCACTAGGAAAAAAGAAAGAAAGATATATGTTTATCATATATTTATTATAGTATCAGAAATTTAGTGTGAGTTCTCTTGTCAAGACACAAGAATTAATCTTTTTCAAAACGTTATCATAATATTCAAATAGGTATTCACAAAAGCATTCCTAATGTATTATCAAAATAAGATTCTTAATACTATGTGTTACCACAATAAAAATATGATCTGGTATTTTTTTAAAAAAAATTACTACATTTACAATAATCACTGCCTTTCTGGTTTTTTTTTTCTGAGTCACACCAACCTGTTATAATCTAAACTGAACTTGTAAATACACTTGAACCTGAGAAGCAGGTGCTATCAACACAATGTTTTACTTTCTCATCGCCTTTTCTTCTGGTTTATAGTTCCTGAAATATGATAATATACATGGATTAAATGAATACTGATATTATGACATGACTGTCCACAGATTTTTTAAAGTGAATGCAGATGATGAGTCTTGCTCTACAAACAATTGAAAGAAAAACTGAAGCTACAGCTCCTCTGAAAGTTATCACAAATGAGATGGTTCACTGATGTGCTCGAAGAAGTTTTGAAAAATTTAGTGATTTATCAGTTTCATTATTACCAATACAAACATTATTCTGAAGCTAATGTACAAACACATTAACTCATTTATAAAATTATGTCATATTAATTTAACTGCATTCCTCCAAACACCTCATTTCACAAAATACAAGAAATAGTTTGCAACACCTTGAAACTTCAGCAGATCTGCATAAATTCTTTTTTTTAAAGCTCCTGAATGACATTTTCAATTCTCCACTCAAAGTTTCCTTTCAGATGAGCGCCCCAAACCAGTCCTGAACAGGAAGGTCTCCCGGCTATCAAAAATTCCTACTATTCCCTATCACCCAAGCAGCTTAGTTTGGAGATCTCATAACCCTTTCAATAAGCACCCTGACTAAATACCCGTGGTAGCTAGCATAACTTGCCATCACACTAGTCAAAGTCTCCCATCTGCATAATGGTCAGTGTCAGGCATTGCCTATTTATGAAACATTTATCTATGTGAATACTGAATATAATGTGAAATATTGTCAAATTATTGCTTATCTACAAGTTAGAAATGATGTCCAGTGTAAGCACACTAAACCAGTATAATCCAAACAAATTCCAAACAACACGTTACCAGAAACAGAATTCCCAAAGCACTAGTGGTATCATTATGGTGCTTACAGAATTGGGAACTTTTAATAGAAGAGTTTTGATTCCTTAAGCAAATACGTTATTCAAGTCATTTCACCAATGCTTCATAAATAGAGAATCAATATTCAAAGATAAAAAATAACTACTACTCAGCAGCTAGGCCTTAACAATATTTTGTCTCTGGTAAATACACATACATTTAGAGCAAAGTTGACAAAGCAAGTATTATTGTGACCAGATCATGATAAATGATGAGTACTCGTGAAAAAACACAATGATAAATTCAGCCTAATTATTTGTGACTGACAAAACCCAGTTGCTATCCGTTTCCTGAAAAACATCAGGGAAATTAGTTCCTCTCAGAAATACTCAAATATGTCAAAAGATTTTCTCTCTCTCTAAGGGCATCCAAGTAAGCATGAAGAATGTTTGATAAAACCATACGTTTCCCACAAACATACATTTCCCTGTACAGTCAAACGGAGAAACAGGTCTGCAAACTATTGTCAGACACCTTGCCAAGTCTTCACCCGAAACATTACTTAGAGTACTTCTGCAGTTAGGTGATAGTGACTGAATAATCAAATCTGTGACACCCTGAGGAACTCTCTCTCCAGTCATTAAATCACAATCACCTATGGTCATATATACAGTAACTAATATACACTCAGTCAGGAATAGAAATTAAGTGATACATACAATTTCTTTGTATATGTAAAAATTACAGTCATTCAGTCAGCTTCTGAGTATCCTAAGTAAAGTAGGAGAGTAGTCCATTTATGAAGCCAAAACATTTGACTTTGATGTGCTGGATTAACCTTTTTAGTTTTATTAATTAGGAATGACTGTATTCTCTGCATGTAGGAGAGAAATGAGGCCTCTGTGCCACAGTTTAATGTTTGAAGAATGAAATCTATGTTCACTTACAGTTACATTTTTGTACAGTAGCCTCTCTGTAAGGCACATGCAGGGCACACACCCTACAGTGTTTCGCAGATGAAACCAGCTGTTTTGCCTTCAGGAACATTGGAGATCTACAAGCAACAAGAGGGACGTTTCTACATAAAATCTGTAGAACCTGCACATGGAAAGTGTATCTTTTCTTCTTTATTTTTCAGTTGAGTTTAGATAAGCAAAAGGTTATGTATAAGAACAGAATGAGTTATCCTTCATTTGCTTTCCACAAATCATGATTTATAATAATAGCTTATAAAGAATAAATGCAAATTTAGTAGAATACAAATATTTTTTCCAGTCTCCTGGACAATGATTCTCTGAACAACCTTGAAGCTGAAATTTCACATCAGAACAGATTTCAAGGACTATTAAGATGGGACTGTGTGCAACACTAGCTTGGTACTTCGATGACAGCATTTATAGTTTCAAAGCCAGGAAAATTTGAAAAAATTCTGCAATAACATAGGAATGTTTTATAGAAGAAAGAAATTTTGTTTTTTACCTTTGTGGAAAAGGACAAACACATGATATTTTTTTATGATGAGCTATGCCTTTTAGAACAATTTTGTATTCTTATTGTTTCATTTACATCTTTTCAAGTTTTTCAATATGATGAGAATGAAAGAAAACAATCACTTTTTAACTTCTGCTTTTAATAAACTAAGGGGAGAAACCTTTTTGAAGCCACAATTGGATTTGTCTCATCTGGTTAAAAATCAAAACTGAAAAATCCTATTATTTGCATATTTATTTATATTTAATTATTCCCAGGACCGTAAACTTTCTCCGAAGAGAATTAAAAACAATGGAATAACTGCAATTCTTTTAATTTCTATTTTATTATTTCATTATTGGATACTTCAAAGATAAACCATTTCTTTACAGAAAAGAAACTTGGGCTAAATCAATGTTACCCAGAAAACAGTAAGCCAATAAATGTAACCTTTTTGTTTTCAAATCTCCTCTTTCTGTCACAAAGGCATGTTGTAACCTCAACCGTTCAGTCAAGGAATGTATAAACTTTATGCATTTAGTATCACATCCATCCATCCATATCCCATTAAATTTTCATTTCTTTTTTAGCTGCTCAATATCTTAATATTTTGCTAACCATTTCCATCCTCATTTTTATATATTCTTCCAAAGGTGACTCATCATCTCTCTCTTCCCATGACGATAGTCAGCCTTCCCTCCTCCCACCCCTCCACCCCCCGAAAAACATTGGCTTTATGCATCAGTGGTCAAACTTTATTTCACTGCAGCAAAGCCAGGATTTCGCTCTCTTAATCATGCTTCCTGCATCACTTATTGTTCTAAGATAGGGGTGATTTAAGGAGCAGTCTCGCCATCAGCTTAAGCTAAGTCTGCGCTGCCACTGAAAGAGTGAGAGCTGCCCATCTCCCACTTCAGCTGGCCAACTCTTCCCATCCCTACACTAGTAGCAGCATTTGTGTGGCCTACAACCAGCTGGGCCAGGGAGCTCATCTGTCTGAAGGTTGTGTCTTTGTTGCTGGGCTGATCTTTGGCCCAGCTCAGACTCACTCTTCAATACCTTCTTTGAAGTTTCTTGCTCAGACACAGACTGCTTTCAAGCGGCAAACAGAAGATCTGGTTATAAAATACAGCTTAATATTTTTTTAATGCAGTGTCTGGTGATAAAAAAACCAGTTAAATTAAACCAGGGTCATAGCTGGTGATTGAGGTTGATAGAAGACACCACCAAGAAGCATCTGCATAGAAAGTAACAATGATACGTCACCTCGAAATATAATTTTTATTTTCCTTGGAACATGAAGCTGAAATCCTGTCAGCTACAATTTGTAGAAATCTTTGGTAGATGTTAGAAAAGAGTTTTAGGAGGTATTTTAACACCTCTTGGTGTGGATTTAGTTTATGCAAAAAATATCGTATGTATTATCTTGGGATCATTGCAACAGTAACTAAGTACAGAGAAAACCCCCCGAAATTGCCAAAACTTTCACAACTCCAAAGCAAATAGTTAGAAGTTGCTATCAAAGTAGATATTAAGCTTAAACCAACACTCCAACTACCATTAAAAACCCCCCAAAACGCTGTAATAAGAAAGGGACTCAGAATACAGAATTACATACAACAGCATCCAATGTCGTCAACTCATACTTAGAGTAGACTTCAAATGATTTAATATGAAAGATAGCTCAGATTCATATATTTAAGACCACCCTCTTTCCTCTTTCTTGCCTCATCTCTGTCCACAGGCACTTTTTAATTTATTTTTTTTTAGATTTGGTATTTTGATGTATTCTTACTGTAGTTGGCTTTTCCTCATGCTTCCAGCCCTCTCTAATTATGCAAAGGCTATTTATGACAACAGACACCCTTCAGCTGAAATGCTCCTTTAAGTTCTTTTTTTATTTTCCAGCATTCTTTTTGTGTGATGCTATAACCTGATGATTACCCCTGATTTATCTTCTTGTTAATCCTTCTGGTTTTGAATTTCTCATATCCTGAATTCAGTCTCCACAGACTCCCACTCCAGCACCTCTCTTGAAGGACAGCCTTTGCTACTTTTTGCCTCTTCCTCATCTTTGCTACATTAATAGCCAAAATGTCCTACGTATAATAATACTTACTGCCAGGATATGCACCCACAAAGAAACACATCTCCATGAACACTGAGTCTTTAAAGAAAATGCAAGAAGAGTAGCTGGTGGCATGACTTTTGATGTCAGCAGGTGCACTGCAGTGACTACAACAATGTGTCTAAGCTAGCACTGAACTTGCAAACTCAAGGTATTGTGTGCCACAGTAACCCCATGAATCGCAGCAATGGCTAATGAGCTGCTTGGTCTGCTCAGAATTGCTACATGCACACTACAAAAGCTGGCACTGCCAGCGCTGTCCGACTTGACCGTTCGAAGCTATCTTTTGTTGGCAGAGCTGCCACAGCATTTACTGCAGCATTCATCATTTCACCCGATGAAAGTTCGGTCATGTCATTTGTTCAGACAGTGATGTAAGTAGACAAATGGGATACTTGAAATTGTAGGTGGGCTGAAAAGCTGTTCAGACATGCTTTTATTTAATTTTTGTTTTCAATTTCTCTCCCATCCCATTTGTTTCAAGGCTTTCCAAATGAGTTCTTCAAGTATCAGAAATGCTACCTTACAGAAGAAGCATTTGTTCCCTTCTGATTTACTATAAATGATCTTTACTTCACTCTGTTCTTTCTTCTCCATGTTTATTCTTCCTCCAGCCTCCTTTCTGCTTTCAGCAGTTACAGCCATTAGAACAAAAAATAATATTCCACTTCAATTTAATTTTACAAGACAGAACACTCAGAATCTCTTCACATGCAAAACACTATTAGAAAGAATGGCTGGCCAAGCAACAGCCTTTTAATATATGTTGAATAACTGTTTTCAAGTTAGAATAGGTAAGTTTTGGATTATGTCATGTGATTTATTGTTTGACATATTACTTACTGCTTCCAGCATTTAAAACCACATTTATCTGATCTTTTTGAAATTCATTGTTGCATTGATACCATGTTCAATGGTAAGAGCAGGGACCTTGCAACAATGAAATTAAAATTCTGCCTGATCAAGGGAAGCAACACAAACAAACAGTAGAGGTAGCTATTCTGTAAGCCACAAACTTAATGAATCTTGAATTCTCATGGATTTGTGTTACATCCCAATAATTCCTTTGTGTTCATTTCATCTGTTTCCTTCCATATTTCCTAAGAGTGTCTGCTCCTTAGTAATTCTGCTCATCTTCCTTCTTTTCCTCTCCTTCATTAACTCAAACAGCTTGTCCCAAATCGCTTGAGCAAGTCAGCAGATGCTTTGTTTGATTCAAAGCCATGATAGTGATCAATCTGCAACAGCACCTCTTTAGCTTGCACTGAAGCTTCAGGGTGGTACTAATGGGATTATCTTCCACCCAGATACCAGTTTTAGAGATCCGTCAAATTCTTTTGAAATTTGTCAGTAGATATAAAAGTTACTAGGACTGGGACTCAAAGACAGATAGACACACCTTACACAATCCTGTGAGTGCCCAGAAAACCAACGTCACAGGAAACCAGAGGCAGAAAGCACACGGAGCAAAAAATGGTCTGACACCACTGGGCTACATCACACCAAGCTCATGGCTTTGCAACTGTGTTGCCATGAACCTTTCCGCCAGCTAGATACACACCAGATGAAACAAGCATCTCCCATTTTATCAGATTGCAGTAGTTGTGGTTTTATAAGCTGTTTTCCTTTAAATACGGAATGTACAAGGTTCCTGGCAGAGTCACCCTGCCTGCTGTTGCTACAAGCCGAATCCACCTTTCCCTCCTCTGACAGACATTGCTGATACTCTCCTAGGAAGAAACAGGCTTCCCTAATGCACTGGGCTGAAGCAACAGAGATTCACAAACTGATTTACAAACAGATCAAATGTCTCTGCCCTGAGGGTTTCCATCTCTATTAAAGGTGCAGGGCAACACAGATGGCAGAGGGTGGTAAAGACTTCAGCCAACAGTCTCCCGCTGCAAGTCTATCAATCAGAAGCCAAAAAACCCCCACTAATCATACAATCATACAATCATAGGGGTTGGAAGGGACCTTGAGAGATCATCGGGTCCAACCCCCCTGCCAAAGCAGGCTCCCTAGATCATATTGCACAGATAGGTGTCTAGACAGGTATTGAATATCTCCAGGGAGGGAGACTCCACAACCCCCCTGGGCAGCCTGTCCCAGGGCTATGTCACCCTCACTGTGAAAAAGTTCATCCGCATGTTGGTGCGGAACTTCCTATGGTCTAACTTGTAGCCCTTGCCCCTTGTCCTGTCTCCACAGACCACTGAAAAGGGGCTGGCCATTTCCCCCTGCATCCCATGCTTAAGATATTTATAGACATAGAGGCCTGTCCAGGTCTTGCTGGATGGCAGCGCAGTGTTCCTGCGTGTCAGCTACCCCTCCCAGCTTTGTATCATCGGCGTACTTGCTGAGGGTGGACGTTATTCCCTTATCAAGGTCGTCAATGAAGATATTAAACAGGACTGGACCCAACACCAAGCCCTGGGGAACACCGCTAGTCACAGGCCTCCAGTCAGACTCGGCTCCACTGATCACCACCCTCTGAGCCTGGTCCGACAGCCAGTTCTCAACCCACCTCACTGTCCACTCATCTATCCCATGCTCTCTCAGCTTTGCTATCAGGATGTCATGGGAGACAGTATCGACAGCCTTGCTGAAGTCAAGGTAGATGACATCCACTGCTCTCCCTCCATCTACCCAGCTGATGATGACATCATAGAAGGCTATGAGATTGGTCAAGCACGATCTGCATTTGATAATGATTTTGCATGCCCAGTTTCTTTCCTTCTCTGAACTGATACATAAAATCCTCCTCAACTTCTGTCTGCTTCCAGTAATTTATTTCCTCCTCACATTTTCCAACCTCCTTTCCTCCTGCTACATCCACTCTGAGATGAAGGTGGCTAGAAGGAAAAGCCTTTATACCAAATGTAGACAGCTGGCTGGATACACCCTAGCACAACTCAAAGAGACTTGAAAGAAGTCAAGAAGGATATGCAGCTCTGGCAAGCTTACATTTTGACCTAATAGCATGTGTCCAGGGTACCTGGCTCTTCTTGTGTTCACAGCTGTGACAGCCCTGCGAACATCACAACTGTTCATGTTAATTTAGTAATCTGAAAACTGTAGCAGTTCTAACATTCTTTAACACATTTGCAGACATTTCTCAACCACAAAATTTGGCTACTGTCATGTTGTTAGTTATTAGAAAATTCTTCGCTTGTTTTTCTTCTTGACCAGCTTGGCTATTTCTGTGTAGTAGTGTAAATATGTATAAACTTATCACCTACCTCTCAGTAGAAATTAATAAAACATTAAACTATTACTTTCTAAAACAGTGACTCCACTGCTACTGGATTGCTAAAATAAAAATATCATAAAAACCATCATGTATTATTGTTATTATCATTATTATAATCATTATTATTATTATTATTATTATATTATTATTATTATTCCACATGGGCAGCTTCTAACCCATGACAGCACTTTCCTTTTCACGTTATTTCGCTAGCATCCTTTTGTGAGAGGCTTTGACAAAGGGTTTTTTTATGAAAGTCCAAGTTCAGTCATACATACTGGCACTCCTTAGCCAACATTTTGCCAATGCATTTGTAGAATCATAGTTTCACAGGCAAAAGAAGGAAGAGACAGCTACGTTCAAGCCTAGCTACTAGAACAGTCCCCCTTTTATTTACAGCTTTCTAGGGAGAAAAAGAAACTTGACATTACTATGAATAGTGACCTTTAAAAAAGGGGGGAATACCCCCTGCCCTGCTAAAATGATTGGTTTACTAAATATCGAAAGAGAATGCAGTGATTAAGTATTTAATGTTTGAACCCAATATTAACCATCTATTTCTTACCAAAAATTGTGAAGTATTTACACAGAAACTATTCTGATGTCTTCTTTCTTAAAACCAGACATAATAGCTAACTAAAAATTAAGCAAACTGCATACATAAACTCAGAAAAAATTAAATATAAATTTAAGTGAGTCATACTTAAAAAAACAAGGTTGTTTTCCAATGTAAAATAAGCATTTACTTTAAAACAGGGTATTGTCTATTTCTATTACACAAGATGTTGGTTTATAAGTAAGTGCTGGGCTCTGTAATATTTCAAGTAAAGATATTTCTAGAAAGATATTCAGTGGGCACTAATGACATGGGGACATTACATACCAGCTGACAAACAAGCTGGTAATTTTACACGTCACAAAACTGATGCTAGTAACATACATACATTTACTATTCCTGACAGTTCTTGGAATGGCAGGCTGCAACAGAAAAGTTCTGATGTATGCTGATAAAATATGTGGTTCAGGGGAGGTTAACAAGCAAACAGATCAGAACTGACTATTCCCAATGAGACACTGAACGTATTTATAAGATGTTGAATACAGGTCATCATGGTCACAACCAATCTTCAGATACAGGTGATACAAAATCACAGAATCACAGAATCGTAGGGGTTGGAAGGGACCTCGAGAGATCATCGGGTCCAACCCCCCTGCCAAAGCAGGCTCCCTAGCTCATATTACATAGATAGGCATCCAGGCGAGACTTGAATATCTCCAGAGAAGGAGACTCCACCACCCCCCTGGGCAGCCTGTCCCAGGGCTCTGTCACCCTCACTGTGAAAAAGTTCTTCCCCCTGTTGGTGCAGAACTTCCTGTGCTCCAGTTTACAGCTATTGCCCCTTGTCCTGTCCCCACAGACCACTGAAAAGGGGCTGGCCAATTCCCCCTGCATCCCATGCCTAAGATACTTATAAACACTAATTAGGTCCCCCCTAAGTCTTCTTTTCTCGAGACTAAACAGTCCCAGTTCACTCAGCCTGTCCTCATAGGGGAGATGCTCCAGGCCCTTAATCATCTTCATAGCCCTTCTCTGGACTCTCTCCAGGAGGTCCCTGTCTTTTTTATACCAGGGAGCCCAGAACTGGACACAGTATTCCAGGTGGGGCCNCCAGGTGCAAGACTTTACACTTGCTCTTGTTGAATTTCATTAGGTTTCTCCCTGCCCAGCTCTCCAGCCTGTTCATGTCTCACTGGATGGCAGCGCAGTGTTCCTGCGTGTCAGCCACCCCTCCCAGCTTTGTATCATCGCCGTACTTGCTGAGGGTGGATGCTATTCCCTCATCAAGGTCGTTAATGAAGATATCAAACAGGACTGGACCCAACACCGAGCCCTGGGGAACACCGCTAGTCACAGGCCTCCATTCAAAAGCCGCATAAATGTGATGTTGCACTATCAAGAGTCAAAGTCTATCTTAAAGCCCTCAGAAATTTTATGCTGCCCCAAAAGATAATAGTAAAGGAACGTGGTTTTGCCTTTCATTCACAATTGTAGAAGCAGAACCCTTCCTTGTATTAAATGGTTTTGTAAGTCCTGGCAGCTTCCCCTTTCATGCAGCCTGCCTGCA
This sequence comes from Zapornia atra, assembly GCA_013400835.1. Classification (NCBI taxonomy): domain Eukaryota; kingdom Metazoa; phylum Chordata; class Aves; order Gruiformes; family Rallidae; genus Zapornia; species Zapornia atra. The sequence continues at coordinate 13,520 of VZTU01030269.1, forward strand.
CCAAGAAATCACTATCCATTTCACTGGGCAGACTGCCTTAAGGACTGATGGAATGCCTGGGGGTATATGCACTATTTATTCTCCATCTAAATTTCAGCTCATTTTGCTGACTGAGCATGCAAAGTGACAATAGCTCAGAGCACATCCTGATAAAATATGTAAGCCTCAGACAGAAATATTTGCTATACTACTAGTTAAGGAATGCCTCTCTAGAGGTGAAAAGAGCACAAGGTTTTCAGAACTGAGCAACTGTTCCGGACCATTGAGAACCAAAGTGTAATTTGATGAGCACCAGCAATACTCCAGATGCTCATCCTTTCTTTCAGGAAAAGCAATTCTGAACTGATAATTAAAAGTTAACTTTGGTATTACATGTTTTGTACTTCACGGGTTTCATGATAGTATCTTTTCTATTTGAACATTACCAAAAGTATTTCAATGATAAATGTCTTCACCCTAACTGACATTCAGATGTCTACATTAAACCTTTTAGCTAAAGTACTGAATCATTAAATTTAAACATATTTAATTTCAAAAATACCAGGGCTCCTCTACTTCTGCTCAATCCAGAACAGATTTACGCCAGGTTTGCTACTTAGCAGGAATCATTTTGTAAGTCTGTCTGAGAGGCAGTGACATTGGAATCTCTGGCTTCCTACTCAGCAGAACCTGCTTGTTGCTATCGCACAAGCCTGAGAAAGCCTACCGGGCACCAGCCAACAGCTGCCTTCCCAAGCACAGGGCCTTGGAGCTTCCAAGGAGCCGAAGTTTAAGGCTCTAGCTCTAACCACGTTTTAGGTTTACACGCTACATACTCAAGTAAAAATGTTATACAGGTAAAAACCCTGTCCCCTAACTGCACAGTTTGGACACGCACCATGCTTGTGGCATGTCCATAGTTCTGAGATAGGTGGCCCAGGCCTGTCATTGCAGAGCCCACACAGGGGCAGAATTTTCTTGTCCCCAGGGGCTCCTCCATGAAATCGACATTCTTGTCAATTTCACAGCTCCCTTAGCAGGGAAACTGACCAGAATGTCAATCCCAGCAGCCTGCGGCAGGGAACTGGGCATTTACAGAGAACAAATTTTTTAAATTCCTGTTTTGATCCTCTCTGGAACAAAACATTAAAAAAAAAAAAAAATTGTTTGCTTTTCAGTCCAATCCGATGCCCACCCTTTTTTAAAGACATGTCTAAATAACAATATGAATCACAAGCACTACAATTTCAAAACTAAAGTGCATTCAAAAACTAATCTCCCACTCTGAGCGATCTCTGAGGTACAGGGAAACACATATTTTTATTAACACAAAATACAAATACGCTCCAACATTCATTCTTAAACTTTAATTCCTGACTTCATATTTTAAAATCTTAGAGCGATCCTCCCCTTCATGGGAATGTCTCAGGAATAATGTCCCTGTCATCAGAAATACAGAACAGCAAAATCCTGTAGTCACAGAAAAGGTGATTACATATGTATACATATAGATACAAACATATGCCTATACATCTGTGCATTACAGGCCACTCTGCTGGAGATCGATTCATATAAATATACTGAACTTCAGGTGGAAAAGGTGATGTATACTTTCTAGACTAGAGACTGATTTTGCAGACTACTTCAGAAAATGAGTGATCTCCAGATTACCAGTCGAGTCATCTCCTTAAAAAAGTTATTTTAAGTAAGAGACATTTGTGATGAGTAGAGTTTTAAACACTGAACAATTTCTGGTGTGCAATTATTTTTCAGTTTCTTATATTTATAAAACCCTGAAATTTCAGCTCTTTTTTTTTTTCTTCACTTCTTGTACCTCCCAAAAGGATTTTTTTTAATTTGTTGAATTAAAATGTTTGAACCATTTCTAAGGGTTAGAGACATTAAAGTATGTTTGCCCATGTTAAGGAAATTAAATACCTATTTCACTAAGGAGTTCTTAGACATCAAAGATTGAAGAAGGAATCCATAAATCTGTGGCAAAGCAAGAGTACTTCATTGCTATCATGCACCTTATTGACACTTTTACAGAAAACCCAGCCAATGTGGCGTCCTTGTAAGCGTCTCAAGTTCAAATTCACCTACAGTTGGTCAAAGTTCTTATGGTTAACATCTAACTCTGTCTATAATATGGGAATGTGGACAGATGTATCCAATCTGGTGAATATTCCCTCTCTACGTAACAAACTCTTCCCAAAGGCTCCAGTATTGGACAACAAACCAATTTTTTCTGCTGAATGCTTGTCAGCATCGTTCTACCAGGCAGCAGAACTGAGGCTGTGCCTGAGAGTCAGCAAAGAAAAAAGAAAAGATAAAATGCAATTAGAATGGAGAGAAAAGTGAAGGATGGGTTTGCCTGGAAACAGGCATGAAGAACAAGCAAAATACAATCATGTATCTCAAAATTATCTTGTAACATACATGCACAAGAAATTCAAATGACATATGCAACAGAACCCTTCCCCTATTTATTTCTGAGCTTCTGGTTGAATGTCCTGTTGTTTTACTTACGTACTTTCTATTATTTTTGGCTATATATTTGATAACCCACTAATGGTACTGCTCACAAAATCACTCTTCCTTCAAGTACTCCTGCAGGTGGAGTTTTGTCACAAATGAAATTCCATATAAATGCACCTTACTTTTTGCCTGTTCAGCTGTAATTATGCCTTTCTTTTCTCTTGAATTCTTTTCTTGCTCACTCCAACTCACTTCAGTTAATATATGGCATGCCCTGACAAAATAATTCATGCTATTCTCCATTCTTCACTCTTCTCTCTAAAGAATTACAGTTGAATTGCAGCAACAGATTCAAAAATACTTTTTTTTTGTATATATAGCAAAATTTAAGTCAAGCTACTGATGGTTTGCAAGAGTATTTTCTGTGCAAGCTTGCACTTGTTTGTAATGAACACCTTAGCTTACTACAGATAACGTCTTTAAAGGGCAGATGTCTGGGCTCTGTAAAGATAAACTGAAAAGCATCTCTGGAATAGTACTAGCTTGTTCTTTCCTCTAACCTTCAGTGAGGAGGTGTTCACTCACACACACACAAAAATCTATCAGCAGTGGCTTTTACATTATAGACTGTTGAGCCTTTCATATTCATCGATCAAAAGCTTTTATTACTATTCTGTAGAAAGACCTCCTTAAAATAGGTGATTATAACTCAATGTTACATTTCCTTTTACAAAATAATTTGCAAATCTAATTTTCCCCTTACAAGACAAAAAGGAAGCATTAGATTTTTTTTTTCCATTTAAACCACAAGTTCTCTGAACACCACCTTCTTTCAACAGACTTCAGTAGCAACAAAAAAATCCAAAAGCTAAAATAGTCACACCTTAAACAACTTGCCAGAAAAATAGTGACAGGTTTAGAACCATTTAAAATTCAATTTTTTCCACATGATTCTAACAAAGGGCCAGGTGTGCTAGAAACTAAAAGTATGAAGTAAAGTCTGAGAAGAGAAATACATATACAAAGAAAAATTTGCTTTGCCAAAGGGATGGAAGTCCTCCAAACTCATTCGCCCTGCAACATCTTATAAGAAAAATTACATAATCCGTTCAGTAGGAGAGGTTTGACTTTAATAACTTTTTTACAGTGATCAATATAAACAATCTTAAAAACTGCATGCATATCACTATTTTTAATGAAAATTTAAAAGAAAATACTCAGGCTGCCCCTATTACCCCAGTGCAGTATGTCTTTTGGACCATCTGAGTAGAAATTCTGTTTACAAAAAAGAAATTATTTTCATGAGAAAGTATCAAATTGGTTAAAATTCTAAACACCTTAAGTTGGAGATACGGAACCAATTTAATTTCTACACATTTATATTTATATTTTCTTTCAAAGAGTTTATTTTTCTGGTCCCTACATAAAATCTATTTTTAAATCTTATTCTGTGATAAACATTTTCTAGAAACACTATCATTTCATGCCCAGGAAAAGGATACTATAGTCACTGTTGCTTAACAGGGATGAATGCAATAAATTTTGCAGTAAAAGGGTGAATCAAAGATGGCCATTTTGATGACCACTTTGTGTTGCACGTCTCCTTTGTCCCCCCAAAATTAGTTCACTTATTCTGACATAATTAACTGTAGTTTTATACTATGTACTAATATGTGTTCAATTAGGTACATGCTACATCATATACATGTCAGGATTTTGGTCTGTAAATTGTTTTCCAGAACTATCTCAATGTTACAGCTGGTAAGTCTAGCATAGACTAAGTTAATTACAAATGCTGTAAAATTAAGTTCAAATGCATCACAACAACGAAATTCATTCTTGCTAAAATGTAAACTCATCATCCTTAGCTGAGTATCAGTACTTCTCTTCCCTACATATTCAGTCTCTCCCCAGTGCTTAAATAACTACTTTGCCAGCAGGTTTACAAAATTTGGGATAAATTATGAACATTAAGTGGGCAACAGTAGTCATCACGAGCAACAATTGTTGATATGATTGTGCCGCATTTTGACAAGTGTTGGTCTCCAAGTTCACTTGCTTCTAACATTCATCAAGACGACATAAACCAGATATTCACAATTTGTACGATTAGATGAGTCATGCAACAAGCTTACAGGATCACTGACCTAGACTTGGAAAATTTGTCAAAAAGAAACACATTTTATTAAAAAAAACCCAAAACACAAAAAACTCACCACCCCCACCCCCGCCCTCCCCCAGAAAAAAAAAAAAGCCAACGAAAAAACCAACCTGGGTGCTTTCAAAGATAGCCACTATAAAGCAGGCTATAATGGAGGTTTGTAAAGCCTATTTTTTGCTGCACATTGTAGCATTTCTTGATTATACAGATGAACAAGATGTTTGCTTCTTCATACGGAAACATTACTTTTTAATTTCTTCTATGCGTTTCTTTTAAAGGACGTACAGGTATCTACAATCACAGGTTTAAAATTTATGCTAATGGACAAAAGTAAGAAAAGAGATGCTGTCAGAGCTTGCAAGGCTGAGGTACAGAACACCAGTTAAAAATTGCTTATCGGCTCTTGCAGTGGCAGGCAGGCCGCAGTGTGAATGTGCATGCATCCCTTATTAGAACAAAGCACCTATTTTAGTGTCCTCATCTTAAAAAAGACTCCCACCACAGGTTTACAGCACACCGATTTTCCTATTTTCTTGTACAGATTATCTTTGGGGGGTTGTTTTTTGTTGTTCCCCCTCCCTTTCCCCCCGGCGATGTTAAGCACTTACATCACCTTTTAAAGAGATTAAGCCTAATCTACATTTCGATTAATCACGGCCTAAGGAAAGCCGCCAGCGCCCCCTGGTGGGCAAAGCTGCCCCCGGCCACCGCACTCCATTACCCGGCCGTTTTCATCCGGCCTTCATCGGGCCATCGATAACCCTGTTCAATTCCCTCGCCAGGCATTGTTATTTCCGAGTCATCCAACAGTCCGTGGGACGAGATCTTTGAACTGGAGAAGCATGCTCTTGTTTACCCCCTGGCATTCACCCCTGTGTCCGTTTTCCCTATAAAATACACGACAGGTACATGAAAAATAGGCTGTAACTAACTTAGCTCCTCATTTTAGCTTCACGTTTAAAAGACAATCTCTTCGCAAATTAATTCTCACAGAGAACACAAGACTAAAAGGCTGATCCTGTAGGACCCAATCCTACTGCAAATGGACATAACAGGTCACTCAGTGTATCGGAGCACTAACAGAGTCTCTTTGTTCTGGTAAGGCTGTTTGCAGGGTCAAAGCGTAAATTCGCTCACAGCACTACTAGCAGTAAATAGTTCTGCCTAGCTTTCAACACTGCAGACTCATATAAAATGTAAGGTTATCAGACAGAAGTCTGAGCATAATTCCCTCTGCTATCATTGGAATTTCAGGTCTAAACAGTAATCACGGTATCCCAATTATAACATCTTCAGGGTACACAATGTCTGGCGCAGAATAAAGATATCACTGCAGCACCAATGAGAATCACAGTGAGCTGCAAACCTACCGCAGCACCTGCAGCAGTATGCTGAAAGCAGTTGTCCCTAACTCAGAAACCAACTGGTCCACTCTGCACACAGAAAGTACCTGAGGTCACATCCCATGGCTCTCAGTGATGCATAAGCCAAGCCATTCTAGCCATTATTTCCAGTGTATCACAGGAAACTCGCTTCTGGACATGGAAATAGGCTCTTCAAGGATGCCACAGGTGGCAACGGCATTAGCCTGAGTCAGTACTGCAGAAGATTAAGCCTATACCAATTATTTTCAGAGAAAAACGTAACTCTAAGCAATGAATTTTGCCTTAGTCCAAATACTTGTGCTGGGGTGGTACTGGAGTTATGAGATAACTTTGTACCTAAAGACAAACCTTTACAGAAGCTTCCACTGAGTTCACTGTACTGTATGAAATTAATGGGAACCTGCTTTTGTAAGAGACCAGTACAAAACAAGCAAACATTTTAGGTTTTGGTCAATAAAGAAATAGAATAGTTCGTTATTGTTCTCTGTTCATGGATCTTGTTCATCACTGATTTAAAGGAAAACGTTACTTATCCATTAGGAGCTTCTTTTGCCTTTGCATTATTTATTTTCTTAAACAATACTAATCTCATCAAATTTGAACAAAAATGTGTATGTTTACAAAACCCTGATCCAAACACGATGTTTCCATCTCCTTTTAATCTAAATAGATAATTATAAGCCCCAGCAATATTAGAAAGATGTTAATGAATTTCAAAGAATGTGAAACAGAAACATTGAAGTGAGGCAGAGGTCCACACTATCCTGACTAGGCTATGTATCAGTCCAAAGGGATGAGGTTTCTGGCTCTCAGGTTCCCACGTGTTTTTTCTAGCACTATTCTTTTCTGGTTCTGTATCTTCTTCCTTCCCCCGATGTCAACACTGTACTTACTCTGCAGACTGCAGCAGTGAGCAGAGTGAGCCTGTGCATCAGGCCTCATCTATGGCTTGCTCAGTAACCAGGAACACTTCGTATGGGCCACAACGAGTTCTCACATCTCTTTAGAAAATTACTAGATGCACTGCATTTTAAATAGCATTATTGCCTTGTTGCCTATACCATAGTTAAGTGCACTACCCGTATTTATTTCAGGGCTTTTGGAGACAAGGTTGTTGATGACTGTCTGCAGAGATTCTGTCTCCCTGCACATGTAATTTTGTGATGCATCTCTGCACCATATACACCCGTATTTTACCATCTTGTTTTATACTATAGTTTCCAGTTGTACCTAAATAAATCCATATGGTCTCTACTGGCTATTCACCGATTATTTTGAATTCTCCATCAAGATTGTTCTATCACAGGTGTTAATACTTCACTTTCACATAACCAGTAAGAAATGTTTGTTTCTTTTAGCTAAATATATGTTCCTATCATACACTCTGGGATGCATTCAGTTTTCTACTCTGTGGACCAATAGATTTCCATCTATCTCACCAGTCTCCTATTCCCCCTAACACTCTTAAGTTAAGCATGTTTTCAGTGCTAAATGAGTCAAACTTACTAGTTCTACTAACTTTTACTCACAGCCTTCACCTCCTCATTTTAACTTCCTGTTATTGCTACTAAGCTACATCCCAACCTGTAAAAGGGAAAAAAAAAGTGGTATTAGGTTTTACAAGTTACTTGTTCTGAAGAGAAAGCAAAAATTGCAAGCCATTCACTACCACTTACTTAGATCTAATTTCAGACCTTTTAGCCTACATTAAGGGCTCAGAAAAGGGCAAGAAATGTAATGGGCTGTAATTACATGTCTAGGTAGTTTTATATTAACTTTCTATCTGTATAGTTTTAATATTAATCACTTTGCTGTATCAACATCTAAAATGTGGCATAAAAATGTATTTTCTTCTATTTATCTTGACACTACTCTTCAACTTTCTTTCTCCTCTCTTCCTTTCATCTGTTTTTCTTTCTAAATACAAATCAACATTTTGGTTTTGAATCAGCTTGCAGCTTTGGATCCCCCCACCACATTCTGGAGATAACCATGAGGTCTGACAGCATTTTGGCATTAGTAGAGAGCCAATAAAATTCTCTTCAGTAAATTAATCTCCTTTCTGGATGACTGAACTTGTAATCAACAAGTGGTTAGTTTAAAGCTCAGCTTGCACCTCTAATACTTGGTACCAGATTATACTAAACACTATTGGTATTTTATGAGAGGAATAAGGTAATACAGCAATTATTCATGCATGTTTCCATGACAAATATACCTCTTATACAGATTTTCCAAACCATCTATTTTTAATCCCTCTGCATGTCTTCTAATCACACAGAAAGTTTCCTATTTCATTACCTATTTAACTTTTTCATCCTTCTGAAGTCCAGATCTAATCTTTTTGACTCAGTCAGCTTGTTCTATTTTGTTAAATATTTATCTGAATAGTTTATTCAGATGTAGCCCAACATTTGCACTCTAAAGGTTTCATTTTCAGTATTTTACAAGTAGATTACAACAAAATTACATTTAAGGGGCTCATGGCCCTCCCTACACTCGCAATTCACAGAATCATTCAGGCTCAAAGGGACCTCTGAAGGTCCTCCCTGCTTAAATTTTCATCAGCCAAGTTGCTTACAGTTTTATCCAATTGACTTTTGAAAGTGTCCAAGGTCAGCGACTCCAGAACCTCCCTGGGCAACCTGTTCCAGCAGGTAAATATCCACATACTGATTTTTTTTTTTCCCATGCTTTTTGTATCTAATCAGAACCTGACCTGTTTCAATTCATGCCCAGCCTCACTCACACTGGCTGTGCACCACAGTAAAGAGCATGGCTCCACCTTCTCAGGAGCCCCCATTTCGGCACTGGGAGGCTGCTCTTAGGTCCCCCAGAGGCCTTTTCTTTTCCATGATGAACAAACTGAGTTCCCTCAGCTCCACCCCATAGGTAAGATCCCTATGTTATGAATGCTGGACAGTCTTAAAAGAGATGTCATCTGCTCTTGGCTGCAGGACTTCCTGCAGCATAACTTCTGCATTCCCCTTACTACTAGAACTCAAATCCCATACAGTACTCCGTGCATTTAACTGGTTTGTTTTTATTTTTTCAGAAGAGCTACAAGAAACACGAGCTGTAAGAACAAGATGAATTTCCCCATGAAAAAGGTAATGGCTCTGCTTCTTTACTCTCATGTTATCTCAAAGCTGGTATATACCATCACATCAAAGTAGATAGATCTACTACAGCAGGTGGAGCTGAACTTCCCATTTGACCCACATTCCTGTTCATGAGATTTTGCCATGTTTGTTTTTTTCCACAGCCCAGAAGAATAAAGAAAGTAAGGCTCTACTTTTCTGCTCATTCTCCCAAATAGTCTATCACTTCTTCTCTAATTCGTGGGTACTTCCACTAATTTCATGATCTTAGCCTTAGTAGACAGCATTTTCCTTACATGAGATATCAAATGTTTTAAGTACTAGTTCATTGTAGTTTCTACTGAAAATACTAGTTACTCTGAAATATCCACACTTCTGCAGAAAAATGTGTTACTGAAGCTCTAATACAATTCCCATGTGCTGTTACAGTAGTTGTCAACTCCAATTTCATTGTGCTGGGGCTCATACAAAGAAGTGGCAATGTATGAGCAAACAGACTGAGCAAAGACCTTACAACCCAGTTACTTCGTCTCAATAAAATTATACACCTAATTCTCAGTCTCTCATACTTACAAATCCACATTGAAAACCTGTGAACTTAAACCAAAATAATTGATTACATATTAATAACTAAGTGATCAGCCTTCTGTAGTTAAATAACATCAGCAGTGTCCACTGTGACACAGATTTTAACCCGATCTCCAAATTAATGGAGCTGACATTCAGCATTCCTTACTCATCTGCTGCCTTTCAGAAACTTGTCAGAGCTCATCTATGTGTTTTGAGTGTTCCTTCTATTGGTTCTGTGTCAATAAACTGTAGCAACAATAGTGAATTAAATTATACCAATTGCTAAATCAAATGGCAAGTCTTAGCACATGCTAATCTTACAGGCCAAAATTAAGAGTTAGCTTTTAGTAACTGATTGTATAGATACTGTTTGGGTTTGGCTTTTTTCCCTCTGGAAATCCATTAATAATTATTGTGCACTGATTTTTGATGCTGGTTTTGATAGTACTCATATGAAAAAGTCATATGATTTGCTGCCTATAAATTTTGGAAGATGTAATATCTGGTGCTGTGTTATCGTGACACGTGACACACTACCCTGCAAACAGAGGCCAAGTTAATTTGAATGACACAAAGCATTGAATTTTAACAATGAAAAAACCCACCGAAAGCACAATGGAGTAGTACCTATACAACATTTAGATCACCTTACTGTTCACTAAGAGCAGTTGGGATAGATGCGGTGGGAAATACTGCAATCAAAACATAGAGACTGCTAGAATGAGCAAGAAGCAATCCCTTTCCTGCCCAGAGAAAAGCCAAAAAAAAAAGAACCATTTTCTTAAGGAGGAGAGAGACAGGGAATCATCCCTCAGGGAATAAATTTTAATTGAACTCTGTGTCATGTTCCAATTCTATTGGCAGAGCACGAAAAGTTAACACAAAAATGAACTCATGAGTGATTTAGGGGCAAGAAGATACCTGAAGAGTCTAACCTAAACAGTAAATATAGAATGGCATTACCTAACTTCAAACAATACGAGAAATACTTATCATTTCAAGGCAAACTACATGTGACTACTCCATATGAAGTCCCACAAATTGTACCTGGTAATAGAGATCAAATGCTACATTACACATCAAAAGATGGTTGTGTGAAAGAGAGTGAGAGGACAGCGATGTATTAGATATCTGGTTTCTCATGACTGTGACAGCATGCATAAAATCCTAGCCCACAGCTTCATTCTAGCGCTATCAGGCTTGGGGTGGACACTATTAAATACTTCATCTTAAATAAAACCAAATTTAACTGATTTACCGAGGCACAGAAAAATGCAGAAAACAGTTAAAGCAAAGTATGAAAAAGTGACTATTTCTGCTGCCACTGCACGTTCTGACCTGCTTGGGCTGTACGCTGTTTCAAGTACAGCTGCGTATTTCAACCATGTTGAGCTTTCGCAAGACTTTTAAAGCAAGTGATTCAAGCAGATTGCACCGCTTCATGGCTCGTCACCTAAAAGCTGATTCTGTCTTTGAGACTAGGACACAGTTCTGTGATTCTCAAGTTCTGTGACAACTTGAGGACACGGTTTATCAAAATACCCTTTGTTCCCTTCATATGTCGTAGCTTAAGTGAAGTTTTCAAGTACATTAACATGTAATATCGATATACCTCCTCCTCCCTATTTTTACTTTAATGGCAGAGGAAGGAGTTGCTTCAGTACGCAGTCTAATACTGAAGAGTTATTACTCTCCCCCAAAGCACTGCTGAAAGAACCAGGGAAGGAAGTAAGCTCATGCCTTGAAAAGTGCCAATACAATTTCACTAAGCCATATAAAATTGAGTTTATAAGACTATGGCTGTAGTAAAAAAATATGTATTTTAATTATGAATGAGTCCTACTGAAATCAAACTAACTCTGAACAACTTAAAAAAAACCATCCCAGTAATTAAAACTTACTTTATTACTCGTTATGAATAAAACAAAAGTCACCTATGTCTCAAACACATTTATAGTGCCAGACTCAACTATCAAAAACAAACAAACAAATTAAGTAAATACAACATAAACCACTGAGAAACAATACCTAACTAGTTTTTAATCATAATACTTACATAAGCAGGCAAGATGTTCATAATATTTGTTATTTATGACACTACTTTCTTAGTTTTGGGTGTATCAGATTCTGTATTTTTCTTTAGAAATTTCATACACTTTCCACTAACTGCACTAGAACCTAAAACATTTATATGTATTATGAAATACAAATAAAACCCCTATTTTCTGTAAGTAGCATTAAATTACAGTGTCAGAAAATTGGAAAGGCTTCAAGTAATGAATGTATAAGAAAAACATAATATAAATTTTTGGAAAAGTTGTTCTGGTGTTGTGCAGCACATGACAATGGACTTAGTTTTTCTACTGGGTTTTTCCAGCACCTTCCCCTCAACAAGTTCCAGTTTTGAAAGAAAGACAGATTTTGAAGCATTTCAATAATAGCTGGTTCATTTTGTTGCAACTCTTACCCTGTATTGTTATATACTTCATATTCTGTCAGGTATCATAAACACCATCATGAGCTGGGCTGTAATACCTAGGAATTTCTCTTGCAACACATACATTTATTCTATTTTTATTTACACGTATTATTTGTTTTAATGTATTTATATTTTAAAAAATTATTTCTATTTATATTATTTATTTAAATATATGAATCAATCTCTATTGTCACCCACCCAAACCCTGCTAAATTTATACTTGTCTGAGTACCCTTACTTGCAGTTATTAACTTCTTGTCAGAAACTTATCTGTATATAAAATAAAGGACAATTTATTCATAGGAAAGGACACTTCAGCAATTCAGA
>VZTU01030273.1:1565-12626 GCA_013400835.1 Zapornia atra
GGGTCCCATCCCGGGGTCCCATCCCGCCCTGGGGCTCTGGTTCCCATCCCGGGGTCCCATCCCGGGGTCCCATCCCGCCCTGGGGCTCTGGTTCCCATCCCGGCGTCCCATCCCGCCCCGGGGCTCTGGTTCCCATCCCGGGGTCCCATCCCGCCCCGGGGCTCTGGTTCCCATCCCGGGGTCCCATCCCGCCCCGGGGCTCTGGTTCCCATCCCGGGGTCCCATCCCGCCCCGGGGCTCTGGGTCCCATCCCGGGGTCCCATCCCGGGGTCCCCGTCCCCGCTGAGCGCGTTCCCGCAGGATGATCACGGACGTGCAGCTCGCCATCTTCGCCAACATGCTGGGCGTGTCGCTCTTCCTCCTCGTTGTTCTCTACCACTACGTGGCCGTCAACAACCCCAAGAAGCAGGAGTGACCCCGTGCCAGCACCACAGCACCGGCACCACGGCACCGGCACCGTGGCTGGGCCCTCTCCCCCACGCAGCCATGGGGGAGCAGGGCCCGGCCTGCGCAGCCTCTCCCCGGGCGCGTGGCGGCGCGGTGAGGCCTGAGGCCGCGCTTCTCCCAGAGAAACTTTAAGGGAAACAGAGGAATACATGGCAGAGCCGCGAGGTGTACGGGTGTCAGTGCCGCGTCCCTCCACCGGGCCCGCGGGGAGGAGCACCACGGCTGTGCCGGGGCGGGCGCCGGCTGCGCTGAGCTCCCATGGCTGCCCCGGCTTCCTGGCCAGTGGTGGCTTCGGGTGGGTGTAGGCACCATGCTGGGTGAGCCAGTGGCTGCGGCAGTGTCTGGCGCTCGCCAGGGAGGGGGCGAGCAGCAGACCAGGCCCAGGGCCACGGTGGGGCTGTGCGCCAGGCTCTGCACCGATGCGGCTTCGGTCAGGCGACTATGGGGCATCCCAGAGGGCAGCACGGGGCCTCGATGGCGGCCACGGTCAGGCCTCGATGGCGGCCACGGTCAGGCCTCGATGGCGGCCACGGTCAGGCCTCGATGGTGGCCACGGTCAGGCCTCGATGGCGGCCACGGTCAGGCCTCGATGGCGGCCACGGTCAGGCCTCGGCGCAGAAGAAGAGCAGCTGCCGGTAGGCGCTGAGCGAGGTGGGGCCTGTGGCCAGGGCGGGCAGGGGCTGCAGGGGGGGAGAGCGGGGTTGGAGGGAGCCAGGGCAGAGCGGCCAGAGCCCCTTCCCCAGCACCGCAGCCCTGCCAGCACGGGGCAGAGCAGGGCAGGGATCCCCCTGCCTGCACCACGACCCCCTGGGTCTGCCGAGCTGTACCTGGGGGTGCAGACCCTCACCCCGGCGCAGGAGGAGCCCCTCGGCGCTCGGAGCCCCCCGAGGGGGTTCCTGACAGAGTCCTGTGGGGACAGAGCACAGCGTCACCGCCAGTGGGGTGCGGCTGTCCCAGCCCCCTGCCACCCAGGACACCCAGCTGGGGTCACCCAGCCAGGCCAGGGGTGATGGAGCCGGAGCAGGTGCTGTGCCAGACCATGCCGTACCTGGTGGGGGCTGCCAGGCCCGTGGCCCCCCGTGGCTGCGCCTCCCGGCCCGGCGTGCTGTGGTGTCAGCATGGAGCCCCGGCGGGCTGCGGGACGTCGCTGCACCCTTCCTCCGGACTGGGATCCTGCTGGGGCGTGGTGGGGGCCCCCCAGGGCTGTGGAGAGTCAGATGCCGCTCCTGAGGTGGGAGCTGGGGGGATCCCTGCCCGGTCCCACTCCCACCACCCCGGCATGGGCCAGTGCTGCCCCACGGCATGGTGACACCGGCACTTACCCGGGCTGTGCCGGAGCTCTCACAGCATCCAGCTTCTTTGGGAGCACCTGGGGAGAGGGGGGGACAGGAGGGTTGGTGCGTGGGACAGGTGTTGTCAGCCCTGACAGAACTGGGGGGCTACGGGGAGCCCCCACTCCATCCTGGGTTGGCATGCGGTGCCGCACAAGAGGGACAGTGCAGACGGCGGGGGACAGGCACCGACACCTCCCAATGCCACCCCCGCATCCCCTGACCCCCTTCCCAGAGCCATGGGGCACCCTGCCACCCCCCACTCCCCTCCCAGCCCTGCCAGTACCTGCAGCGGCGCTGTGCCATGGGCAGCCGCCAGCTCTCCTGTGCTGCGCTGGGCCTGCTGTGGTCTGTGGCTGGTGCCGGTGCTCAGAGCTGCCCGGGCGCCCGCTGGCAGGGTCCCTGCATGACAAACACAGAGCTCAGCCCATGCTGGGGCCCTGGGCACCCCGACCCTCCACGGTGCCGGTCGGCGGGGCCTGGCCAGGCCCTGAGCGCTGCTGCGGTGGGGCCGGTGCCGAGCTGGACCCAGCTGCACCCTGCTCAGCCCCAGCCAGAGGACACGGTGATGGGCACCCAATGGGACCCGGAGCTGGAAGCGGCAGCACCGGCCACGCCGCACAACTGGCCATGGCTACAGCCAAGGACTGGGCTTTGTGCCGGCGCTGCGGGAGGTGGCAGGGCTGCAGTGGTGGCCTCCCAGTCTCAGAACCAGCTGTGCTGGGGGACCCGAGGGAGGAGCTGGCTGGGGAAGGTGCCTGAGTGCTGTGTGGGACACGGCAAGGCCTGGGGGGCGCGAGCGATGGGCTGGACCGTGCTCACCAGCCCAGGCTTCTTGGTGCTGCGCTGGCAGGGCGGGGGTGTGGCCTGGCAGCCGGTGGCATGTGGCAGGGGCTCCCCTCGAGGGGTGGCACCCGTGCTGATGTTTGGCACCTGCCACAGCCAGCTGGGTGCCAGCAAAGCCAGAGGCAGCACTGGATTCTACCCTGACTGGCCCTGAGGAACCCCAGGGGGACTGTGTCCAGATAGGACCCGCTGGCTGGCTGCCAGCAGAGCCAGGGCACACCAGAACGTGCCAATTTCCCCCATGGCACATCTGGGGGGGCTGGGAGGGCTGAGCCCACCACCCCTGGATGTCAGACCCTCTGCTCTCAGGGCATAGGGGACATGGAACGGCGCTCCCTGGCACCCCAGCTCTGTTCCCACCTGCGTGCCCGCCGGCCGCCGCGGCCCTGGCAGCNCCCTGGCAGCAGTCCCCCCGCCGGCACGGCGCGGCCAAGGAACAGACGCTGCGAGGTGCCCGTGAGAACACAAAGCTTTATTTCCAGCCCGCTCTCGGGGCGGGCGAGGGGCCGTCACCGCAAGGCGGCGGGAAGGAACGCCGAGGACAAAGCTGGGTGGGGAACAGCCGCGGCCCGAGAAACAGACTGCAGGAGACACAGCGATCCCTCCGGCGAGCAGGGCCGGTGCGCGGACCCCTGACACAACCCCAGCTTTGGGGTCACCCAGGCAGCACACACACCCCCCCCCCGCTGCTTCCTGGACCCTCGCTCGCACACCCATCTCGGGGTGCTGCCAGGGTTGGCACCCACTGCCTGAGCACAGGGCAGCCGCAGGGCTCACCAGGTGCCGGGGTGGTCAGCCACAGCCCTTCGCCCAGCAGCGTGAAGGGAGCTGAGTGCTGTGAGTCAGGATGGGGCCCATTGTGCCACCCAAAGCCCAGTGAGCGATTCTGGCCTTCCCATGACCGGACCTGTGTGCTGCCACAGCTGCTCTGCAGGGAAGAGGCACTTTGGTGGATCCCCCAGTGCCCCGGCCTGCTGCGGCAGGGTGGTGGAGCCGCGGCTTTCCATGCCGGCTTCTTACGAAGCCCCCGGCCCCACGTGGGAAGGGCCACCCCCCACGACAGCCTGTGGTGGGAGCTCAGCCCTTGGGCCCCAGCCGAAGCTGGGCTGGAGAAGCCGTGGGTCGTGCTGCGCAGCATCTGTCCCGACCCAGCCAGGGCCGCGACGCTCGGGAGGGAGCGCTGAGGGGAGCGTGGCATCCAGGCCCCCCCCGTGGGGCTGGGCCGGGCTTCACACGCACGTTTTCCACCCAAAACCACTTTTATTATGTCCGTGCGTGGCCGGGCTGGCGCAGAGCCCTGCTCAGGGCTGCGGCTTCGCGCAGCAGCTCCACAGGAGCCGGACCAAGCGCCCCAGAGGTCCCCGGCCCAGCTTACCTCTGCCTGGAGCCGGGGCTCTGGCGCTGCCTCGCTGGGGGCTCTGGCTCGCGGGGGCCGTGCCCGGGGCCCTGCTGCAGCCCAGGGTGAAGCTGGGGGAGGCTTTGATCCGTGATGAGTCCTGCTGGCTGCTGACGCTCCTGGCGTGGGACAGGGCAGTATCGGAGGCCGAGGTGGGGAGCCCGCTGCAGAGGAAGGGAGATGTGGCGGGCTCAGCCCGGCTCTGAGGAAAGGCTCCCTTCCACACACCACCCACCCCCTCCCCCCCAACACCGCTCCCTGGCCCACAGCCCCAAATCCCACCCGGTGCAGCGCTGGGAGGGGAAGCAGAAGCGACGCCAGCTCTCCCTGCGTCAGGTAAAGGCTCCCTGGCGCGGCCGAGGGCTGCCTCTCCCCACAGCCAAGCCGGCGGGGACACGCACGGGCCCCGGCAAGGGGGAAGCAAGCAGGAAAACCTCGGCGCGGTGAGCTGGGGGGCGACTCACTTGGAGCACATTTATCATCTCTAACTGGCGTTATCCTGCAGCTCCTGAACACGCAACCCGGGCGGCCCTTACGTGGAGCTCCTGGGGGGGGTCCTGGCACCTCCTCGCCTCCGTGGGCCCCCGCCTGCGCCCTTCATGCCGCGCACGTGCTTCAGCATCCAGGCTCGCAGGTTGCTGAGGCAGCTGTGCTCCGACAGCACGATCCGCGGCCAGGGGTTGCACTCTGCCATGTCCAGCGCCGCCACGGCCAAGGCTCTCCCAACCTGCCGGGGCCAGGGGCAGCTGCTGGGAAAGGCCTCAGGACAGGAACCAACCCCCACGTCCCAGCCAATTCCCCAGAGCTCGTTTCATCCCCATGGGTGGGTGGGAGTGTGGGGCTGGACAGCAAGATGGCTCTGCAGGCAGGCTGGAGTGATGGGCAGGGCCTGGGGGTGCTAGACAACAGCCAAACGCAAACCAGCAGCATGCTGGGGGTGTCGGAGAATGGAGTGGGGGGTGTCAGCGATGGTGTGGGCAGTGGGACTGGGGCAGGGACCATCCTCTGGTCTGGGCACTGGTGGGGACGCCCCTTGAGAGGGTCAGGGTTAGGCCCCTCCCTGGCAGGGGGAATGCTGAGGGGCCGGAGCTGGTCTGGAGAAGGGCAATGGAACGGGGAAGGGGCTGGAGCACCAGGGTGATGGAGCAGCTGGGGGAACTGGGGAGTTGAGCCGGGGAGGGTGGGGTGGGTGTCAGGTGAAGGCTGGACTTTTCCCACCCCAACGCTTCCCAGCAGCAAGGGGCCGGGCGCCCCTTACCTGCTCAAACAGCTCCACGGTGTATTTGGAGGGGAAGGCCGGGGTGGGCGGTGGGCTGGCGCGCCCGTTGTCGTGGCAGGCCACGGGGATGCTGTTCACCGAGCGCCCTGTGTTGTAGTTGCACTCCAGCGTGTAGCTGCGAAGGAGGAAACCCGTGTTACCCAAGGCACCCACATTCACCCCAGCACCGGTGCTGCACCAGCAGTGCCAGAAGGATCTGTGGTCCCCCCGGTGAGCTCATGCTAAGGACAGGGCGAGCGCTCCCCGGGACGAACACCGCTCCCCCAAAGCAAGGCCTCGTGCTTACCCATCTGCTGGCACCAAGGCGCCAACATGGCACATTAAAGCCAGAGCTGGGGTCACTCATGGCAACCTGGGCCATAGCGACCGTGACCCCAAGAGTGGCAGAGCACGGACCCCCAGAAGGGGGATTTCAGCTCGTTCAGCACCCCAGGAATGGGGACCGTGCTGCAGGGTGCCCCGAAGGACCGAGAGCTGGGGAGCAGTGCCGGGGTTTGAGGGTGGGAATGGTTCATCCTGGCACTTGGGAGATGCCCAGATACTGGTGATGAACAGCATGGGATGGGGCTCCCCTGCAGAAGCAGGGGGCGGGCTGGGGATCACCCTGCCTTAGGAAGGGGCTTGGAGGGAAAAGGACCTGGAACATTCCTGGGAAACAGCGCCCAGCTGGGCCCTTGGCCCGGGCAGCACCTAAGGGTGCCCTGGGGCTGCTCCCTTCCCTTGCCAGGGAGGTGATGGGGAGCAGGATTCCCTGACAGAGGGCGAACAGCAAACAGCCTCTGCTGCCAAAACTTGCCCGCGCACTGCTCCAGGGCGAGCTGTGGCAAGCGGCCATGGAGCAGGCTGCACCGGCAAGCCCGGCCCAACACCCTGGCTACCACTACCACAGGGCAGAGCAGAGCGGGTGCTGGGGGATGGGAAGGAGCCACTGCCTCCATCTGGTCCTACGCTGGCCACAGCTGGGGCACGAGGCTTCGGGGCCAGTGGGAAACTGGTGCCACCTCCCCAAACCAGATTCCTGGGAAGGAATCACCCACCAAGTTAACATGACACACTTCTCCTTTCCTGGGGTTTCCGACAGACACAGCCCAGAGCCACCCCCACAACACCGGGGGAGGCACGCGGTGCTGCGGTCACACCGATGCCCCCGGCTCACGGAGTCACCCCTCAGTCGGGGAAGGGATCTGGCACGGCAAGCCTCGGACGTGAGCCTGGGGAAGCTGAGCCCCTTCCCGATGGCAGCACGTTTTAACTACGGCACAGTGCAAACGGGAGAGCAAGGGGAAGAGAGGAATTCCTTCTGGGAAGGCAGAGCAGCTGCCGGAGGGACACTGAGGCACAGGAGGAAGAGGCAGCAGGTCTGCAGCTCCCAGCCTGTGCCGTACCCTGCTCATCTTGCCCAGCCCGGCTGCTGGGGCAGCGCGAGGAGCTTCGCCCACCTGTGGATGATCCCCAGCGCCTTGTAGACGGCCACACGGCCGCTGCCCTCCTTGGACTGCCCGTCCCGCTTGTCCCTGGCATACATGTTCTTCTCTGAGAAGTTGCAGCCCGTGAAGTCAAAGTAGGGTGAGTTCAGGGCGATGAGCTTGGGAAACAGCATGTTCTCCACCTGTGGCACAGAGGGAGCAGGGCTGGCTCTGGGGGCAGCCCTTAGGCCCTCCATCCTGCCCTGGCACCCCCAGCCCCTCGAGGGAGAGGTGAGAGGGTCCCAACCTGCTCCCGTGCCGCTGCAGTCCCAGCCCCTGCTCTCACCTGATCGTTTTCATTGCTGAAACTGTTGCCGTACATGAAGCAGCCCCGTTTGGAAGCGTGGCCGTGCAGATCCACGTAGTAGGCCAGCCCGCTGTCCTGGGGGGGGATGGTTTCGGGGAGAGGTGCTGGCTTCCCAGTTTCCTCCTCGCGGTGCTCTGCGGCATGGGCTGATGGCAGGATCCAGACAGCACGGTCCTTGCTGCCTGGCTCAGCGATGGGCGCTCCTGAGAGCCGGGCTTCCTGAGAAGGGCTCAAGTAGGTGCTGGCACGCCAGGTGCCAGGCGAGTTGCGGAGGTTATTGGCTTTCTCCATCTCTGAGAGCGCTGGCTCCGGGCACGGGGTGCTGCTGCACGCCGCACAGTTGGAGGACTTTGTGCTTAGCGAGCTGGTGCCGAGCGGGGAGACGTATGTCCTCCAGTCGGGAGAGCCAGGCAGGACGCGGCTGTGCACGTGGTGGTAGAGCAGGACAGCCTTGGCGCCGTACACGGCGGGGTGCAGCTCGGCGTCGGGGTTGAGGTACTGCCGGTTCAGGTTTACCCCACGCGAGTCAGTTCTGCAGGGGTGACACCAGGTCCTCAGCACGGCCTCCCTCCCAGCCCCCCAGCCAGCTCCCAGCCAGGAGCAACCGGCCCGGCATGGACCCGAGGGACCCCGTGGCCCGCACTGGCTCACCGGTAATGGCCACGCACCACCCCATCGGGGTTCAGCATGGGAATGAGCTTAAAGACGAACATCCGGCGCAGCATCTGGGCGCGGGGGTCCTCTTCCCGCAGGATGAAGTCCAGGAAGCCGTTGAAGACGAAGCTGGAGGGTGTCTCCCCTGGGTGGACTCTGCTGCTCAGGAAGAAGACCTGGGGGCAAACAGCCAGGAACCATGGGCAGGCTCTGCCTGTCCCAGGGGGCTGCTCCACGCTCCCAGGGTTCCCCAGTTACCAGAGCCAGGCGCCTGAGGCCAAGGTGAAGCCTTTCTGCAGAGCGGACACAAGGTTTGGGGGGGCTGCTCTACCCAGCACCTCTGCTGGGTCCTGTCCTGCCCAGGATAACGCTGGCTACCCCTGCGCGAGCCCAGGGCAGAGCCCCGCTGGCCATGGAAGCGGCGTTTCATGGCACTGAGATGCTGCAGATGCACTGGGGCTCCCAGCAAACCACCAGTTCCTGAGCCCCAATGTGGGATCCTGAGGAATTCCCACTCCCCCTACTGCACCCAGCCCCACGCCGCAGCCCTGTGGGCGCAACACCTTTTGGTTCAGAGACACGAGGGTGGCGGTGAGGCCCCGGCACAGGGACAGTCACACAGTCGGCTGGCAGCACTGGCCAGCCCCGACGCTGGCATGGCAGCTCACCCTCTTGCCTGCGAAGCGGCGCGGCCGGGGGGTGGTGGTGTCTGGGAAGAGCTTGTCCAGCCGGGGCTCCCGCTTCTCCAGCATGCCGTGGCACGAGGTGACAGTCAGCAGGTCCACCCGCAGCTTGTCCAGTGAGTGGCAGAGCAGCTCCCGGTGGTAATAGACTGAGTCGAGGGAGCTGCAGAGCAGGGGCAGATGCTCAGCCGAGGCAATGCAGGCCTCGGATCACCCGAGCAGGAGGGCGGCTTCGCTGGTGCAGCTGCCGTCCCAGCACCCTGATCACTCCACAGCCGCAGCCTGGCCAGACCCCCAAACACCGTCCCACCGCTGGCTGCTGGCTCCCCTTGGAGCCTGCTGGAACATGAGCTGCCGTGGTCGGAGGAAGGAGCAGTGGCCCAGGACTTGGGGTCGCGCTGCCTGCCCACCCTGGCTGCAGGGGTGGTGGGAGAGCGACTCCACACAGCCGGATCTGGCATCTGTCAGGTCACGCCACTGCGACGGCACGACTCTGGACAGCTAAGGAAACGAACCTACCCCAAGTAGCTGCTGAGGACATCAGCCAAGGTGAGCAGGGGGGCAGCAGCCACCCACCCCTCAGGAGCCCACCCCAGTGAGGTGGCACGCAGGGTGACTGAAAGCCAGGCACCAGCCAGCAGCGGGTGCTGCAACAGGACCGGCCGGGGGGCTTGAAGCGATGATCATGCCCAGAGGGGAGCGCAACCCACCCGTGTGGCACTGAGATCCCCACACCTCAATGGGGGAGGGGGGCTAGAGGGGACAGCCCAGCCCTGCTGTCACCTCAGGGGGCTTGTGGCCCCACAGCCAGGCTGACCTGTAGAGGAGCCTGTGGGATCGCCACCAGAGCCTTGCCATATGATGGCCAAACTCTGCCATCCTCACGGTTCCCCCTCACGCCAGGGGTCAGCACAGACCCCCTCAATAATCTGGAGATAGAGCTATCGCAGGGATGCCCCGTAGCCCTCCCCCTCAGCTGGCACCGGCCTCTCCGAAACTCCTGAGCCCAGGGACATGTCACAGCGAGCCCAGCACTGAGGGTGGGCATGAGTCTCCCTCTGCAACAGCGCTTGGAGGGCAGGGGACAAGGCGCCTGACCCTCCCGCAGCCAGGAGGCAGGGAAAGGCAACAAGGGCTCAGCCTCCAAGATCCCCCCCATCCTTAGAGTGAGGGCTGCATTTGGTTACAGCCTCTGATAGGAGCTGCCTGATGCTCGGGGTGACACACTGGGGCCCATCCTGGCAGCTGGCGCTGGGAGCTGGGGCAGAGGAGCAAGGACCAGGCAGCACCGGGGTGGGGGCACAGAGATCCCCTGGGAGCCAGAGCGGGACTGCACCGCAGCAGGGGGAGCGAAGCCAGGCGGGACCGGGCGGTGGGACGCGAGGACGCCCACCTGCTGGGAGACAGGTGCCTGCACTCCTGGAAGCGGCCGTCCAGCTGCGCCAGCATCTCCTGGCACTCCGTGTAGGAGAAGGGGTAGCAGAAGGCAAAGTAGGTGGTGGCACCGCGGTGCTCCAGGAAGCGGTGCACGAAGGACAGCACAAACTGTGTCTCCACCACCTGAGACGGACGCGAAGCAGAGCCTGAGCAGAGGCACGGCCCAGGCCATGCACAGCCACCTCCCCAGCACTGCCGGTGCCTGCGGCCGCTCGCCTGCCCCAAGCACTCGGCAATCAAAGCTGTGCCCCCCCCTCCCCCGCCCCCCGAACCGTGAGACGCCGGGGTGCCTCTGCAGAGCCTCGCTGCATGCCTGGCACTGGGGCAGAGCTCTCTGGGGAGCCCCAGGGTTCCTCCCAGCTTCTGTGCCCCTCCTGGCCCCCGTGCCTGCCTGCGCTTGCGAACCGAACTGTCACTGGTCTATTTCAGCGCGCTGCAGTGCGGCTCTACATCGTGTAGAGGCATCGAGTATCGTTGTGTGCCCAGTTAAGGGAGAGGGGATCCCCTCTGGCCCACGTTCCGTGGGGCAGAAGGGCAGGGGGGCAGTGCTGAGGGGTCACTGCCTCCCCACAGCAGTGTGCACGGTGTGAGGAGAACCCAGCCACCCTGCCCCGGGCAGCTCCTACCAGCACCAGGACCAGCAAACACCCGCTCCAGGCCCCAAGAGCTTCGCGGGGCCACAAGGCTCAGCCCCTGGCTCACCCCGCGGCCAGGGCTGGTGCTGCCCATGGCTTCCCGGGCTCTGCCTTGCACCAGCGCTCTGACACTGCACAGCTTGCCCCAAAGAGCTGCTCAGACAGCTGAGAACAGGGAAGGGCCCCCGGGTGTGCCTTGAGCACAGCACCGCGCTTCCAGAGGCACCACAGGGAGATTCCCCAGTGCCCCGGCTCCAGAGAAGAGAGCTGGTGGGACCCCGTCTGAGCACTCGGACCCCCCAGGAAGGGGCTTTACGGCTCGACCGGCCCCCATCCCGTCCCCGGGGGCTGCCGGGGTACAAACCAGCCCCGCGCCCTCCCGGCCGGGCCCCGCACCTCGAAGCTGGGCCGCTCTCGGATGCGCTCCCAGCGCGGCCGCACGGGCAGGGTCCGCACGAAGGGGGCCATGCCCTGCGAGTACAGCCGGCTCTGCTTGTTCATGTTCAGGATGTGCAGCTTGATCAGCTTCCCCGGGGCGCCGCCCCGCACGCTGAAGTAGAACCAGGACCTGGTTGGGGGG
>VZTU01030288.1:0-39568 GCA_013400835.1 Zapornia atra
CTGTGATTCTGTGAAATGTCATTTTACTTGAACTATTAATGTGGCCTGATGTCACAGCTTCTCATACTTTGTACTAGCCCTGTGGAACAGGGAAAAGAACTCAAAATATGCACGTTGCTTACATAAAACAGCCTACATGCACATCATAGTCTGAAAGTCTAGACCTGCTTCATGGTGAGAGAGGCTGCTGCCTGTCAGGACAGGTGCCTCTGGGAGCAGGCAGCCTCATTTTCCTTCCTACTCTTTAATCTTGTTCTGGGCTTTCTGCTGCTTTACAGAAGCTTTGTGATACTGTACCAGATTATTATTACTTTCATCCTTCATTAGGGGGGGAAAAAGAAAAAGAAAAATATGGCTAATTATTGACTCCCCTCAGCTTCCACTGTTCCAAAAGCCAGCAGGGCTGACAGGCAGTTTCAGGCCAGTATTGCCTTTATTAGAGGAGAGGAACTTCCAGAGCAACCACTGGTAATGTCTCGATTAGGGAGTGCAACGGAGGCTGATCCGTAGGGTGAAACTGTTGGTGAGGAAGACCCAGTCTGTCTGGTGGATGAGAGACAACATGAGCCAGCAGTGGCTCTTGCAGCTCGCAAGGCCAATGGGATCCTGGGCTCCATTAGAAGAGGGGTGGCAGCAGGGACAGGGAGGGGAGTGTCCCTCTCTACTCTGCCCTCGTGAGGCCCCATCTGGAGTCCTGTGTCCAGAGCTGGAGCCCCCAATACAAGAAAGATGTGGAACTGTTGGAGAAGGTTCAGAGGAGCCATGAAGATGATCAGAGGGCTGGGGCCCCTGCCCTACGAAGAGAGGCTGAGGGAGCTGGGCTTGTTCAGCCTGGAGAAGAGAAGGCTGCGGGGGAACCTCATTGCAGCCTGCCAGTCCCTGAAGGGAGCTTATAAGCAGGAGGGGAATCAACTTTTGAAAAGGGCAGATAATGGCAGGACAATAAGGGATGGATTAAAACTAAAGGAGGGAAGGGTTAGATTAGATCTTAGGGGGAAGTTTTTTAGAGAAAGAGTGGTGAGGTGCTGGAACAGGCTGCCCAGAGAAGTAGTGGATGCCCCGTCCCTGGAAGTGTTCAAGGCCAGGTTGGATGGGGCCCTGGGCAACCTTGTGTAGCTCCAGGCCTGGAGACTGGTGGCCCTGCCTGTGGCAGGGGGGTTGGAGCTCTATGATCCTTGGGGTCCCTTCCAACCCAGACCATTCTATGATTCTATTGTTCTATGTACTGTGTATGTTTTCTTTTGGGCCATGTCTGGCCTGGTCGAGGAAGCACTCACAAGCAGTTGAAATGTTCCTGGAGCACATCCTCAGATCTAGTTCCATGCAAAAGGAGTGCAGTTTGCTCTGTGTAAGGCCAGTCACAATGGGTGAGCTCCCAAAGTGCTTACCTAACTGCACTGAGGTGTATGTTCCAATGGGTACAGTGGAAGCTCTCCACAGTTTAAGCTGTGGATTTTGTCAGATAGAGTAAAATTATTTTTGTTCAACCAGTGCAGCAGGCCACAGCTATAGCTAAATGGAGATGGGGGTGACAACCTCTTGATGGACATAGGGCTCAGCAGAGATAGGTGGTAGAAAGTTAAAAAAAGCCCAAACCAGAGTAGCTGTATTGGTGGTAATGGATAAGCTGCTTGATTCCCATGCCTCCTGGGTTGTCATTGTTCTTTTACATGGGAGTACCTTAGGTTATCTTAAGTAATTGCTCTGATCTGGCTGCAAGCGACAACACCTTCTGTAAACAAGAGGGTTTAAAACTCACTGAATTGGGAAAAGTCATCAGTTCCCCCTTTTTTTTCAGGCTTCTGTATAATCCTAGAGTTCTCTGGAGAAGCGTTACAGCATTTCAGGGTGTGATATTTGGCATCTGCATTGCCTCAGGAATATTTTAATGATTAAGGCTTGTCATTCATCTCCTAAAAACTACATTTTATGCTAACATAATTTCTGAAACAACACACTCAAGAAAGCAGCTGGGGCACATTTCACCTTTATTAAGGAGTTTGGTAAATGAATAGACTAGTGCCACAAAAATCTGTTCTGACTCCACTCTCATAATCAAGGATTTGCTGTAGAAACCATAACGGTGACCTCAAGCATTCTGTGTCCAAAAGGGAATGTATAACAAATGTGTGTCTAAAGGCAGGTCTCACTGGAGAGCTATAACAAGATTGCTGGGCTCTCTAGTTAGCTCTGTTCCTTTTGCCAGTCATCTTTTTTCATGGTAGAATGGGATCTTCTAGGGGCCAGAAAAAGGTCTGTGTATCTCCCCTCTTGGAAGTTTGATTAAATCTTGTAATGGCCAAAGAACCCTGCTTCCTGAATCTGAAGCCAGATGCCTTTAAAACAGCTCAGGAAACATATCTTGTATTTATCAAAAGGAAATTTGGTGCAGTGTCTGTCAGCAGTTTGAGGTTCCCCCCAATTCCAGGTGTATAACCCGAAATGCTGGTGTGTATTAATCAGGCAAACCCAGGGAAGTAGGTAATCTAAAATCCCATGCCATTAATCCACTTGCAAGGCACTATCAAACACAGCCTGGGAATAAGTACTGTATTGAAGGGCAAAGGCTTGTGGAATGTCACTCTGCTGAATCCAGCTTTTGATTCCCATACAAAGGGCTCTAGAAGTACTTCCTAGACCCTCAGGAACCTATGCTGATAACTTTTAAAGAGGTTCCTTCCACTGTGTTGGAATGAATTAGGTATTTCTCAGTTGTCTTCCTCATAAATTTCCTGATACTCCTGCATTCCTTGTAGGCTCAGATGCACAGAAGTTGCCTCATGGAAGACAGGCTCTATTCTTGTCAGAAATGCCCAGGTATCCATGGCATCCCATCAAGGCTGTGCTGGTACGGAGCCACAGGAGACAAGTCTCAGGAAGGGCTCTGTACAACACAATGGTTTGGGATAAATAGAATGTGAATCTGGAGGCTCCTTTTTGCCACTTAATCTCATCATTGAAACTCAGGTTTCTTCCCTTCCCTTTTCTTTTAGTAATTTTGCTCTAGAACCTCTTTTTCTTGATGTTAGAAAGTTGTTCATTTCTGATCACAGTGTTTCGGGGTCGCTTTTCAGATTAAATTAACCATCTTTTTTTCTGGGGTTTATTGACTGATATAGACCTAATTTTCACCTTTGGCCTTAATTTTTGTATACAAAAAATCTGAACTGTGTGTTTCCTTTCATCCTTCTTAGTGATTGTCACACAGGTGGTTCTCTGCAGCAGAGAATCGCTGTGAATCCAGAAGAAACTCTTTTATAATCATGTTAATACCTAATGAGTCAATTGACATGTTTAGGATGGGCTTCACCTTTTTCACAGCCATATTGCATTACTCCTTCATAAAGGTTGGAATAAATGCATTAAGATCTTTTTTCCTGCTGTTATTCCTACTGGATAAGCCCATTGTTTACAGAAAAAAGAACTAATCTCTTAATGCATGACTTTATGCTATTTCCAGTCAATTTTAATCTTTTTTCCTACTCCTGCAGTCTTCTCTGACATACCTCTCTTTCAATTAAAACTCCAATCTCCCCCTCTTGATGATTCTGCATAAATTTGTGTATCAGCAAATTTCATTAGCATAATTTTCCTTTTTTTGTGCTAAGATCATTAATGAAAATACTGAGAGAGCCTGCTTACCATCTCTCACCTTCCCTTCTAGTACAGAATTTTTACTTCCCTTTTAACTAGTTCCTTACCCACCACAGAATTCTCACTGCTAATCTTCATCTTATCATCAAAACGAATAGCTGTTCCAGGCTATATATCAGATGTTTTCTCAAAGTCCACCTGGGAGCTGTGGCACAGGGAAGTTGTGTCATAGAATCATAGAATGGTCTGGGTTGGAAGGGACCCCATGGATCATAGAGCTCCAACCCCCCTGCCACAGGCAGGGCCACCAACCTCCAGGTCTGGATCTACACAAGGTTGCCCAGGGCCCCATCCAACCTGGCCTTGAACACTTCCAGGGACGGGGCATCCACTACTTCTCTGGGCAGCCTGTTCCAGCCCCTCACCACTCTTTCTGTAAAAAACTTCCCCCTAATATCTAATCTAAACCTTCCTTCCTTTAGCTTTAGTCCATTCCCCCTTGTCCTGCCATTATCTGCCCTTTTCAAAAGTTGAATCCCCTCCTGCTTCTAAGCTCCCTTCAGGTACTGGCAGGCTGCAATGAGGTTCCCCCGCAGCCTTCTCTTCTCCAGGCTGAACAAGCCCAGCTCCCTCAGCCTCTCTTCGTAGGGCAGGTGCTCCAGCCCTCTGAGCATCCTCGTGGCTCCTCTGAACCCTCTCCAACAGTTCCACATCTTTCTTGTATTGGGGGCCCCAGCTCTGGACACAGGACTCCAGATGGGGCCTCACGAGGGCAGAGTAGAGAGGGACAATCCCCTCCCTGTCCCTGCTGCCACCCCTCTTCTAATGGAGCCCAGGATCCCATTGGCCTTGCGAGCTGCGAGAGCCACTGCTGGCTCATGTTAAGTCTCTCGTCCACCACAATCCCCCAGTCCTTCTCAGCAGGGCTGCTCTCAAGAAGTGTCATTGAGGGGCAGACATTTTAGAGCTGAAATGTAGAGTTGGTGAGTAAAAGCCTTTCACAAGAATGAGGGTGAAGAAATTAGATGTTAATTCTGGGATATGGCAAGGCAATCTGACTCGAGTACCATTTTAGATGAGATTAGATGTGCATATGGTAGGTGTTTAAGGCAAGAGGGTCCCAAACAATCCCTTGAGAAGTTAATTGACAGATTTCAGTGGTTTGGTCAGGAGGCTGACACACACAGCACAAGTACTCTTAGCAAGAAATTGGTTTCTATTTTCTTTGATTCAGGAGCCAGCATTGCAACTTTAGACTAGCTGATAAAGTTAGGTTATGACTGCTTCTTATGCAGTTGGTACGTCTGCTTGTTAAATCCTTTACTGATATCTCAAGTTCCCAGTGTGAAAATGGTGACTCTTATTCTCTAAATTTATAATCTATGTAATGAAAAGTAGTAGGATTATCAGTCAATTAAGGGAAGCACAAGATCAGGGTCACGTTAGACTAGGTATATACACATCCTGACAAAGATAGATGTTGAGAATAATCTGGGGGAAGAAGATGTGTCAGAGGCTCTTTGGATTTATGAAACTGTCTTTTAAAAAGCTCATGAAAGCCAACAGCATAAGAACCTGTTTCTCATCCCATGGGTGAGACTCTTCTTGTTAGAGGCCATGTCTGAACAATCTAACACCAGGCACCTGCTTTGAAAAAGTTTTGTGTCATTATTTTTTTTATTCCTTCCCCCCCCCCAAACCCCAAGAAGTGTGACTGTGTTAGTTCAAAAGCTTTCTCCATCCCAGCAAATGTCACAGCTGTCAGGGGCTCCCATAGCTTCCAGAGCTCCTTAGCAGTTTTAAAAGCTACTCTTGCGTGCAGTGAATTGTAAATAGCACCTAAAAATATACTTCCAGCTGGAAGCCTTCATGCAGTCCCCCTTCTCACTCTTTTAAACTCACCCCAGTGGGCCCTGTTGTGCCAATTTCATCAGTCTAACAACTTAATGGGCATGAGGCTCCTTCACTGATCTGGAGGTGGTCTCTGCAAAGCCAGAGTAGCACTGGAGAATCATTTTCAGCAGGCATCTCTGGAGACAAGAAACCAGTGGATGAACAGGAGTGCACAGAATCTTAACCAAGTTCTGGTGGGCTTTGTGTTTGAAGTGCTGCTGTTACATCACCTCTCTGAGGAGATAATCCTTTTTAAACCTTCCAAGAACTCTCACAAAGCATGCCAGCCCCTTTTCAGTGGTCTGTGGGGACAGGACAAGGGGCAATGGCTGTAAACTGGAGCACAGGAAGTTCCGCACCAACATGGGGAAGAACTTTTCCCCAGTGAGGGTGAGGGAGCCCTGGGACAAGCTGCCCAGGGGGTGTGGAGTCTCCTTCTCTGGAGAGATTCCAGCCCCGTCTGGACGCCGACCTGTGCAATCTGAGCTGGGGAGCTGCTTTGGCAGGGGGGTTGGACCCCATGAGCTCTTGAGGTCCCTTCCAACCCCTGTGATTCTGTGAATACAGGAGGCTGGATTTGAGAAATCTACTAAAATGTGCAATTAGCATGCTGTTTGGTGGTGGCTTTCCCCATTAATTTCAGAAGCTGGTATTAGAAACTAAAAATCAGATGGTAATTTTCCAATGAGTCAACATCCATAACTGTCAGGTTTGGTCTAGGGGAGCATTTGCATGTTTAGATGTTGATATCTAAACACCTTCCTGATATTTCTGATCTAGTGGTCTAAACATCAGGCTGCTGGGCTGTTTTTTCCACGTTGTAACACACCATCAAGTAATGCTGTGATTTGGTACTCCTGAAGTTGGCTCAGTCTGATAGCTCTTGCAGTCCTCAGTCAGATTTCACCAACAGGCATAACCTATACCTTCTAGTTGTCTTCTGCTTCTCCTATTCCTTACACACTTGGGAAGAAACATCCACATTGGAAGTTTGAGCTTATTTTTAAACATTTGTTATAAAACTGAGTGGAAGAAGCTGTGAATCTGATTGTATTGATTCAATGTTCACATGTGAACAGGATAGAGTCTGAAAGTAAATTATAAATACTATAAGATCATAGTAGAAGTTCACTTTAAGTAAACTTCAGTGGGAACATGAGCAAGCTGTATAACACTTTGATGCATCAAAACTGACCTTCCTGTATAAAAATACTTAAACTTTGAAACATGACAGAGAAATAGAATTGCAGAATAATCAAGGTTGGAAAAGACCATCAGGATCATCAAGTCCAACTGTCAGCCCTCCACCACCATAACCTCTAAACCATCTCCCAAAGTGCCATGACTACCTGTTTTTTGAAGAGCTCCAGGGACAACAACTGCACCATTTCCCTGGGCAGCTCGTTACAGTGCTTCACCACTCTTTCAGTGAAGTTTTTCCTAATATGTAGTCTGAGCCTTCCCTGGCACAACTTGAACCTGCTCCCCCTTATCCTGTCACTAGTTATTAGGGAGAAGATGCCAACCCCCACCTTGCTACAACCTCCCTTCAGGCTGAGCTTTTAACACATTGCCATACATCTGATGGGAATGGCTAAAGCAGGAAACTTTGTTCCCCTGGTTTTTGGGTCTTCTACCAAAACTATGATTTCTAGCAGTTGGAGGAGAAGGTGGCACATGAGGGGGAGCACATGGAGGGGATTAGTAAAGTTAATTTCCAAATACTCCAGATGAGTTTCTTGGCTGTCAGCTGCTTCCATTAGGCAGAAACCTGATGGGTTCCAATTTGTGCCTCCACAAAAGTGCTGAAATGCATCTGCTGATGCATTATAGAATCTGTAGGGCCAAAATTTCTGCCAGTGTAAAATGTCTACTGATGGTGTTTACAGCCTCCAAAGGTTTGGCCCGTTATTAAGAAACTATTAAGAAGTTAGGATTTAATTTCTTATACTGGCAATATAAGTTATTCAGGAGACTGACACCCAATTACAACTTTTTCTCTAAGAAAATTCTGTAATGTGCCTACTCCATCTCAGAATGAAAACTAGTGTTTACTACTGTGAGAGGTGCCCATATTAGGTAAGAGAAGTGACTAGTAGATTCCAGGCAGTGATCTGAAATCGGTTCTCCAAGGCTTTCAATGTCTTTTAATGCTGCTATCAGGCATGGAGAAGAAAGACCAGTGGTAGGATAAAGTCCTAATGGACTATTGCCCTAATTAAGACAGCTTCCTAAAGATCTGGAATAGAGCACTGCTAAAAATTGTGGAAGAACTGATAAAATTTATTACTTTAACGTGATACTGATTCTGCTTACAGGCTTGAAGTCATGTGTTGTAGGCAGTATTTTCTTTAGGCAGCAAAGGCTCTTTTCCTGAACTTCCAGTACTTCTGCCTCATGCTTTCAGCTCACTTGCACTGGTGTTAGTCTTGAATACTTCTGTATTAAGGGCCTGGAGCATCTCCCCTATGAGGAAAGGCTGAGTGACCTGGAGCTCTTCAGCCTTGAGAGAAGACGACTGAAAGGGGATCTGATCAATGTTTATAAATATCTCAAGTGTGGGACACAGGGGGAAATGGCCAGCTTCTTCTCAGTGTCTGTGGGGACAGGACAAGGGGCGATGGCCTCAAGTTGGAGCACAGGAAGTTCTGCACCCATCTGCAAAGAACTTCTTCCCCGTGAGGGTGAGTGAGCCCTGGGACAGGCTGCCCAGGGGGGTGTAGAGTCTTCTTCCCTGGAGATATTCCAGCCCTGTCTGGATGTCTCCCTGTGTGACCTGTCCTAGGACCTGTCCTCAGGAACCTGCTCTGGCAGGGGGGTTGGACCCAATGAGCTCTGGAGGTCCCTTCCCACCCCTATGATTTTGTGAATCTGTGATTCTGTTGTGTTCAGCGACCTACATTGTGCTTGTTTTGCAGAGGTTGAGAAGAGTAAGGCTGAGTGCTGATAACTGGGTTTGGAAGAAACAAAAGGCATTGTGGAACTTGTCTTTTCTTTTATGTTCACTGCTAATTTTGGAGTTTGCTGCAGTGGTTTGCTTGGTGCTGGTTATAAGCTGTTTCCTATGGAGCTGGATTATAGAATTATCCAGCTGATAGAGACGACACCACCTTTTTATCTGTCTCTGGCTGAATTCGTAAGTCTGACCCTGTTTAAAGCTGTGGTTTGTAGTGGCTGCTTTGGGCTGCAAACAAAGGCCCAGCTTGGGAGGAAGGGCTGGTGGATTCTGCCCTTCAGTGAGCCTGCTGGTGGCAAGGAAGTTTCAGCAATGAAACCCCCTCGTGTTCTGTGTGAAGGGAGGAAAAGCACTATTGCCAGGTTGTGCTTTCTTGCCTAAATGGACCAGGAGGATTTCATCAGAGTTAATGCTCCTGTGTAGGGGACTTGTCCTCCATCCTCCTGCTGGCCCTATTATTTAATGAACATAAAGGCAGCTAACAGAAGTCTGGCAACACCACAGGTTCTGAAATCATATTTCCTGGTTGCTCTTTTTTTTTTTTTCCATCTTTGCTTTTCTCTATCAACAGCAGGCTCAAGAAATGTTATGAATAGTAATAACTTCTTTATTCATGAAGAGTGAAATATTTAAGATCCACGGGAGGGGCAGCCTTGGAAAGGGCACGCCACATCATCAGAGGTTAGGACTGTTGAGTATTCTCAGAGCTCTATGGAAATGTATGAACAAGACCTGCCTGACCTTGTTTCTTAGTATCAGTGCTTCAGTTTCATAAAGCCTATGGTTTGCATCCACCAAAGCTGTGCTCCTAATAACAGCATGCTGCCAATACGGAGTCTTTCAAACTCTAAAGGTGGAATTACTGCAAACCAGCTGGGTTTGGTTTGATCATTGTCCTGGTTTCAGCTGAGACAGTAGATTTTCTTTCTAATAGCCAGTATAACACTACGCTTTGGATTTAGTATAACAATGCTAAATACAAAATACAATACAATATCCAGTGGGTAAGAATCTGGTTAACAGACCGTAGCCAAAGGGTGGTGGTCAATGGGTCTGTGTCCAGGTGGAGGCCGGTGACAAGCGGTGTCCCCCAGGGGTCTGTCTTGGGACCGGTGCTCTTTAACATCTTTATCAATGACATCGATGATGGGATTGAGTGCATCCTCAGCAAGTTTGGGGATGGCACCAAGCTGAGTGGTGTGGACAACACCCTAGAAGGAAAGGAAGCCATCCAGAGCGATCTTGACAGGCTGGAAAGATGGGCCCGGGGGAACCTAATGAGGTTCAACACTGCCAAGTGTCAAGGGTTGCACTTGGGCTGGAAGAATCCCAGACACAGATACAGACTGGGAGAAGAGCTTCTTGAGAGCAGCCCTGCTGAGAAGGACTTGGGGATTGTGGTGGATGAGAAACTTAACATGAGCCAGCAGTGTGCTCTTGCAGCTCGCAAGGCCAATGGTATCCTGGGCTCCATTAGAAGAGGGGTGGCCAGCAGGGACAGGGAGGTGATTGTCCCTCTCTACTCTGCCCTCGTGAGGCCCCATCTGGAGTACTGTGTCCAGATCTGGGGCCCCCAATACAAGAAAGATGTGCAACTGTTGGAGAGGGTTCAGAGGAGCCACGAGGATGATGAGAGGGCTGGAGCAGCTGCCCTACAAAGAGAGGCTGAGGGAGCTGGACTTGTTCAGCCTGGAGAAGAGAAGGCTGCGGGGGGACCTCATTGCAGCCTGCCAGTCCCTGAAGGGAGCTTATAAGCAGGAGGGGATTCAACTTTTGAAAAGGGCAGATAATGGCAGGACAAGGGGGAATGGACTAAAGCTAAAGGAGGGAAGGTTTAGATTAGATCTTAGGGGGAAGTTTTTTACAGAAAGAGTGGTGAGGTGCTGGAACAGGCTGCCCAGAGAAGTAGTGGATGCCCCGTCCCTGGAAGTGTTCAAGGCCAGGTTGGATGGGGCCCTGGGCAACCTTGTGTAGATCCAGGCCTGAGGTTGGTGTCCCTGCCTGTGGCAGGGGGGCTGGAGCTCTATGATCCTTGGGGTCCCTTCCAACCCAGACCATTCTATGATTCTGTGATGTTAGAGGACATAATCCAAATGAGATTTTCAGTTTCTGTTTTTCCAGAGTATCCTTCCCAGCTTCAGTTGTGATGTGTAAGGCAGAAAAATCTGGTGTAGAACACTTTCTAATGATCTACACATGACTGTGTGTGTTCTCCTTCAGAAAAAGGAAATGCAAAGTGGTGTTAAGAATCAAATTATAAAGTTCACAGTATGAAGTGAGTTACTTAGGACTTCCATCCCTCTAGTGCTGAGGAACACCAGGGCACTAGATCTTGTTACCCTAAATATGGCAGAGGAAAGGATTTTGCTTATATGAACCACAGGCAATTTTTCAAAAGGGGGAAGTGTTCAAAAGTCATCAACTGCAGTGTCCAAACTTGCAATATAAGGTTTGGGAAAAGGAGATGAGGAATCAATGCATATAAAAGTTACTGGGTTTTTTTACCTCAATTTTGGAATCTTTACTGTTTCATATTTACAGTTGTCTCCTCACAGCCAAGACAGCAAGATTTGATATATTTTTTTTTTATTTAGTAACATATAATGCAATTTTCTCACTGTTGTGTGCTGGGAAGATACACACACAGCAAAATCTCAAGAGGTGGGAGTCACAGTTATATTTTTACAAAGACAATAAGTATTGCTGAACCATTTGCTGTACTTATGCTTAGGAGAAGCCTAGTTTGGCTACTGCTTCATTATGGAAAGGAAGTAGATAATGTTGGGTTTGGCCATCACTGTTAGGACATAGGCAGGCTGGAGAAATAGGAATGATGAGGCTTAGAAAATAATGCCTGTGAGGAAAGACTGAAAGAGCTGCGCTTGCTAAGTCTAGAAACAGGATGGTGAGTAATGAAACAGGTTTTCAGTACATAGAATACTGCTGAACTTGCTCGATGCCTTCAGAAGATGATTTGTTCTAAGAGTTAAATTTAACTCTTGAAGTCAAAGCACCAGACTTGAAGGTTAAAACTAAAATAAGAGGCACATAACTGTATGTGGTTAAGGTAGGAAAAAATGCAGGATTTGATTGTTTCCATTTCAGTATTCTGCTTCTGTGAGATACAGAAGACCACATTTGGAGGTTGTGAATGGTAAATATTTTTCACCACAGTAGCTTAGTCTTTTGGTGACCCCTTGACTGCCTCATGTCTGATTCCAAACTACTGGTTGAGTTTGGGCAGACAACACGGGTGTCTGAACTTTCCTCAGTACATATGTTGTCACTGGCATATAGAATGTCACTCAATACTTCATTTACACAAGATGAAACTCACACCCCTCATATCCTTGTACTATGGCTGTCATAAAGTTGTTTCCTGTAAAGGCTACTGGATGCAGAAGATGAAGCTATAAAGAATGAAACTTCAACGGAGATTTGTCTTCAGATACCTCATGTGGTGCTTTAGTTATTTCTTAGGATTTAAATAACCTACCTTCATCCCCTGTTCAGCAGCAGAGCTCCACTAATATCAAGAAAACTATCTTAATTTGAACTTGCTGAGGGTATGGCTGTGAATCATTTGAAAGAGCCAGAAATAGGTCTTATTCTAATTTTGCTTTTGATTAAAATCTCTTCTGTCAGTGCTGTTCCTTATCTGGTGTGGTGGGGTACCTTGAACAGAAGTTGAGTTTCTTGGCCTTCTCTTTTTCTTTCCTTTTTTTTGTCCCTTTTCTTTCTCTTTCCTCAAGGGCAGGCACTGGTAGTGATGTGTGCATGTGAAATTATGGGGAGCTCTATGCAGCATAGAGTAACAAGGCTGAATTTAGGTCCGGATGCACCTTTGCTGGTGGTGGTGTTATACATCAGCACTGCTTCTCTCTGACATGATCTGAAATACATCTTTTGTGATGGGGATCACAAAAGAAGCTCCTTTAGAAGAGGGGTGGCCAGCAGGGACAGGGAGGTGATTGTCCCTCTCTACCCTGCCCTCATGAGGCCCCAGCTGGAGTCCTGTGTCCAGAGCTGGGGCACCCAATACAAGAAAGATGTGGAACTGTTGGAGAGGGGTCAGAGGAGCCACAAGGATGCTCAGAGGGCTGGAGCACCTGCCCTACAAAGAGAGGCTGAGGGAGTTGGGCTTGTTCAGCCTGGAGAAGAGAAGGCTGCGGGGGGACCTCATTGCAGCCTGCCAGTCCCTGAAGGGAGCTTAGAAGCAGGAGGGGAATCAACTTTTGAAAAGAGCAGATCATGGCAGGACAAGGGGGAATGGATTAAAACTAAAGGAAGGAAGGGTTAGATGAGATCTTAGGGGGAAGTTTTTTACAGAGAGAGTGGTGAAGTGCTGGAACAGGCTGCCCAGAGAAGCAGTGGATGCCCCATCCCTGGGGGAGTCACGGCCAGGTTGGATGGGGCCCTGGGCAACCTTGTGTAGCTCCAGGCCTGGAGGTTGGTGTCCCTGCCTGTGGCAGGGGGGTTGGAGCTCTATGATCCTTGGGGTCCCTTCCAACCCAGACCATTCTATGATTCTATGATTCTATGATTCTATGATTCTATGATTCTATGATTCTATGATACTGAAATACAGCCCACATCTTTCCCATTGTCAGAAGTTTGCCCTAGCTGCTTTATGTACCAGCTACAGATGATCTTCAATAACAATTCCCCCCTTAGAAACATCTCTGTAATACATTCCTGACAATATATGCTAGAGCCAATACGGTCCCACTGAGTAAAGAACTTGCAATACTTTGGAGTGACTCATGCACAGTAATTTAGAGGGTGACTGCCTACAATTTCCAGGTGCCATCAATCTCCTTGGTAAGATAATTTCCTGTCTTCATATACACGGAGGAGGAAAGGATACACCATGAATTTCTGATGATGGGGATGCTACTTAGCCTTCGTATAGTGTTTTTTGCCTTCAAGGCAGTTTACAAGCATGACTTAATGTTCACATCCTTCAAAGTTGTTAAGTATTAATATTGCCATTTTATAGAGGTGAAAATTGAAGGAAAGAAGTTAGATAACTTTCCCCAGACTTTGGAAGGAGTCATGGAAGTAATTTTCAACCCTCAGCTTAGACTATGTATCCCTTCTTTTTCTCAGATGCTTCTGTATTTGTACCACTGTTTCCTAGTGTAAAGGACTGTACCAGCACTGGACACTATGCAGACTGTGTGCTGACAATTACAAAAAGTAAATAAGTGCTCTTGGACATTTTTTAGAAATTCATAAGCTAAGAATTTGAAAACTTTTGAAAAATGCTCCCAAATGGTATTTGATGTAATTGCAAGAGATTTAATTTGGGTGGTTAGCTCATTGGGAGATGTGGAAAAAGTCTTCAAAACCCCTTCAGCCACAAGACTGAAGCAGTGTAACTGCTTGGTTGAAATCCTACTCAGTTCAACGTTTGGGGTTCTTTCCATCTTCAGTGACCTTAAATGGAAATCTTTGAGATAGCCCTTGCAGAATGTATCTCTATATATACAATTTTGCCTGTCTGCCATTGCTTTTAACTTTTCTATAGCCTGAAAGAAAAATGCAGGTGAATGCTGCAGATACAGGTGATTTCTTCTGAAGCAATGAGGAGTCTGCCCAGGAGACAAAAGAGGAAAATACTGATGTTTGCTTACAAAACCCAGGTGCCTATCACACACAGGTTTTATTACCAGAAGATAATTCACAATATACAAGAAAGTTATTTACTCCATTCTCTTAAGCAGAACATTGGCACAGTTGAATAGAAGTGCTGGATCTAATCAGAGGGCCCTGTTATTCATTATGTGCAGATGTAAAAGCTGGATTTTATACTGTGTGTTCTGTATGATGATCACTGTGGTACAGAAATGTATGTCCAATTCAGGAATTTACAAGAAGTAAAAGATTCTGGTTTCTGATGTGTAGGTAACAGTGAGTAAGTGTTCTTCAGCACAGGCTACGTTTTCCTACTGGATTTAACTCCTCTCTGGAACTTTTAGACAAATATCAGAGTCCGTTCACCTGCTGAGCCAAAGGCAGATGCACTTGAAGGGTTTGATTCCTTATCATAGAATCATAGAATGGTCTGGGTTGGAAGGGACCCCAAGGATCATAGAGCTCCAACCCCCCTGCCACAGGCAGGGCCACCAACCTCAGGCCTGGATCTACACAAGGTTGCCCAGGGCCCCATCCAACCTGGCCTTGAACACTTCCAGGGACAGGGCATCCACTACTTCTCTGGGCAGCCTGTTCCAGCCCCTCACCACTCTTTCTGTAAAAAACTTCCCCCTAATATCTAATCTAAACCTTCCCTCCTTTGGTTTTAATCCATTCTCCCTTGTCCTGCCATTATCTGCTTTTTCAAAAGTTGAATCCCCTCCTGCTTCTAAGCTCCCTTCAGGGACTGGCAGGCTGCAATGAGGTCCTTATGTACCTGATGGAAAGATTACTATTGAACTGTAAAAATCAGCAAACTTTATTTGCATGAATCCAATGGTAGTTCATGCTGTAAGTGGTAGCTCTCAGCTGTCAGCCCCTTTCCCTACCTAACTTTACTACAGGGTTTTAAGTCCCAAGTTTCAGCCTTTTTTTCCCAGGCCTGGCTCCCCAACATGAGGAGGGATTCATCTGTGCTATGATTAAGGGCCTGGAGCATCTCCCCTGTGAGGACAGGCTGAGTGAGCTGGGACTGTTCAGTCTGGAGAAAAGAAGACTTAGGGGGGACCTAATTAGTGTTTATAAATATCTTAGACATGGGATGCAGGGGGAATTGGCCAGCCCCTTTTCAGTGCCTGTGGGGACAGGACAAGGGGCAATGGCTGCAAGTTGGAGCACAGGAAGTTCCGCACCAACATGGGGAAGAACTTTTCCCCAGTGAGGGTGAGGGAGCCCTGGGACAGGCTGCCCAGGGAGGTGTGGAGTCTCCTTCTCTGGAGAGATTCAAGACTCGTCTGGACGCCGCCCTGTGCAATATGAGCTGGGGAGCTGCCTTGGCAGGGGGGTTGGACCCCATGAGCTCTCGAGGGCCCTTCCAACCCCTGTGATTCTGTGATTTTGTGATTAATTAAATGAGTTTCATTTATTTGAAATGAGTTTTGTAGACAGGTGTTCCTCTGTAATGGCCTCGCTACGGTGGCAGTGAATGCAAACGTTCTGTGTGTGATCCATGAGGTGATAGGAGGCCAAGGCCCCTGGTCGTGCTCAGTGCCCTCACACGGGCAGGGAGAAGGGCTGTGAAGCAAAGACACAAAACCTGACTGCCAGTGAACAAGAGAAAAGGGGAAAAAAAATCAAACCCATAGGCAGGAAAGAGAATAGAAAACAAATTATAAAAAGGCTTTTTGATTCAAACATTAAAGGATTGGAATGGTTTCTTACTGATTTCTTGTTTCTGAATACTTTTAGAATTAAATCTGTGATATCTAACTGAGGTTTCATGGTTAGAAAAGTAAGCATTTAGCTAAACTAATCATGTGCTTGTGGTGACAGCCATATTTGTGCAGAGCTTAAAAATAATTACCTTCCTTAACACTGTCTTCTTTCCCTTTAATGCTAGTGTGGTGAGCCTAGACTCCAAAATCCCTTAATGTTTGTTCTGTCCCTCTTTTCTTTTGGTTATTAGGAGCATTTGTCATTCTCCAAGTTTTTTGGTGGCATTTTTTATGAGAGTTATTTGTTTGCTTTGTGCTTTTGGAATGGCTCTAGGAACTTCTAATTCATTGCCACATCATGGTGGAAGGTTGGCTATTCTGGAGTTAAATGTCTTTTTTTAAAAAGTCTGGTAACAAGATGATGATGATGCAAAAATAATATTTTCAATGATAAAGTGTTTTTTTATTACTTGGAAAATATTTCAAATGGTTTCATAATTTTTCATTCTTCCAGCTTACCTTTATTCAGTTTCTGAAATTTTCAGGGAATTAAAAAATAGTGAGAATATTTTAATAACTCAGTTTTCTAAAACAGCTTAGTTTCATTTCAATTCTAAGTGCTTTAATGGCAAGCATTGTAAAAATTCAAACTTTTCAGCTTTGTTTGTCTCTCCTATAGAACTAATGTTTCTGATGACACAAATTGTGTTGCTTTCTGTCTTTCCAAAATACAAATCAACTGTGTCTTATGAAAGATAGAAGTTCAACTGCCAGAGCAGGCCAGGCTGGTTAAAATCTGTGGGGAAAGGAGACAGTTGGATACACCCCGATATGGATCCACATCTCCTCACCCCAACATAGCTAGAGCAAAACTTGCACTGGCTTAATTGTTTCCCTCTCCACTTTATGGAAAGGTACTGCAGTTATTTTTGCTAGATTATATTTGAGGTGGCCCACCAGTTCTCAGTTCTGTATGCACCAAAAAGCTTAAAGCTCAAAAGTGGGCACAACTTGTTTAGCTTGAGAAGTAAATGAGTGCATTCACTTTTTGTTTTGCAGTCCCCAATCTGTGCATGAGCCCTGTGGAATGAAAGCAACATGTCATTTTTTGCTGCAGAAAATGACCTGCCCTACAAAGAGAGGCTGAGGGAGCTGGGCTTGTTCAGCCTGGAGAAGAGAAGGCTGCGGGGGGACCTCATTGCAGCCTGCCAGTGCCTGAAGGGAACTTATAAGCAGGAGGGGAATCAACTTTTTAAAAGGGTAGATAATGGCAGGACAAGGGGGAATGGATTAAAACTAAAGGAGGGAAGGTTTAGATTAGATCTTAGGGGGAAGTTTTTTACAGAGAGAGTGGTGAGGGGCTGGAACAGGCTGCCCAGAGAAGTAGTGGATGCCCCGTCCCTGGGGGTGTTCAAGGCCAGGTTGGATGGGGCCCTGGGCAACCTTGTGTAGATCCAGGCCTGGAGGTTGGTGTCCCTGCCTGTGGCAGGGGGGTTGGAGCTCTATGATCCATGGGGTCCCTTCCAACCCAGACAATTCTATGATTCTATGATTGCCCTGTATCATCAGGAGCACATTTCACTAACAAGGGATTTTCAGGGTCACTGTATTTATTGACATTCCCTGTCCTTTTTACTGAATTAGTGAATTCTGTTGCTTTGAGGTTGAGTTGTATCAGGCAGTCATAGCTCTATGAGTCTAAAAGCCTTTCCACAAGATAATATGTATATATATAATATTCTTATGGGAATAACTTACTAAGGAGCCTGTGGCAAAACACTTTGTTAAATAGAACATTGACATTGTTTTTGCAAAGGTAGCAACTCCTACTGAAGTATGTGTGGAAAAAGAGCTTTGCCAGATGTTTGGTGTTGCTGGGTGTCCAGTTTTGATGGAAGCTTTTAGTGCCTCTGAGGGAAAAGTTACTTTTTTTCAAATCTGTTGCATCTAATGAGCTGGATAGCCCACTGCATCTTTCCTACATATTATTATATTCTGCTCCCTTCATATTCATATTATATTCTGCTCCCAATATCCACTGAATTTGCAAGAACTGTATGTTTTTAAGAACTCTGCCCCCTTCCAGATAAGATCAAAACAGGGTAGTTGGCTAATAAGAAAGGAGACAAATTTGCACTTGCACATAAACAAGCATGGAAAAAGGTTACTATTTCCTAAGGAAATCAGATTTAAGAGGTAGACTAAAGGTAGCAGAAACCTTCACACCCCAAACACAGCTATGCCCCTCTAAACGTTTTCCCCCTCTCCCCTCCTTTTGAGACCATTATGGGAGATGTGATAAGACAAGCTTCATATAGCTGTTTACTAAAGCTCTTGGGGAAAGCCTAGCAAAATATGCTTTAATAAATAAAACAGAGTTAATTAAGAACCACTTGAAAAGCTAGCACAGGGGAAAGTTGGCAGGAAATTACCATGTAATGTGTATGTGGTTAGCAGAAGCATAATTCTAGCTGAAATGAGGCAGATACCTTACTGATAGCTGGTTTCATCCATTCCCCCTCATACTGGGTAGAAACTTATTAAACAAATGATGCCATTAAATTTGATTGAACTCCTTGGCAATAATAAATGGCAGCAGAATAAGACCTTCCATAAGTAACTTCAATCTAAAAATGTAATAAATGTCTGATGAAGTTACAGGGAAGGGCACTGTGTAATTTTAAAGCAAGACAATTGCAATGCATGTGTTTATTTTCAAGTCAGAAGCAATGAGAAACACCA
This sequence comes from Zapornia atra, assembly GCA_013400835.1. Lineage (NCBI taxonomy): Eukaryota > Metazoa > Chordata > Aves > Gruiformes > Rallidae > Zapornia > Zapornia atra. Next base: position 18,538 of record VZTU01030288.1, read on the forward strand.
AGGGGCTAGTGGTTGCCTCTGATCATAGAATCATAGAATAGTCTGGGTTGGAAGGGACCCCAAGGATCATAGAGCTCCACCCCCCCTGCCACAGGCAGGGACACCAACCTCCAGGCCTGGAGCTACACAAGGTTGCCCAGGGCCCCATCCAACCTGGCCTTGAACCCTTCCAGGGACGGGGCATCCACTACTTCTCTGGGCAGCCTGTTCCAGCCCCTCACCACTCTTTCTGTAAAAAACTTCCCCCTAAGATCTAATCTAACCCTACCTTCCTTTAGTTTTAATCCATCCCCCCTTGCCCTGCCATTATCTGCTCTTTTAAAAAGTTGAATCCCCTCCTGCTTATAAGTTCCCTTCAGGGACTGGCAGGCTGCAATGAGGTTCCCCCGCAGCCTTCTCTTCTCCCGGCTGAACAAGCCCAGCTCCCTCCGCCTCTCTTTGTAGGGCAGCTGCTCCAGCCCTCTAATCATCCTTGTGGCTCCTCTGAACCCTCTCCAACAGTTCCACATCTTTCTTGTATTGGGGGCCCCAGCTCTGGACACAGGACTCCAGCTGGGGCCTCACGAGGGCAGAGCAGAGAGGGACAATCCCCTCCCTGTCCCTGCTGCCACCCCTCTTCTAATGGAGCCCAGCATCCCATTGGCCTTGCGAGCTGCAAGAGCACACTGCTGGCTCATGTTAAGTCTCTCATCCACCACAATCCCCAAGTCCTTCTCAGCAGGACTGCTCTCAAGAAGCTCTTCTCCCAGTCTGTATCTATGTCTGGGAAATGTAGTTCTGGTTTTCTGTGGCATGGTGAGACAAGGAAAGCAAACCTGGTCCTTGAGAACAGGGTGTCTTGAAAGTAAATGATGTACAGTTTGTGCCAGGGGATGTTTTAGGCAGAGGTGGCACCTATTAGTGCTGTTACCATCTGCTGTGTGACTGCCTGGGAGAAGGCAGTGTGGTTTGAACCTATTTCCTGGTGCTCAGATGAGGGAGCAGCGTGGCTCTGATGAGTGGCTGGCAGCTGGACTCGCTTGTCTGAATGTGGCACAGTGGGAAAGGATGCTATTAAGTTGCTGGGTAAAAGTGCTGGTCACAAGGATGAGGCAGTTTTCATACAGTTTCAAATGCATTAGGGGGAAAAAAAAGATAATCCCCTTTTGGGACTTCAGAGCAGCTTTCTTCTGGGTACTAGGATGTGTCAAAGCTAAAGGACAGGATCTCAGGAGAGCGTGTGTTTTCATGTCCTCTGGCCTGGTGGCTGGTTTCTGCCTGCATTGTGTGCACAGGGAGCACACCTGGCTCATACCACCTGCTTTTATTAGCACTACATTTTGGCATGTAAAGTCTGTGCCATGGTTTTGTAGTTCAGATCTGCTCACTAGCTGGCTCATATTGAAAGCTGGAGAGGGACTGTTTAGCAAGGGCGTGGGGTGATAGGGCAAGGGGTGATGCCTCACCTGAAGGAGGGGAGATTTAGAGTAAATATAAAGAAAAATTCCTTCCCTGTGAGGGTGGGGAGGCCTTGGCACAGGCTGCCCAAACTATGGATGTCCCTTCCCTGGACACATTCAAGGCCAGGTTGGATGGGGCTTTGCGCAACTTGGGCTGGTGGAGGGTGTCCCTGCCTGTGATAGGGGGTTGGAACTGGGTGGGATTTGAGATCCCTTCCATCCCAAACCACTCTGGGACTCCATGAGTATTGTCTCATTGCTGCAAGACAGTTTCTCCAATGACTTGTATCTTTGTACCTCCTCTGTTGTGAAAAGATCCCAAGATCATACGGTTGGAAACAAAGATGGAGAGACAAACTGCAGATACTTTTGTCTCTTGCAGAAAACTGTGTAAGCACCTATTTTGTTAATCCCCTTTGGCATACTGGCACATGCTTATTTCATCCAGTTGTGCTAACAAAGTCAGCTGTGAGGAGGATGGCTTCACCTTCAAATGGGGACAAGTTACTTTTTCTCACCTTACATCCTAGCAGCCTTCAAAGTAGAAAAGAAGGGTCACAAGGTCTGTAGACATGTTTCTTAGAGGACTGCTTGCTGTCCAGTCTTGGGACTTTCCTAAGTTTGGGATGCTGATCAAGTCCAGGATGTTGATTCAAGACCATCTCTGGCTTGTATTTAGCTTTGCTGCTGCTGTTTTTTTGGAAGATGTTTTATTCAGGCATGGCATTGGACAAGCTTAGCTGCAGTATTGACTTTTGTTCTTGGTGGGAGGTGTACTTTCAAGTGATGGTTTCTCCTGCAGCATTTGGCAGATCCTCAGCAACAGCTGAGCTGGGATTAGCCAAGCCTATCCTTTTCTTCTAGCTTAGGCACAGAGGAGGGACCTACAGAAGTCATGCAAGCCAGCATTGCCCCGAAATGCGTTTTCTCCTGTATGACATAAAGCAGAGTTTGGGTAGAGCAAAGCCTGTGGCTGTTGGTTTGGGAAGTGAGATTTTTAGGTACAGATCAAAAAGAGAAACTATTCAAACATTCAAAAGCAAGATGATTGTAGCAGTTCTAGCTGCTAGTATGTGGAAGTGGAGAGCCAAAGGTTTGATACAGAAAAAAACCCAACTGGCCCTGTTTGCCTAATTGTCCAGGCAAAGGACAGCTCTTAGTTGGCATTTGCATACGTGCATGACAACAAAAGCTGTTCTTCTCAAAGGATTTCTAGGACTTTTGAGGTGTGGGAGAGCAGCATGGAGCACTGTGTAAGCCCTGAGAACCATCATGCCCCCCTGTATGAGGTGGGCTGTCCTGTCGGTGTGCTGCTCAGAGCTCCATTTACATCAGGCATATATATACATAGAATCATAGAATGGTCTAGGTTGGAGGGGACCCCAAGGATCATAGAGCTCCACCCCCCCTGCCACAGGCAGGGCCACCAACCTCCAGGTCTGGAGCTACACAAGGTTGCCCAGGGCCCCATCCAACCTGGCCTGGACCACTTCCAGGGACGGGGCATCCACTACTTCTCTGGGCAGCCTGTTCCAGCCCCTCACCTCTCTTTCTGTAAAAAACTTCCCCCTAATATCTAATCTAAACCTTCCCTCCTTTAGCTTTAGTCCATTCCCCCTTGTCCTGCCATTATCTACCCTTTTAAAAAGTTGAATCCCCATACATGCAGGTATTATTGTCTATTCATATTTCCTTTAATGAAATATACTTGCTTTGAAAAATCCATCTGTATTTTCTTTCACAGTTTGGGTATTTCTAATCATATTTGATATTCTGCAGGGTTTTTTCTGCTCCAAAGTGTTGGCAAGTCTTGTGATTTCCCCCAGACTCCCAGGTGGCATGTCGAATCAGCTGTTAAGAGTAGCCAGCGCGAGTGAGGAAAGCTGAACTGATCTCACCTGTTGCCTTTGCACAATCTGCTTGCTGAATTAATTTCATGGACTGGCAGCAGGTAGAAGGAAGGTGTGAACATCAGAAAGGGTTAGTTAAATGGCAAGCCCTGACTTGATTTTTCAGTGTAATGGCTGAGTTTAAAATCTGCCCGTGATGTCTGGAGCCTGTGCTGTGTATCAGGAAGATGGGAGGCAAGTCTGATTCCATTTGTTTTAGGGATTTGGGGAGATATGGAAAATAAAGGTAGGATTATTTTAAGTTTTAGACCTTTTGTGGATAGTTTTAGTTGCCCCTCAGAACTCCCTGATGTCTTAACCAGGTTTTTATGGTTGCCTTTCTTTTTTTCTCCCCGTGAACCATTTTTAACATACAAGCAATGAAAATGGACTCCACAACTAAGTGCCATACACATCACTTCTCCTAAATATTATCCTTTTGTGTCTGCCAGAAGCTAAATACCTTCCAGCCAGACATGTTTACACATTGTAAAAGCTCATAATAATCACAGAACAACTTCACATGCTTAAAACACTTGCTCTGTGTTCACGCACTTGCTGCTGAATTCCACGCTGTAGTAGCAGCCTCCTAACTGGGCTGCCTTGAAATATGCTACTGAATAGTCCTGCTTTTATAGAGAGGGGTGTGCCTTGAAAGGTTGAGTTTATACCCAGCTGCAGGGAGATGCAAGGCAGGAAGAATCTATGGTATCCCTTCATGTCTCTCCATCTTGCAGTTGGTGTGTAGACCTGATTTATCCTGCAAAGTGGGATGAGTGTGCCCTGTTTTAATTAGCTTTAGGGAGATTTAAAAGGAGCTTGGTGACATCATATCTGGCTGCTTTGGCTTTCCCTATATTTCTGAGGCATCTTTATTGCTCATTGTGCTGAATAAGTGATTTGTAGCTTATTGGCCTGGTTTCTGTACTTAGTGGTTTAGAGTCTCCTTACTGGAATGCATGCTGCTTTTACTCTTTGATCCATGGGAGAGAAACTTTTATGACACTGTGGCATTATTTGGTCCTCAAACCTCAAAGTTCACCCCTTTTGCTAGCTTACTGACAATCACCCATCCTTCCCTGTATCATTTATATAGCTAGCTGTTTATGTTTTGTTCTGTGCAAACCTGTGGGATTTTTTTCCAAGCCCAGTTTTCTACTTTCACTGACAAATGACATTGCTTTAGCCTAAGCCTGCTTCATATTTTTGATAGCCTAATATAGGAAGCATTAAAGTTGCATCAAACCTCTGATAAACTGCAGGGTTGCTTTGTGACTTGTAAGAAGCTTGTTGCTTGCCAGCATCTGGCAACGCAGAAGCGTGGATGAAACCGAATGGAAGTTGCTCTTAGCTACAAATCTCTCTTGCTTCAGTGCCCAACAGTGTGCTTTTACACAGTGGTCTTTCTACAAATCAGGCTTTCTTCCCTGGGTAGGATGGAGGCAGTAAATGCTACTGCTGTGTGAGAAGGATGAAGAGAAAACTGCAAATGGAATCTGAAAAAAAAGTGCTTTCTGTTACCCAGCCTAAATCTTTATTGCAAATGATGGGATTTTTTTTTCTTGTTTTTTTCCCCTCATTTCTTATTGATAATGTTGATTGTTACTCCTTTTGCTAGAAATTTTTATCAAGATAGTTTTCATGTTTCAACCTTTTCCAAATTGAGCCATTTGAACACATCGTGGGTAATTTTAAAAATATTTCTTCTCCTTTTCATTTTGCTCACTTATTTTACCTTTTTCTTTATTTTCTTTAAAATGCAGTACCTGCAGCTGGGTGCTGTGTATCAGTTCAGGTCAGCAGGAGTGGAAATACTTCTGCTAGATTTTCTGTGCTATAAAATATCTGGGAGCCAATGTTAATTGCTTATCCTCCTTGAAGGTAGCTCTTGTGTCCATTCTTTCCTCCTTCCAATTCCATTTTTAATACCCTCATTCTTGAGTACTATCTCATCCAGATGTCCCCTCAGCTCTATATTCAGCTTTTCTTGAAAACCTTTTGTCTCCTAAACTTAAGTGTGCCCAGCTAATTGGAACTGAGGGGCAGAATTTTAAAGAAGATGCTCCCATTCACTTGCAGTTGTCCTGAAATGTCATTAAGTAGCAAATGGTACAGTGCTCTATGCATAAAAATGGTAGTGTTCCCTACCCACAGTGCTTATGCACCATGGATTAGGTAGCTTTGATGTCACCTACCCTCATGCTGATGTGTTGAAATTCTTCTGAGTGAATTATTAGCTGGCATCATGGATATTCAGAAATATTTGTTAAGGGAATCAACTTTTCAGGTAGTTGCTTTCTTTGGGTAATCACAACTGGTATCTCTTCCTTTCCTGGCCCATTAGAAATCACAAGGAGAGAGTACTAATGGTCTCTGACACAGAAGAAACAAAGCTAAGGCATTATCCAATTCCTGTGATGAAACACTAGCAAGTCTTTCATTAACTTTCAGGAAAGTTATTTCAGAGTGAGAGCAGTTTTCTCCATCAAATAACAATAGGATTATTTCTCTAGACTTGCAGCTCGAGCTGTATTGGGGCCTGATCCTGTATTTGTTTCAACCAAGATTCCCACGGAGGTTGGTTGCATTTATTGTTAGTAGATTGTGGGCTTGGGGATTTTTTCTTTTTAATAATATTTTCTGTTTGAAAGGTAATTGATGAGCTATCAGTAAATAATTCTTAATGCTCTACAGTGCTGAAGTACTTAAAATTAGTAATATTTTAAAATTAGGGGGTTATGCTTCTTTTTATGTGAACAAATGTCTTGCATCATAAATTGCAAACACCTTTCCCACATGTTTCTGAGGTTGATTTTGCTTGTCTTTCTCTTGTGGCAATGTATGAATCACTGTGTGGGAACTGTGGGCAGCAGAGAACCTGTGTCCCTGACTTCCCCTGCAAGTAGATACCACTCATTTCTTTCCTCTTTAAATGGGAAAGATGACACTGTGAACTCATTTGCTTACTAATTGAGCAAATTCGACAACAGAGAGTTTTAAAGGGTGATAAATGAAGCTGTGACCGTGTCTGCTCCTTTGTTTGTTTACTGAGCCACTGGCAGCAGCACAACCCATTCCACCCTCCCCGGGGTGCATTTAGTCTGTGAAGAGCTCCCTGGGGGAATGTGCTTGGTCACAAGCAGGCTAGGGCTTCTCATCCAGCCTTATTGGAAGCTCTGGCTTTCTGTGATGCCGAAGCTTTGTAAGGACACAACCCCAACTGCTTTTTGGCAGAGGTTAGTGAAATTAACTGGTTTGCGTTGATTTTGTGACTTACACCTGCTTATGTGCAAAGCTGTTCCTCAAAGCTGTTTCCCTACTTTCCTCTTTGTTTTCCATTGAAGAAAAAAATGGCTTTGTCCTCAGGGAGAAGGAACAAATGAGTTTGTCACTCATCCTATTCCAATTATCTCTCTCAACTCAGTGACATTTCAAAAGTTGGATTTTCTGTAAACACTCTGCTAGGATAGTCAACACGGCGTGTTAACCTGGGTAATGAAATGTTGCAGTAAATATCTGTTAACTATGGCTGCGTTACATAAAGAGCAAGAAAGAAATGATCTTGTCATTTGTCATCAACTGGGAAAGAGACACTGGAGCAAATTGAGTTTCACATCCAAAAGGCAGTTTTTATGCTAACCCAGGGTTCTGTGTTCATGTTCAGTGAAGAGCAGTCAGCTCTTCAGCGCTAGCGAGTTTTGAGCAGAACTTGCTTGCTGTAAATCACTTCTGTCTGGACTGTCTGGCAGATATTTCAGGCTTGACAATGTGTGCAGAGCACTAGAAAATTCTACAGTAGTTTACAAAACTTTTCCACTTCACATATGCACAGAATCGTAGGGGTTGGAAGGGACCTCCAGAGCCCATTGGGTCCACCCCCCCTGCCAAAGCAGCTCCCTATGACAGATCACACAGATTGGTGTCCAGACGGGTCTGGAATATCTCCAGAGAAGGAGACTCCACACCCCCCTGGGCAGCCTGTCCCAGGGCTCTGTCACCCTCACAGTGAAACAGTTCCTCCTTACATTCACATTGAACTTCCTCTGCTCCAGCTTGCAGCTGTTGCCCCATCACTGGCCATCACCAATTCACAGAATCATAGGGGTTGGAAGGGACCTCCAGAGCCCATTGGGTCCAACCCCCCTGCCAAAGCAGCTCCCTATGACAGATCACACAGATTGGTGTCCAGACGGGTCTGGAATATCTCCAGAGAAGGAGACTCCACACCCCCCTGGGCAGCCTGTCCCAGGGCTCCCTCACCCTCACCAGGAAAAAGTTCTTCCCCATGTTGGTGCAGAACCCCCTGTGCTCCAGCTTGACCCATTGCCCCTTGTCCTGTCCCCACAGCCCACTGAAGACCACTTACTTCTGTCAACCATGTTTCAAGAATTCAGTGCTACCAGCCATCATTTCAGACCTGTGGATATCAGTATTTACAGCATTAGATTTCTTTGAGCCACTAACTTGACCATTATCTTAATATGAAATGAAAAGGGGAAGAATAATTCTTGGTGGTTAAGAAATGTGGGAAAATATTACATTCTGTTCTTGGAAGAGTAGTCTGATTCTGCTTTCCAGTAAAGCAGCTATGTTGGGGATTATAATTTGTCAATGCTCAAAAATACTTCATTAAATGATCTTTCATACTTTCCCCTTTGTTTTCTGTGAAGCCTGAGAAGCTGGTTTTGATGAGATTAAGGCATGTGCTGTAATTAATTTTTGTTATTCTCTGTACTACACTGAATTCTACTAGAATTTGCAAAGTGAAAAATCATCTTTCATAAAGGTCTTGTTTATAAAGTGTTCTCTGGGTACCACATAAAGTGTTTCCTCTGGCTGTGTGAAAGCACTGAGGAGCCTAAATGAGGTTTGAATGAACCTGGATGGTGTGGCATATTCATGGCAACTATGATCCAAGAAAATGTTGAAATACTTTCAGCTATTTTAATGTTCTTGGGAAATACCAGGAAGATAAAATTTTTCATAAGACTTCATGGCTTAGGAAATGGTTAGGTAAACTGGGCAAAATGGGTCTTAAATGAGTTCCTAAACCCTTCTCTGCAAGGATGAGCTCTCGGTACTCATCAGCATAACCATGGCATTTTTAGTGTGTGTATGGATTGGCAGGGAAAACACTGAATCTCATTATTAAGTTCAACCAAGTGTCTTCTACAAACTGCTAATGCAAAAGCAAAGGCAGCTACATCCAAGGACAGATCTGTCGGAGACAGTATCTGAGAGCTGCTCCGTGCTCACTCCACACTTTGTGGGTCTTGCTCTGTTTCTGTAGCCCTGTTCTTTCAGAGTCCATTAATTGAACAGTTAAACCCATATGCTCAGTGATATCCTCCATGAGGAACTTTTCCTGCTAGTTTTTGGCAGTAGTGAATTTGCTTCTGGGTTTGTCTTTGACTTCTCCAGCCTCAGCTCCAAGAGCCCTTGACAGATTCTTTCTGCTTCCTTTCCACCCTGCTCCTCTCTCCTCCTTCCAGATGAAGTGAACTATGATGTGCTGCCTAAAAGGTCCTCCTGCTGAATTTTGTGTGCCTGAAGCCAGGTTGTTTCAGGGATCCCTAAATTACTGTCTTGGTGCCTCTGTGCATTTCAGTTTAGAATGAGAGAGACTGGAGGGAAGAAGGAGGAATAAAACCGATGGAAAACCCCCAGAAGAAAAGTTTGCCAGGTGTGGAGTTACAGCTGAGTCAGAAGGAGAGTGACTTTTAAGCAGCTAAACACAGACAAGGGCCTAGAGAATTCCCAAAAGGCAATTCTCATGTCTCTTAGTGTCACTGAGAAACATCAAAGAGGAGCTTCAAAGATGGTTTGCCTGAGCAGGCTCTGAAAAGAACTAAATTGCTTATTTACAGGCAAATTTAAATGGAAATTCTGCTTGCAAAGAAATTCTTATTTCACTTGTGAATGACTGCTGCTTGATTTGCAGGACTGGAGCTGCTGCCATAAGATGCCTCTTTTAGCTTATCACACTAATTAATTTCTGTCCATTTGTATCTGTGTGAAGCATCTGGTCACCTAGCCAAACCCTACAAAGACATCAACTTGAAATCTCAGAAATATGATGCCTGTTCTGAACTTTCATTTAAAATAATGAGATAAAGAACTGAAAATAGAAAAGGGACAGATTTCTTGAACTTGAACAGCTTTTTTGCAAATTGGCTATTTATGGAAAACTCACAGCCAAATGTTCTTCCCTGATGCCTTGCTAAAGTGTGTCACATTACTGGAAGTCTAAAATCTGTCTCCACTACTCATCACATACGTTGTAACTGCCTGTTTGCAGGCTGGTCGGCTCGCAGAGGCTTTCTCTCTTGTAGCCTGCTGCTGTGAATAAAACACCTCCAGGATTTGAGCAAGGTGGACCTGATTGTGAGACAACAGTGGGTGGGACTTCTTAAGAACTGCAGGGAGATGCTGTGAAAATAGGAGGGTTGCCCAGGACCCCTGTGGGTATTTTCTGGCTTTCTAGGTAGAGCTGGGGCCTTTGGTTGTGGTTTCCTGTCCCCTTTAACCTAAGTGTGCCCTTGAGGTGCTTGGGCTGGGGTAACCTGGTAAGAATTTAAAGCCAGCAGAAAAATTACTTATCAGTTGAATCAGTTCCCCATGTGAACCCCCAAATTCTGCTCAGTGTGCTCATGCCTAGTGCCAGCACAAGAGAGGGAGAGCAAATCCCAACTGTGGTTCCCATCCTGCTTCCCAACAGCCTGGAACTAGGTCACTTTAAAGTAACTCAGAAGCTGCAGCTTGGGGTGGAAAAGATCAGCAAATTCTCCTCCTGGATAAGGGCTTCTCTCATTGTCTAGGCAGCTATTCTTTCTGAAGGCCTTGCAGACAATACCTGGACTCCTGATTGCTTTGTGTCAGCAGTGGAGCCTGGCTGCACGGCAAAAGCGTGCTGGAGGCCCAGTCCTCCTTCCCCCATCCTTGCCTGCCTGCAGCACCGTGGAACTTCCCTGGATACTCCAAGACTCCCAGTACTGCTTGTGAGCACAGTTCTCCCTTCTTGCCTCCCATCAGCTTCCCTATTGCTGCTTGAGGGTTAGTCTAACAGCTTGCTGCTCCTGGAGCTAGCAGCTGGGAGTAATACTGTGGTCGGGGAGTAGCTTTGTCTGTGCTTGCTTTTGGAAGCTGGGGTGGTCAAGTACAAACAAGCAAAGTAAACTAAAACCAGGGAGAAATGCTTTTACTTTTGGATTCTGGATGAATCGAATCAAACAACTGATTTAAAAAAGAGTGAGTAACTGGATAGCTCAGATACTTGTTTGGGACAGTGGTGATAAATTTTAAATCCCAGCTCTGCTTAATTTGAAAATAACAGATTCATTAAAACAACCACCAAAGCCACCCAACAGTGTGTGTCTCTAGTTATCTATCAAGAGCTCAGACTTATGAGTCAGGTTTCTGTGGGATGTTTAGAACAGTGTCCCAGGCACAGGGAAAACACCTAAATGGTCTGTCTGCATCTTTCCCTAGAACCAAAATGCTGTCAAAGCCTCACTGATGTTTTGTAGATCTAAATGCAGATTCCTTCTGGAGAAGGGAATGCTTAGCAGGGCTCACAGTGGTTACCAAAGGGGGGAACCACTTAAAAGTGCAACCAAGTCACTGTAAATCTTTTGGGGTTTTCTGTTGTTTCAGCCCAGTATTCTGCTGGCTAATGAGTGTTGGTTCTCTTAACCAACAAGAACCAGACAGCAACATCCTGTGTTGTCCAGGCTAATTTTAGACCTGAGCAGATCTTTCACATGAAGTAATTTTCTCTAGACTTCATTTTTGCTCTTGCAATGTTGGGCCATGGATCCCAATGCCAAATAAATTACATTTTGAGTTATATTATTTTTGTCAGTATTGCTGATCAGTAATGCAATTTTTCTTTCTTGAAGGTTGATTCTGAAAATGAAAACAAAGAGGGATGGGGTTTTATTAGTGTTGGATGGATGAATCATGTGGGTGAACTTGAGTTTCCTGGCTGCTCAAGGAGGGAGCCATTTCTGGCTTGTATACAGATATGAAATGATTTCAAAGCATAAGTTTGTGACTCAGGCCAGGTAAGCAGAAAGACTCATAAGTGTATGGGAAGTAGGCACAAGAAAGGTTTTTATATTGGTGGGAAGGAGTCCGTTTTAAATGCTTTTTCTGGAAGATCTGCACAATTTGAGCAGTTCTGGCTATTCCAGTGAATCTCAGGTTGCTTCTACGTGCAGGGCTTCCCTGCAGCAGGTTTATTCAAGGATCAGAACTAGCAGGATGAATTCCTATTGCACCCTCACAGGGCAGCCATACTGTGAGCTGATCTTTTAGTTAGGCATCTCCCTGGAATTATTTGGGTATGCTGGTGAGACAACCTCACGATAATGCTTTTCTGAGCAAAATTCTCTCTCAGATATTTTGACTTCAAGGTTTGGCTTGCTCACAGACCCTGAACGTGGGGGTCCCTTTGGGCAGCTGGCTGATAGGAACCATCATGCTGCCTTTCTGCTTTAAAGGGAACACCACAACATTCCTTTCTGTATCTTTAACTCCAGATAATTTTTAAAGTATACAATTCAGATCAATTAGAGGAGTCATCCCTCTATTTCGGATGACTCTTGTTTTGAACTGAGAATTGCTCAACATACTACCTTTGCTTCTCTGAACAGTTATGTCAAGTCACCAAAGGCTGTGAGTTATTTGAAGCACTGTGACGAACACAAAGTGTAATGTATAAGAGCTTTTTGGAAGTTGAAGTTTGGTGCTACTTCTGTTTTGGTTTAGTGATGCTGGCTGAAGGATTGAGTCAAACTGAGGAATCTTTTTCTTATGTAGAAGCTGATCTGGCAGCTACAGCTGCGTTCCAGCACTTGAAAGCACTGGTGGCTTATAGGCTATGCATTAATGCAGATATATTAAAAGTCTTCTGCAGATGTTGGCAGAATTCTCATATTGCTAAATGAAACACAAATTAAGGTTTAATCACTAAATCCAAATCTCTTCTGTATTATAAAGCTTTTCCTTTTCTCTTGCTGTTGTAAGAGAAGAAGCTCAAGCATACCATATTAAATTAATGTTTCTTCTCAAAGGCACAATGGTGCTATATAAGTAGAGCTGCTCAAAAAATGTCTTGTAGAAGTTAATAGAATAATATTGAAAAGCTCTGCAGCAGAAGGTTTAATTATGAGCTGCCTAACATGCCTGGGCAGGAGATGAATGCCCTTCAGTTCCACCAGTGTCCTGAACAACCCACAACAGGGGGAAGATTATTTCTCCCCACGCTGAGTTAAAGGCTGAGGAGTGGGCAGGCATGACTTGGAACAGGGTTGAAGGTCCCATCTCATTGATTTCCGAGGCTGTGGGCAGCACAGGTACGCTGGCTCACCAGGCGCAATGGGCCCGGGGGAACCTAATGAGGTTCAACACTGCCAAGGGTCAGGGGTTGCACTTGGGTTGGAAGAATCCCAGCCATAGATACAGACTGGGAGAAGAGCTTCTTGAGAGCAGCCCGGCTGAGAAGGACTTGGGGATTGTGGTGGATGAGACACTTAACATGAGCCAGCAGTGGCTCTGGCAGCTCGCAAGGCCAATGGGATCCTGGGCTCCATTAGAAGAGGGGTGGCAGGAGGGACAGGGAGGGGATTGTCCCTCTCTGCTCTGCCCTCGTGAGGCCCCATCTGGAGTCCTGTGTCCACAGCTGGGGCCCCCAATACAAGAAAGATGTGGAACTGTTGGAGAGGGTTCAGAGGAACCATGAAGATGATCAGAGGGCTGGAGCACCTGCCCTACAAAGAGAGGCTGAGGGAGCTGGGCTTGTTCAGCCTGGAGAAGAGAAGGCTGCGGGGGGACCTCATTGCAGCCTGCCAGTCCCTGAAGGGAGCTTATAAGCAGGAGGGGATTCAACTTTTGAAAAGGATAGACAATGGCAGGACAAGGGGGATGGATTAAAACTAAAGGAGGGAAGGTTTAGATTAGACCTTAGGGGGAATTTTTTTACAGAAAGAGTGGTGAGGTGCTGGAACAGGCTGCCCAGAGAAGCAGTGGATGCCCCGTCCCTGCAAGTGTTCAAGGCCAGGTTGGATGGGACCCTGGGCAACCTTGTGTAGCTCCAGGCCTGAGGTTGGTGGCCCTACCTGTAGCAGGGGGGTTGGAGCTCTATGATCCTTGGGGTCCCTTCCAACCCAGACCATTCTATGATTCTATGAATGGTCTGACCTGAATGCTGGAAGGAAGAGATGCAGACTGCTGCGGGAAGCACACAGGTGGGCTGGGGGGACTCAGGCCACTGGGACCCTCAGGCATATAGAATTTCTCCAAATCTCAGCATGCTATACAACTTCTAGACATGTGGGGCATAGCTTGAAAACTGGCCCTAATCAATTTGTTTCATTCCCCCTAAGGCTCTGCTCAAGGGAATAGTGGCAGAAGGGGAGAATGGTGGCTGTGAAGGGTTGGGTTTGGAAAGAGTGAATGTATCCCTTGTTTTCTTCACTCCTGTTTTTTAGAATAGATTTAAAGATCCATTTGTGCGTTGTTTTTTGTGTTTGGGTTTGTGGGGTTTTTTTTTCCTTTGAAAGGTACATGTGACACACAATGCACAATTTTCTTCAGATTTATAAAACTGCAGTGCTTCAGTAAATCTCTAAGGCTTTTGTGCCTGGTCTTGATTAACACAGTGCCCTTCCAAAGAAGAAACTACAACAAGGTAGGAGTAGAAAACAGCCACCATACCTGCATTTCAGGGCAATATTTAACACTGCTATACTAAACTGCAGAGCTACAGTCACCTGGGTTTTTTTCTTCTAATCTCTTTGCATCTCCAAATGTGCTTGGATTCTTCTCTACCTTATCCCACTTTCCTTTGCACTTCCCACTACTCCCTGCTCTCTTCTCTTTACTCTTTCTTTCACTTTTACTTTGAAAGTTCATCAATAGGGACGTGCTGTAAATAGAAGCTTGCTTTGGGGTCATGGACCTGGGGCTCCATGTGACAGGGAAGCTTGGAGGGGAAAAGGAAGAGACCTGCCTTCTGAATCGGGTGCAGGCAGCTTGGCTTTGGGGGGAGAGGAGCAGTACCAAAATGAAGTAGTGCTTTTCATCGGAGTGCCCCCTTATCCATCTCCTTCCCCTGCCCATCTCCTTCCACCTTTGGTCTTTTTTTGGGACATCCACTTATTTACAGCCTAATCTTTGCTTAGGAAAAGGGTGAGATCATAGATCTTCACTGCCTGGAAACTCTGCTTTCTAGTCATAAACTCTAAAAGTGTATTTGTGTGGGGTGTCTGCCATGTTGTCAGCTACCACACACCTTTTGGAGTGTGATGAATAAGGGCTGAGAGAATTTTGAAGGTAGGGGAGCAGTGATGGTGAAAGTAAACCAATGTGTCTATTTTAAACTTGAATAGCAGCTTAGGGTTTGTATAATTATGGCATTCAAGCAGCAAAATAACACCACTCCAGGAATTAATTTTACCCTGAAGTAACAAATGTGAGTTGGAGGAAAGTTGCAGTGGAATGGCTGGAGCTGACTCTGTCCCAGTGTCACATCCAAAATGTGAAATTCCAGGAGTAAAGAAGTTATCTATTGGTGCCTAATTCTTTCAGAACTCCAGCTGGGAGAGATGGGATTGAGAGTCTAGAAAGCTGGATTTTATCTTGTATGTGAGAATATTGATTTTTACATTTTACAAGCCAATCTCTCCCCAGTGGATATAATTTTAAGAGATTTCTAGATTTTTACTTCAGAACTAGTTGTATAGCTCTCCCAGCTGTTACTGAAGACCTACACAAGGCTTCAGTAGCTTTGTGAGGTGTGACTCTTCTTTACAAAGGCCACCTTAACCTTTTATCAAGACTCTGTAGTTGTCCCTTTGCCCTTACTTTGGCTCTTTATTACTGCTCCTACTGTGCCATGTTCGATGGACATAGCGGGTACCGGTCCCCAGTTCCTTGTGTGCAAGGCTCCTTAGTAAGAACATGTGTCACTCTTGCTGCTTTCTGGTCCAGGTGTGGTTTCCAAGTGTTAGATGGCTTGCCACACTTGAATTTCTTTTGAATTTGGGGTGAATTCTGGCTACTGCTCTGGAGTTCTTACAGTTTACTTTTTAACTTATTTTGCTATGAGACACCATTTGTGTTTTGGTCAGATGTTCAGCTGCATCATCCTTTGGGAAGGATTCATTTATGGAAACCTCCCAAAGATGTTCTACACTAAATGTGCAACAAGTCAGCTGGCTTTTCTGCAACCAGTGTGTCTTCTGTGCTTAGTCCACCTTGACGGTCCCACAGACTTTGACAGCCTTCCTGCTGTGCTATAGTTGGTTTGTATTTGCAGCTTCTTAAACTCTTTCATGGCCTGTCACACCATGTTTTTTACAAGTAACCTGTCATTATTTATATCCCTTTCTGTTACACTGTATACATACATACTGCATATGTATATATACATATATACATACATACTGCATGTATGTGATGATCCTTTTTGATGCTGTTGTTTCTTGTACCCTCTCTTAACCTGCCATTTAAACACGATGGCTTTCTTGTGGTTAGCCTTCCAGCTGGGTTTTTTGAGGTGGGTGGTGTAAGTCTGCTCTCACCCTCTATGCTCTACACTGGTGTACCTTCGTGGTACTGGATAGTATTTACCTTCTGATAGTTTGTTTCCTTTTAATAAGCTCAGGGTTTTATTTAGCTGATCTTTTTACATCAAGGACTAATACAAAGGGATTTATTTGGTTTTTGCTTTTGTCTGCTCTAGAGATCTTGGGGCTAACATTCTCCTGAGGTCTTCGACATTGCGGAGGACCGTGTCCCATGTTGCCTTTCCTTCAGTGGGTTCCCTGTCTGGCTGCTCCAGGAAGTACAATCTGTGAATTAGGTTTGGCACAGCAGCATGCCTGAACTAAGTAAACCCTTCTGTTCTTGCTGGTTTTCCTGTGCTAGCAATTGTTCTCGTTTCTCTGGGCATGACATGGTTGCTGTTGTCAAATGCCAGAGACAAGATTGTCCTTAATACTGTATTTTTCCTGTATTTGGCTACAAGACTTTAATTTTGTAGAAATTCTGTGGTATTTATTGCTGCATTTCACCAATCTATGATCTGTTTCTAAGCTGTTTGTAATAGGCTTTCTTAACACCAAGCCTCTATTGATGTTTGTTATTGCATCTTTTCTGAATCATTTCTGCCCAGGTACTAATGTACCAATAATTGATCTCTTTCCTCTGAGTGTTTGACATGCTTCAAAATATACTCCCAAACAGATGTTCTAGTTTACCCATTTCTTTTTTAACCTGCTTGGTATTTCTACAGACATGTGTGTATGTTTGGCTTGGTTTTCTCTTCCTTGTCCTTCTTTTGGGGGTATTTCTACAGACATGTGTGTATGTTTGGCTTGGTTTTCTCTTCCTTGGCCTTCTTTTGGGCAGCGTTCTGACTGTTTCACATTTGACTTTGGCTGATGTCTTTTCTCTCCTTGTGCCTGCAGACAGTCTGGGGACGTGAAGTCTCACCACGTATGTATCTTTCTCAGGGGATCCTCTGCTTTCTTTTACAATACTCATGATTTGGCAGGTAGACTGCTGAGTGTCTGTGCTTTATTATGGATTTATGTTTATGGGGGTGGGTGACTCAAAGTAATGACATTTCAGTCAGCCATTCCTGAGTCAGCCTTAGTTAAAACGTTTGCTGTGATTAATTTTGAGCGCAGTTGCAGATGTTGAAGCTGAAGACTTGCCCTGACATCTGCAGAAGGCCAAGGGATGCTGAGGCATGCTGCTTATTTGTACCATTAGATGATTTTTGCTGCTGCTATCCCAGTTTCTCTTTAGAAGTACAAGGCAAGTGATACAAGTGGGAGCTGTGGTATTTTTAGTGAGAAAAGACAAAGTTTGTGTCACTATGCACACTGGCTAGGAAAGAGAAAGCTCCCAGGCAATTAGGAATGAATGTTTTTCCCTACTGCTCTGCTCAAGAAATTTGACTGAGTAATTAGAGCTACGAAGATGATTAAGGGCCTGGAACATCTCCCCTATGAGGACAGGCTGAGTGAGCTGGGGCTGTTCAGTCTAGAGAAAAGAAGATTTGGGGGGACCTAATTAGTGTTTATAAATATCTTAGACGTGGGATGCAGGGGTTATTGGCCAGCCCCTTTTCAGTGTCTGTGGGGACAGGACAAGGGGCAATGGCTGCAAATTGGAGCACAGGAAGTTCCGCACCAACATGGGGAAGAACTTTTTCCCAGTGAGGGTGAGGGAGCCCTGGGACAGGCTGCCCAGGGGGTGTGGAGTCTCCTTCTCTGGGGATATTAAAGACTCGTCTGGACGCCGCCCTGTGCAATCTGAGCTGGGGAGCTGCTTTGGCAGGGGGGTTGGACCCCATGAGCTCTCGAGGTCCCTTCCAACCCCTACGATTCTGTGATTCTGTGATTTCCTAAAATAAACTTATTGGCATTAACATATCCCAGTCTTATTTTTGCAGCAAGAAGCATAAAGCTATATAATGAAATAGGATTTTGTATCACAGCAAAGTTTGGTCTCAGATAGCAATCACTTTCCCTCCTTTCTCTCCCCAGCAGCTGCTGTTTTACAAGTATGTAATACGTAGAATGTTGCATACTTGTAAAACTCATGTGAGAGCAGCTGAGTTACTACAGAAGTGAGAGAATATCTAACCTTCAGGGGGGCTGTAAGGACAGCTTTAGTGCAAATACACCTCAGCTTGGTCTGGTAACAGCAGGCAGATGAACTAACAACATTCTGTATTACGTGCAAATTTCTGTAACCTAGTTGCAAATGGTTTTTCATTTCAATTTTGTTTAAATTGATTGCAAAAAAGAAACATAAACCCTACTCTGTTGGCTCCTGCAAGATAGAGATATCTCTGTGGGGTTTTGGGGTTTTTTTTTTGGTAAATAAAAGTCTTCTTTGTATTGACCATGAAAATGGCAGTATTTCTACTTTTGCACAAGACAGCTAGTTTTCTGAAGTTTCTCTCAACAGGTGTGTTAGAATGGCTTCGTATCTTGAACAGGTATGCCTTTCCTAAATACCCATCAGCAAATATTTGAATTACTTTAAGAATGAGCACTATATAGACCTGTGGTGGGAAAATAAATATGGAATTGCCTTTGGAGCCCTGAATCTTGAAAAAAACCTGTTGAAGTAGTTGTCCAAATGTTACTTTAAGACCATCCGTCATGCTCTCGATTTGATGGAATTAAGCAGGACTATTCATAACACTAAGATTTTACTGTGTCTAATTTAGATGGATGGATGGATAAGAGACTTCATTCATAATTTGGGGATTGAGTTTGCTCCTGGAAAGTTAGATATGGTTGCCTGTCATTTTGTCTCCCACATAACCTCCCCCTTCCACCCTGTAATATACCTCTAGAAGAGAGGTTGAGGTGCTTGTGTTTGGATTTGTGAATCTGTCTATAAGCACACAGGCTTTGATCTTTTTATGTGGATTAGCATTCAAAAGAAGTAATTTTCTTTGGATTGTAGTGCCATGAAGATACCTGTGGATATCATTTAACAGTATTTGAGTATTGTTTGTAGTAAGCAGTGGCTCCTGGTTTTACATATGTAAGATATACAGAATACAATTACTTAGAATGTCTTAATCTGTGGTATATCTCTTTGTGACATAAAGAAGGCAAATAGCTTGGGTGAAGGAAGGTTTAGATTAGATCTTAGGGGGAAGTTTTTTACAGAAAGAGTGGTGAGGGGCTGGAACTAGCTGCCCAGAGAAGTAGTGGATGCCCTATCCCTGGAAGTGTTCAGGGCCAGGTTGGATGGGGCCCTGGGCAACCTTGTGTAGCTCCAGGCCTGGAGGTTGGTGGCCCTGCCTGTGGCAGGGGGGTTGGAGCTCTATGATCCTTGGGGACCCTTCCAACCCAGACCATTCTATGATTCTATGATTGGGTGAGGCAGTATTAGGTTTTGAAGATGATCTTTTAATAGGATAGCCAGAAATGTGGCTGATCTCACGTGTGTGTTATAAACACATGATTTATATAATGTTATTTTTCTTCTCTCTTCACTCTAGCACGGAGGCATCTGTGCATGGATTGTTAGGGTAGCAGACATTGCTTGAAGTAACTATGCCTTTATCTGAACGTTGGTCATGCTTGTAAACTTGCATGCTCTTTGTGCCTAGCATTACATACACTGCTATTTCACAACCACAAAATAAGTAGGTTTGTCATTTACATGCGTTTGCATTGTATGTCAATAAGAGGCTCATCAAATTTAATTCTACACCCATTCCTGAGTGGTAGTTTTTAACATAATAAGTCTTGATTTTCATATTCATCTCACTAATTTCCAAAGGGAAGTAAAAGAACTGTTGACTGAAATCTCCCTACAGAATGATAGCTTTGTAATAAACTTTTTCTAGATTTATTTGATCCAGTGCATATGAATGAAGATAACAGCTGTATCTTTACACTCTGTTAAACCTTATTGCTTTGTAGTATGTCTAGCCAAATATAAGCGAATCCTGTTGGAAACTAGCACTAAGCATAATTAAATCAGAAAACAAATTAGGGACAGCTTTATGGGGTTGACCTGAACTCACCAAAGAGAAAAATTCAGAGCCACTGCTGGAGAGTCCATATGGGTTTCCTGGGAGATAGCGTGGTAGGTGCTGTAAATATTGCACATAGCGGCTTTTTATCAGTCTCCTAGGTGTCATGGCAAGTAGGTGTGGTAAATGTGGGCTTAGGTACTCTAAAGTAGCACCAACCCAGAAGATCATTTATTTTCTAGAACAGCTTTACCACAGGATATAATCAGTACTATCTGGCAGGGGAAAGAGGAGCTTTGTGGGGGTTTCTCATAAGATGCTACTTAGGAAACAGAATAGTCCTGAGGTGAAAGGGGAACTACTCTTCTGGGGTACAAACTGACTGGAGACAGAAAACAAAGAGAAGGAATGAAGTGTCAGTTCTCCATGTCTCAAAAGGTTAACAGCAAGGACCCCTGAGAGGTTCAGGTTACATTTGTGCTGTACAATTTGAGGTCTCTGTGAGAGGGAAAATGGCGACGTGCAGATAATAGACATTTGTTTAGGTCTGACAGACCTCGGAAATGCAACCAGGACCTTCCAGAACTCAGCAAAGCTAGATAAATGGGCAGTGCCATAGCAAGCAGAAGGAATTGACAGATGTAAAGGAAAGCATGTTGGCAGTGGTAGGAATAATTTGAACTATAAACGTCTGCAGTCAGTATTTAAGTGAAGTGTTAGCAGTGAAAAAAGAGCATCATAGAATCACAGAATCGTAGGGGTTGGAAGGGACCTCAAGAGATCATCGGGTCCAACCCCCCTGCCAAAGCAGGCTCCCTAGGACATATCACTCAGATAGGTGTCCAGACAGGTCTTGAATCTGTCCAGAGAAGGAGACTCCACCACCTCCCTGGGCAGCCTGTCCCAGGGCTCTGTCACCCTCACTGTGAAAAACTTCTTCCCCATGTTGGTGCGGAACTTCCTGTGCTCCAGTTTACAGCCATTGCCCCTTGTCCTGTCCCCACAGACACTGAAAAGGGGCTGGCCAATTCCCCCTGCATCCCCTACCTAAGATAATTATAGACTTTAATTAGGTCCCCCCTTAGTCTTCTCTTCTCAAGGCTGAAGAGTCCCAACTTACTCAGCCTATCCTCATAGGGGAGATGCTCCAGGCCCCTAATCATCTTCGTAGCCCTTCTCTGGACTCT